>VXCM01001469.1:0-181738 GCA_014773175.1 Lucifuga dentata | reverse complement strand
AATTAACATTTAAATGTTTACCTAAAAATGAATTTTGAAGTTAACCATTGTTGTTGTGACTGCATGTTATGCTCAAACTAATGAAGCAGAAAAAACTCCCAACACCCTCAGAGTTGAAAGCCAGTGTCAAAAACTTCCAGATCATCAAATCAACACCGTCAGTGTTGATTTGACAAAAATGGCTTCAACACCCAATTTTGACACCAACTATTTAGTTGACTGGGTGTCAAAAGAGGCAAATTCATAGTTAGATTAACTCCAGACATAGTTGGATTGACACTCTTTTCATCAACACCAGAATTTTAACTCTGCTGAATTTGCTGTGTACAGGAGTGATGGCATCTTTTGCATATGAGCAAGAAAGCGGGCACGTCTGACTGTCATCGTTTCTGGTTTGAAGAGTGTGATTGTTATTGTGGTTGCAGATGTCAGACCGTCCCACCTCAGTGAATCCAGGTGGAGCAGGGCGGAACTGTCCACCTCATAAAGAACGTTTTGCTCCACTGCTCTCCCTCTACTCTCTCCCTGCTCTGCCCAGGAAGAGAGTAGCTAAATCAGGTCATCAAGAATTGGAGCCTCCTAGATCTGATTGCCTAAACACACCTGATGTAGCCAATCAGATATAGGTAGAGCAGGTAGCGATGGAAAACATTCAGTACTGAAAATCTGAAAATATACCATTCTTGGGTGGGAAAGATATACATTTTTTGACAGTAGGAATCCATCACATGCCTATCTTTTTAGGCTTAATATAATCTATTAGTTGACTATCCATCTGGACAGTTAACTACTATTCATTCATCCATACATCCACATAAACATTCAGACAGCCTATCTCCCCAGGGAGAGCCTCAGCTGCTTCACTGGCCTCTACCAGCCTTCAGATATGTTTTAATGGTGAGCCTGAGCTAGCATCTCTACTTCTCTGGCTCTCCTGAGACACACACACACACACACACACACACACACACACACACACACAACACACACACACACACACACACAACACATCACCATACATATCAAACATTATTTACAAAAATGCATATTTATCAGCACTGGTGACATTACCGACGCCACGTCTATGCTACTAGTCTCACATGTTTTCTCACTATTAAACTCTATTATATTCCTTTATTCAGATACTTTTTTCTATTTTGCCTATAAAAAACTTTGTCTAACCGACTGTAAACACTAGTTATGTTACTATCCAAAGCATAATCTTCAATTTTTTTATTCTCGTTCCCACTTTTGTGCCATATTTTTTAGTGCATATCACTTCAGTCTGTCCCTCCCTTCAGCCCCTTTTTCATCTCTTTTACTCTGTCACTTTCTCATTTTCAGACGGTAATGTCATGGTGCCCTGTAGCAGATGCCTTTGTGTGAATGACTGTCAGACTGGCAAAAGTGTGTCTATATGTGTGTGTGATATAAATAGAGCAACAGCGAAAGAAAAAAAGAGAAAGCGGGAGATAAAAAGTAAAGTGTGATCAGCACAGATGGAAGGACACCTGCTCTGTAATGTTGTTTTCAAGTCTTCTCTCTTTCCTCTTTTTTCTCATGCACATACACAAATGTGCAAACACAGCTACACACACAGTTACTCAGAGAGGCAAAGCTGGGAACAACATGAAGGGATAATCCTCCTGCTTTTATGGCACAACGGAGGCAGAGAGACGAGTGGCATGGGGAGAACTGGGAGAGAGATAAAACGACAACATAGAGGCAGGTTCAAAGGGGGGAGAGGGGAGCCGCAGAGACAGAGAGTGAAGGGGGACAGACAGGGAGTGGTTTGAACATTTGGTGAGTCAAACTAAGTAGCAGTAGACAGCAGACAGGGAGACAGATTTTTGTCCTCATAGAACACCTGAGGTGCCAAAGCTGGACCTGGGCTGCGTTAAATAAATTTTGTGAAACTGTATTTGAGGTCCAGCAGATATTTAAATAACCATCTCAGACAAGAATCTAGACTGGTCTATGAGGAAAAGGGCATCAAACATGTAAACTCAACTGAGAGCATTTTATTTAAGGTTGGCTACTGAGGAATGGTGAGAAATCCACAGCAGACAAAATTTATAACTGGATTCACATACTGGAGGCTAATAAAGTCCATCTGAGTGCAGATCCAAGTATGTAAATAACTGTAGACCAAGCAGGAAAAAGGCACATTATTCACCTAAACACAATCACAAATCCAAACATTATCTGATCTTCTTTTAACATGATTGTTAAAGCTGCATCAGGTAATTTAACACATCAGTGAAATTAAAGTTAAATATGGGAAATTTAACATTTACTCTGTAATTACATGACTTGAATACAGTAAACGGTGGGCTGCATGGCCCTAAAGGGCACTTTTTTTTTTTTTTGCTCTAAATGACTATAACACTCTCCAAAATAAGTATGAATCAAATTAAATATTTAAGGGGGAAATATCATTCTGTCCTAGTCAGAGGGAATAGAACAGAATTTTCTGTTGCAGGCTCATTTTATGATTTAGGTTGAGTATTTTACATCAGAATATTGCCTATTGCTCTTTAAGGCAGAAATTTGGAGTTTTGAAGTTTGCAGTTTGCATGTCCTTCAATTTGAGAAAATATGAATGTTACAATCCTCTGAAAAGAGAAATACTCAGAACAGGAGCACGGTCCATTTTCATACAATAGGTGAGTTTGTTCTGAGAAGAGACGGGACAGTTCAGCCCAGCAGGCAAACACAGAGCAAAGCCCATTACAAAACTTTAAATGAGGTTTCTGACACCATGCATGTTAATGAGGAGAAGCTGTAGTCCAAATATGTGCAAGCACACATACACAGAGAGAGAGAGAGAGAGAGAGAGAGAGAGAGAATAAATGAGGGNTATGTGCAAGCACACATACACAGAGAGAGAGAGAGAGAGAGAGAGAGAGAGAGAATAAATGAGGGCATACACTCAAACGCATACTTCCCCACACACATAGAAAATCAGAAAACTCACTGAGCAGTTCAGTCTGACATACCCTACAGGTGTCGTTAACGTTTCAAATATGTAAATTATGCAAACACCCCCACCATACTCTGAGGGCAAGCATTTCTGCTCATTTAACACACTCCCGCAGTCTCTCAAATGGAACAGTTCTCTCGTCATTCAATATTACACAGAAAAAAAAACATCGTGTCAACATTGTACCCTCACACATTTACATAAACACACATGCAGACGTCAGGGGGGCCAACACACACACAAAAATAGCACAAGCAATATGGCTACGAAAAACCAATTTCAGAAAAAAACACACACACACATTGATATTTCACACATGAAAGATGGTATCAATGAAAATTTTCTGCTCCCGTCATCCTTTTTGACCCTCTTGGACAGACTGTCCAGTCTTGTGCCCAGCAAAACCAATCTGTTCTTATTTCATTTCATCACAGTCAATTCTTTTGCTTTGTTGAACTAACCAATGTGTGTGTGTGTGTATATGTGTGTGTGTGTTCATCACACACAGCGGAGGTCTGTGTGCAGGGCCTTATGAGGTAATCAATCACATCATACTGCCTTAGATTAGAGCCACATCGATCTGGTCTTAGTGGTGACAAACAGCCTGACCTAGAATACATCCACCTGGACAGGACACACACGCATGTGTGCACGCACACACACACACACACACACACACACACACACACACACACACACACACACACACAAACAGCATCTCATCTTTTGCTGCATTTCTAGCACTCCTCATAGCACCCCATCATGGAAGTGTACAGCACCACCACACACATACCAGAAATATTTACTGACAACCACAGTCTCACACAGAGTGGTCCCTGTGCAGTAAACATCCAAGGTGGGGTGATTTTCCTTGTGGGTGGCTGTTCATTTGTATGCTCCTTTCACTGTCCATCACCTCTGTTGCCCCCATCCACGAAAGCAAACACTCACCGCCACAGTTTGACACACTCATCATTCTCGATAGACTCGGGAATGTCATGCATCTCCAATATTTCTAGCTCTGTGTCTCTTTTCTCTGTCGGCCATGTGAATTCATTTCATTTATTAATGCTGTGTATCATCCCAATCAATGCTAGGTGGTGTGATGAAGGTTTTTGCCTGAGGGGAGAGAGAGCAAACGGAACAGGCTGTGAAATGTGCAGCGTTCACAGAATAATTATGTGTAGGTTAGACCCGTGTGTGTGTGTGTGTGTGTGTGTGTGTGTGTGTGCTTGTGTGTGTGAGATGCTTAACAAGTAATCATTAGCACTAGATATGCAGTAAGGATGTCAGAGTGATATCCAGGTATTGTTTGAAGATCCCTAGCTGTCTGCTGTGCAGTGCACACTGAAGAAAATCAAAGCCCTGAACATCTAAAGTGTGTGTATGTGTGTGTGTGTGTGTGTGTCTGTGGTGTGCACGCGTGTGAAGGTGTCAAGCCTTCTGCTATTTCCTTACAAAGAGGAAACAAAAATATCTGCCCTATCAATGTTACAGTTATGGGGTTCTTCATTTTAACCTTTTCTACCGTCTGCGTTTTCTAAGCTGTCTAGCAGTGTTTACAGTTCATTTCAATATTTGATGCAATAGATGCATAGGTGTATCATCATTATTAACTGCTTTGCAAAATGAGAATTATTTTAGTAATTACACGTAGTCAGGGTCTTTTTCATGTAGAGCGTTTGTTGCTCTGCAGACAACATGTAACTGCAGAGAGAATGTTATGATTGTCTAAACTGGTTGCAGAAAACGAGTTGGCCGATGCACAAAAACAGCACAAGATTGCGTAAGAGCATCATGCTCGTTCTTGTCTGTGCATAGTGCGTGCCTGTTATACTATTCTCTTTTCACACTAAATGGTTTAATTATATTGACTTTTCTAATATCCCATACCTGATGTGTCCTAGTGCAACAACTGAGCAATATAAGACTTGCAGAGACTCAGACAGACTTGTGACCAATGTTGTCTCACTGAAGGTGGAGGGATTGACCAATGAGAGAGCAGGAATGATTGGAAGTGATTTACGTTCCTGACATCTTTAACCAAATTACCCAACATCCCTTGCGGTGTAATTACAGTGATGCACGGTCTTGATGCTTTTGTGTGTAAAGTGGGTTTGTTATTTTATTCCTCCCTGGACCAGAGTTTATGCAAAGCCAGAGGAAAGATTGGGACAGAACTGGTGAGATTTAGACTAGGCAGGACAGCAGCTGTTTTTTTTTTTTTTTNGTTTTTTTTTTTTTTGTTTTGTTTTGTTTTTGGATTTGATATGACAGCCCTGATATCTGCTATCTCTGGAACTTATCATAGTTATCGTGACCGCTGACCTACAGGCAAGACTTAAACAACATGTTCAGGGTTTTAAGCAGAAATCTCATTGATTGCTCCCTTGGATGCTGTAAGGAGATCCAAAAGACTGTCTCTGCATTTCTTTGAATATATTAGAATCTAACAAACTTATGTTTGCATTTCCTACTTTGAAATCTTAAGTTTAGTATGTACAGAGTTGTACTACCTGTAATAACCAGCAGTTAAGGATAATAAATGTGTTGACATGCATTTGCATACAGCTAACAATCATTACTTTTGAAATGAGCAGTTAGTAGTAGGAAATATGTTAATCAAAGCGTGCGGTAACATTAAGAGCGCGTGGAAGCAAATCACAAACAAGCCATAACTAGAGTGACAAAGTGACACAAAAGAAATCTGTCGTGTAGCAGGTGTGTAGTGATTTTTTTTGTGTTTTACTGTTTGATGTAATGTCTGAGCCCACAAGAGCAGCACAGCTTCTGTTACAGGTTCATCTGGAAGCCAGCATGATCAGTCAGTTCATTTCAGCCCTCTCAGCCCTCCTCTTAAAGACAGATAGAGGAAGACTATCTCATTTCACGCTTGCCGGAGTTAATGCTATTAAGCTACATACTCAAACGTGAGCACGATCACACACATACACAAATGCCCGACCACAGACGAGATGTGGCCGGCTGTGATGGCCTGAACAACGATGGCCTCTAAGATAAAAAGAAGCTGTCCTCCTTCAGTGATACACAACCATGTGCATTCGCCCTTTATAAATGCCTGCTTGTGTGTTTGTGTGTGTGTATATGTGTGTATCTGCACTTTCGTGTGTAACTACTAGCACCTGCACTGTGACTGATGCGGGTATAGTCCCTCAGTGATCCCATTACAAGGGTCTGACAAGCAACGGTTTGTGTTTGTGTGTGTGTGTGTGTGTGTGTGTGTTTGTGTATGATAGAGAGAAACACTGTTAGTTAGCANTGTTTGTGTGTGTGTGTGTGTGTGTGTGTGTTTGTGTATGATAGAGAGAAACACTGTTAGTTAGCAGCGCTCTCTATCACTGTGGCATGTTATTATCTGGCTAGGACCTATGTTACATCACTCATACTTACACACGCGCAGACACGGCCACACACGTTTCAACACACACATTTATCTTGGTATTTTTGTGAGGACATTTTATTAACTACCTCCATTCCCAACTTCTGACCCTACATTTCACTACATACCTAAACTAAATTTATGTAAAATATAAATCTAATCAGCACCTGAATTTACAAACAATATCCTCGCTTTCAAGGTCAAAAATATTAAACATGCACTAACTCCTTTCTTTTTAAGACTAAGCAATTATATAAATTATACAAAGGTAAAGATAAAAGAGAAGTCAAGCCGCCTATCTTATATTCCGATATATACATCAGCTAAAACCAGCAAATGTTTCAGTAAAACATGCACCATATAGGACACATTCTAACCTTTGAATTGCATTACAACAGGAACCAAGGAAAATTACGCTGGCACTGATGTAGGCTCTGCTTACATATCACACCACCAGTTAGTCTTTATCATTATGCAAATGGTAACTTGTTAATCTCCCACTACTTTGTTAATCCTGTGCAGAGCCTGACTGACAGGGAACATATTTCAGTCCACCTGCCGAGCTCAGTCTGCGAGGAACTAAATCCCTCTATAGACCAACAACAAACAGTCAATGTTATTTTCTGTACTTACACACATGTATAAAAAATGCCCACATACCTACTTAGAAGCATGTAGGGGCATGATAAACACTGAATAAATCATAGTTAAAACCTAGTGAATCCTTGTATAATCTGACAGGTGTCTCTTCATATTAGCTACAAAATTTGTGTATATATTACTCAGAACCTGTATATTTGATCATGTGAATTGTTAATAGTATTCATTTCAACGGTGCAAAGCTGCGGATCCTGCATACACAGTTTATGTGAAAAAATACGTGTTGACTTCATCTCCCTTTGGAAACTGTAAAATCCACTTATTATCTGCATGTGTGTGTGTGTGTGTGTGTGTGTGTGTGTGTGTGTACCTGTCTCTCGAGCTGTATCAACTGGGGTTTGAGCAGATTGAGCTTTCTCTCCTCATATTTCTCCTCATGCCCCTCGTTTACTAGCTGATTTTATCGGCACCTGAGAGGAGATTATTGTTTAGGAGACTTCCAGCAGAACCAGCAGAGTAACGGGATCTGCTCTCCTCTGCTTTAATCTAATCAAATTTTATGTTTCCAAACACACAGCAGCTGGCTAGAGGTAGAACGATGATACCCTAGGAACAAAGCCCATGCTTGTTGTTGGAGACTTACCTAAGCTCCTCCAATTCCAGCTTCAATTTAGCATTCCCACTCTGAAGTTTAGGCTGGAAAACAACAAGAAGTAATTTAACGGTGCATGCATGTGTGTGTGCGTGTGCATGTGGATTACCTCAGTCTTGTCTGCTTGTGGAGTAGACACCCTCTGTGGGTTGATGGTGGCATGTATCCCATAAGGCCTTTAAATGCATGACTGTCACATTAATCTTGCTTGTAACTTCAGTTGAGTTGACTATCTTTTTATTTGCCAAATACATACAAAGGTAAATATAGAATTGGGCATTACAATAATTGAAACACATTTGCACTCCTATGCATTATCAAAACACTATAAGTAACTTTTTTCTTCATATCAATGAAATAATAGGGGCAGAAGGGTTGCTACCTATGACAGCTAAATATCAAATAGTAATAATTTCACTTCACAGTTGTCAGTGCTGAAATAGTCCTTTTATCAAGTTGACCTATCCAACTCTCACTTTCATCCTGAGCTAACGAAAGGTTCATTAATTTATAATCAAAGGTTTCTGATTCACTGCAGATCCATTGTGAATATCTGGCTCATTAAACACAAAAAGTGGATGGTGTCATCTTAATTCAAATATCTGAAGAGCAATGAACACACACGGGTGAACACAGAAACAAGGCAGAAGTGAATCTGGTTTACTTCGCAACACCTTGGCAGGAGGTTTTAATGGAGACCACGTTTCGATCAGATGTGTTAAACTCAAAACAGCCCAGACTGGGGAGAAGGTGGGAAAAGAGAAAAAAAAAGAGGTGAGAGGAAAAAATGGAATAGCAGAAAGGATCTGAAAAGAGAGCTGCTTTGTGCTGAAGCGTGAAAAAAAATGTTCTTCAGACACATCTGGAAAGAAGACATTATCTGTGTGTATGTTATGTGAACACACGCGTGCAGAAATGGCTGTTCTGCCACGTTCCACATAATTCCACACTCAGGCAGGTCCATGCTCTCTTTGTGCTCCCAGCCTAGGTCAGCTCATAGACAGTTGGTCCATCTCCAGCTCAATGAAACAGACGATTACGCCTGTCTGTCACAGGGCTCTTTAACAACATATTCTGCCTCTGGATTTTTGTTCTGCAGAGGCTGAGAGCTTATCTCAGGATCAGTCAAATCTATCATATCTCTACAGATTTATGGATTTAAGGCATTTAAGCATGAGCCTTTGCAGTGTATTTCTACAAAAGAGAAATCAGGTCTAAACCACTTAGATAAAACATATGCATCATATAAAAGTAGTCCCGGTATATTATGAGAATTCCAAAGAGAAATTGAGTTGAGGTGATATGATAACCTAATCAAAAGCAAAGTCAGTCTAATATGTATCCAGTCAAAATAAAGTGTTACCATGTGTTCCCACTGGCAGAAAACCCATATCAGCATGGAATGAGCAAGAAATGATTGAACAAATATACTAAGAAACCAAAACAACAGCTTTATTTACAACCTATTACAGTAATTCTCGAATCAAATTCATTATGAATAAATCTGCGGAACAACATTATTTTATCATTAGAATGACATCTTCAGTTATACCTATGCATTTTTGTACTTTTAAAAGCATAGGGTTACTGAGGTAGACTTATGAATGTCTTATATTTATCTAAAAAGTCCATTAAATTTATCAACAGCATGCTAAGACAGTCAATTGGAGAGCTTCCCCACCAAGCACAAGGCTTCCAGCTAAATACCTTCTCAGGAGGTTTTGCCACCAACATGGGACTGACTACCATAGTGAAACAACAAGACAAAGGGTTCATTAATACGGTGGGCCAACTCCGTTTAGACTACATACACCGTGTTTTTGCCCTCTCCCACCCATGCTAGAATCAAAAGACTGAAGCTGTTAGAAATGCAAATAACCAAATATCTACTTCAATCCAAACAAAGCACCAGGTGAACATAAGGGAGACACTTTCAACACTTGATAAAGCAGAAACAACAATTATCTCTGAGACCAGACCAACTTGCAGCTACAGTATGTGAATCCATCTATGTCACAGTGCCATCTAGCTTCTCAATGAAGAATCGCGTAGATCTTTTTTGAAATTTATGAACCAATACATGTTGTTTTCTAGTTGAAATAAACTGGATTTTTATGATTCAGTAGAATTTATCTAAATTTCAGGGGGTGGATATATCATGAATATTCATGCAATCTAATAATCAGTAACCTGCAATAAATACTACCTTAATAAAGCTTCTGATGTTCAAACTTTGTGTAGACTGTCTCAGACACATTTTGAACACTGTTATGAACACTACATTTGTAATGTACTGTAATGTACATTATGTCTTGGTGGCGTTTTTTTTATGTGCTGCTTGTATATCCAATAAGGTATAGGTGTACTTAACTGTTTACCATTAAACACACACACCTGCCGGGGCTGTTTGTACAAACCTGCACACGTCAGTGACACAGGAAGGCAGACAGGAGCACTAACAGGTCATACACACAGAAAACACCCATTATGCTGTGCTGAGAGTGTGAATGGCTGTTGAAAACAAACACTGGAGACCTGTGGAACATCTAGACACTGAATGACTCACACGGTAAATTTTCTCACTCTTGCACCTTGCACATTTGTTCTGGAAATAAATTTATAATGTTTTCAAAAATAAAACATTGTCAAACTTAGAGAGCCAACTCAAAGGTCTACACACAATAATGTCAGACAGAGGACAATAGCACACCTCTGCTTTATTTGTGCACACAAATCTATGTGCGTGCACACACACAAACACACACACACACACAAATACACACAGTCTGCATGCTTGGTTTCTCTTGGACAGAGGCACTTGCTGAACTGCCAAATGTTAAATAAACTAGTAGAGGAATTCCACTGAGTCAACACAACCTAGAATTGTGCTGTCTCTCTCTCTCTCTCTCTCTCTCTCTCTCTCTCTGTCTGTCTGTGTGTGTGTNCTCTCTCTCTCTCTCTCTCTCTCTCTCTCTCTCTCTGTCTGTCTGTGTGTGTGTGTGTACTTTACTACCTGCTGACAGACCAGGCTCTCCAGCAAAATCTTTCTGTATGTCTGGGTTGCTATAACTCTCATCCATCCCACAAAATGCAGCTCATATCAGCAAAATCACCCTGAAAATGGAAGGTACACTTTATTAATTTTATCATCTAATAAACTCACAACAGATTGTGTTGTATAGTTAATTAGTTTAGTTTAGTTTATTTTTCCTGTTGACCCCTCATAGGGGGATAAGGAACGAAAAAAAAAAAAAAAAANTCAAAAACTACACAATATTTTCTTAATGAACTTTACCAGATTAAACAAAACTTTGACATTTCCTGTGCCCATTAACTTCTTAAATTTATAAACAGTGGGGTTAACTCTAAAGTATCTTTTAATAAATTTGCTTCTATCTTCATCAAAAACAGAACAAATAAGCACACAGTGAAACTCATTACCTTGGTCACCAGTCAAACACAAAGTACATGGTTTGAGTGTATTTTCACATACATATCTACACTCTGAAACAGGTAAATTATGACTCCCACACCAATATTTAGATATAAATTCTTTCTACTGGGCTCAACAGAGTAAGATATCTCTCAAAACCAAAATCAAGTTTAAACAACCTGCAAGTGTCACACAAAGAGTTACTATATAATTCATCATGCCATCTCTGTAAATCTAGTCTGAGATCAGTCATAAGTTTATATATTCAGGATTAAGACTTCCAGTGTCATACCATAAATAAGATAGCCCACATTCATCAGGAACATTCTTAACTTTAAGAATCCATTCAGACTCATAAACACCATTGTCACACCATTTCTTAAGTAAATTAAACGTAATATAGCAGATACAGATTAGCTGTTCTGAAGTCTAGTTAGCTGTTAGCATAGCCTCTGGTTAACAACACCTGGAAAATCTGGGTACCTGTGAGTACTAGCGGTTAGCAGAGCCAAATCATTTCCACATCTCAGGAGTTCATCTGTGTCTGTGACGCAAATGCCCACAAAATCCATCTGACCATGTTGTTAGTTATACTCAAAAAGAAAAATACAACGTAATCAGCCGCTATCATGTTAAACTAACTCGTAATGTAAAATCAGACTTCGCTGCTTTTTTGACAGAATCTATGCCGTGTGGCTATTCTCATCCGGGTGCAAATATGCACTCCATTTATTTATTTATTTGTTTATTTATTGTCTGTTAAAACAAGACTTAAAGGAAAAAAGCAAATTGATTGCGAACAACTAAATATAAAAGCAGTTTACGGTATTAATTGTTATTTGTTAATAGCTAATATCAGGTATGTATTCATTCATTTTTGCTTTTATTATACTTCATTTCCTCAAACTAGCCTTTTAGTCATATTATGTATGACAAAAACTATATTAGCACTGTGCTGCAGTACATTGTTTTGATGCTTGTACTATAACTTTTTGTCAATAAAGTTGTTTTAAAAAGACACCCCTCTTCCGTTCTTGCCAGTTCCGTCTTGCACGTGTGTTTACGAAAAATGTTAACAATTTAGCTGTAGAAATAAAATTAATCAGTTAGAAATACAATACTATACCGTCTGAACAATGGGGAAATTAAACGTGGTGATGTTGAGGTATTTATTCCAAGATGACTTTCGAGTCCTCACCGCGGTAAGTAGCTAGTTTTGCTACAGCTGGGCTAGCCCATGGTAAGCTAACTGTTAGCTTGTGTCAGTTTGTTGGTTTCTTCTTAAAAACCAGCCCACATAACAATTTAATTTGTCATCCTTTTTAAAATTACCGATAAAAACAGTGACAGTCTTTTCATGCACTTTAACTTTGTTTTACTATTAAGCCAACGGGAAGAGAAGGTTAAAGGGGATAATAAATAATCTGATGGTAGAAGTATAAGAACAATATCGTACCAATTGTCATAATCGACCAGTTTACTACTAAGTAGTTGATCTTACTAAGCTTTTTAGCCAGAGTGATGGTGAGTGTCGAAGACGATTGTGTTTAAACGACCAGACCGATAATTTTGTATGATTGAATCTAATCAATACTACCCACATACACATTACGGTACTGCAAACTATTTTTCGAAAACATAAAATCATATTTTAGTTTTTTTTTTTTTGGTTTTTTTTTTTGTTTGTTTGTTTTTTTTGTTTTTTTTTCCAAATTCACTAATCTTTCCAAATTAAATGTTCAGGTGGTCTCACGTATGATGTAGAAGGAAGGGTCATCTTTAATTTCTTGGTAAAAGCAATCTTCTCCTGGGATTATATTACCTGGTGGAGAAATACTTTTTTTCCTTGTAGCTCCGTGTTGGATTGATTAAATAACTTCGAAAAAATGTATAGACATCTTATTCGCTGTAATCAAGCAAGTTTCAACTTTCTATAAGTTGATTCATAGTCCAGCAATTCAGACCAGGAAAAGACATTTAAACAATATCAATAATTTCAGTGTCTCAAGTCCCAGACAATACATTGGTATGTCGCAAAGGCTAAAATTATGTTGCCATATCTTTCTGCTTTAACAATAATGTTGTAGGCAGGCTTGAATTCCAGCACTCCTGTGATCACATTCTGTGTGTTCCCCCTCCCCCAGGTTGAGATGGGGATGAAGAACCATGAGATTGTTCCAGTGAGTCTCCTGTCCTCCATTGCTAGCCTTAAACATGGAGGCTGCAACAAGATTCTTAGAGAGCTCGTCAAACACAAACTTGTAGTCTATGAATGCACCAAGAGTAAGAATACACACAGGAATGCCTCACCTGATAACCTCATTCTTGTCACTGCAAAGTCAATCTCCTCCATTGAGGGAAAAGCAATTGATCCATATGTTATATGGTATATGTCTATGTCCTGTAGAGATGGTACATGTAAGCTAAAATTATAATGTGTTATGCATGTGTTGATTTCAGTGGTGCAGGGCTACAGGCTGAGCTATGGCGGATATGACTACCTGGCCCTGAAGACTTTGTGCTCCAGAGAAGTGCTGATTTCAGTTGGAAACCAGATGGGTGTGGGGAAAGAATCAGGTAAGAAAAAACGTGCAGTATGTACAGTTTGTGTGTACTGCCACTTCCTGTTGGGCTTAGTGATTATGATTGAAATCATGATAAAACAAAAAAATAAGGATATGCTTCTGTCTTAAAATGTATTTTTAGAAGGCCAATAAAACCTTATTGATTTGTTTTCAGCCATTCTGTGACTGAACATTCAGTGGTACAAATCCTTTGATTAGCTGTGAAAATTAGTATGGATTAGTGAACAAAAGTGGCTTTACTTTCTCGCAGCAATTACTGTGAATTAACATGGAGAAAGCTGCTTAACCTAAATTCTCCACAAAAAATTAAAAGGACACAAGCGTAGCATTATTAAGTACCACTTGTGTGTGTGTGTGTGTGTGAGAGAGTTTTCCAGGTTGCTTAACCAAAGTCAAACAATTGTGTTCACGACATTTGTTTGTTTGCCTCTTGCAGACATATACATAGTGGCAAGTCCAAAGGGAGAGCAGTATGCTCTGAAGCTTCACAGACTGGGCCGTACCTCCTTCAGGAACCTGAAGAACAAGAGAGATTACCACAGACACAGGAAGAACATGTCTTGGCTTTATCTCTCTCGCCTCTCTGCTATGAAGGAGTTTGCTTACATGAAGGTAACTTTACAGATAAATCTCCTGGCAGTGTTTTGTTGAAGTGCAGCTTTGTGTCTGAATGCTGCTTTGTTTGAAGTATTAAAAGAATGTCTTCAGTGTTTCTTCAGATGTAGGAACCTAGTTTTGTGTGGTGACTCGGTAATATCATCTCTTTATCCTCACAGGCTTTGTATGATCGAGGCTTTCCCGTGCCCAAGCCTGTGGACTATAACAGACACGCTGTAGTGATGGAGCTCATTAATGGCTATCCACTGTATGTAACAATGAAATCCTTCATTCTTGTCTCTACACATAACACTATATTTGTACTTTCCTCTTACTAAACCTTGTTTTGGTTTTTGTTTTGTTTTTTTACAAAGGGAGTTTGATGTGATCAGAGTTAGTTGTATAATCTGTGTATATCTTCTTTCTCTTTCAGGTGTCAGGTGCATGAACTGCAGGATCCACCAGCCCTGTACAATGAGTTCATGGAGCTTATAGTGAAACTGGCCAATCACGGCCTGATTCATGGAGACTTTAATGAATTCAACCTTATGTTGGATGACCAAGACCACATAACTATGATTGACTTCCCTCAAATGGTGTCAACATCGCACCCTAATGCTGAATGGTCAATGTCTTCTCTGCCACACATCTTACACAAAAATGAATGAAACAAAAATGCATCTGACTTCTCCAACTTTTATTTGTAGGTATTTTGACCGAGATGTCAAATGTGTGAGAGATTTCTTTGCGAAACGGTTCAATTACGAGAGCGAGCTCTACCCAACTTTCAAAGACATCAGGTAACTGCATATATATATATATATATTTTTTTTTTTTTTTTTTTTAGATATAGCAAAAATACACTTGTCTGAAACTTGTCTTATCCATTTGGGCCAATTGAACACCAACATAAATTTTAAATACCTTTATTGAGCGTTTCTTTCAGTGAAAAAATAGTTTTCTACTGAATTGAGCTGTAGTACATGTATTTGTTTTGTTTGTGGTGTAAAACCATATTGAATACAGACTGCAGTAATACTGCTGTGGTTTTACATAATTTACTATTTTTCAGAAGTAATGCTATAAATAGAAAAAAAATGAATGTAGCTTTTACATAGTTTTGATCTCTTCCATTTCTTTCAGTAATTTAAAATGTCTTGTTGAAGTGAAAATTAACCCATATAAATGTTTTTTGGGAGGAATTTAATTATTTTGTCTTAAAGTAGATTGTGTTTGTTGAACCTGCAGGCGGTCCTGCTCACTCGATGTTGAAGTCTCTGCCAGCGGTTTCACCAAAGATCTGGAGAGAGATGCTTCCTTACTACACCCAGCTGGTCCTGAGGGAGATGAAGAGGAAGAGGAAGATGAAGAGGAGGCAACAGAAGATAAAGTAGAAATAGAAGAGGAAGAGGAGAGTGTGGACATAGAGGAATATAAACATGCTATACTTGAATTGGAGGGTCTAAAAGTCAGCGAAACATATGCAGACACAGAGGATGAGGAGGAAGAGAGTGAAAAGGGGGATGCACAAAAAGAGACTGAAATGGCACCTAGGACTAGAAGGGAAGAGGGAGAAGAGTTTGAGGAAGAGCTGAAGGAAGTAGAGGATGTGTGTCCAGAGCTGGCAGACTTTCCGGCCTCTAACAAGGAATTCAAACCCTTCAGGTAAAGACCACCGATTATAGCATTTGATGGAAAATTACCACTTCCCTTAAAGCACAAGTCATTAGAGACTGTTGAGTTTGTACAATCGACTCAAATACAGAACATGTTTTAGGAGTTTTCAGAGATGACCAACTCCAATGGAAGGTGTTTGAAAATCTTCCCCTTTGTAATGGCTGAGATTGCCTGCATATTTTGAATATAGCATCTTTGTGTCAAATGAAGCATGCTTGTTAAGGACATATAGATTGCACATAGTAAACATGTTTTATTTAACATGTAGCAAAACACGCTGATTTTTGTGTGTTTTCTCCTGCAGAGACTCGGACAGTCTTCTACACATAGCAGAGCACAGGAGGAGGACAGACAGCGAGGCCACAATGGGCAGCATAGGGAGCTGTTCTACCATACCACCAGTTAGTACATGTCACACACACACACACACACACATACAGCTCTCTTTACGTGAATTTATTACACAGAGATCATTCTAGGCTGAGGCGAGGGGCACAAACTAATAGAACATACAAATACTCAAAAGTGATATCCTGGAAGTATTACTATTTTGACTGTAAGCAATCCTAGTACATTGTTTTGGACAACAATAGGAACGTCCCTTATACGTTGCCAAAGGGTTTTCTCATGTTTTGTGCTTGTTTTGTAAAAAAAAACACGACACATGACTTGTTACAGAGGCAGCAGATGTGTCTCCATGAGCTGTGTTTGCCACGCAGAGTGTAACCATGTACATCTGTTTGTGTTTGTGCTGCAGGAGGTAGTTCGTCGGAAGGTGAGGATGCAGCTCAGCAAGCAGCAGAAGGCAGCTCAGAGGAGACGTCTGCAGAAGGGAGAGGCCAGTCTGGTGACCAAAGCCAGGAGAGAGAACCAAAGTAACATCAAGTCCAGTATGGAGACTGCCTACTTCTGGGGATAAATGAGACAGCTGGGATGGAGAATCGACATGCATTCCTTCTGTTTACACCAATGCTGTGTCTTTCCTCTCTCCTTTGTCTGAAGTGTTGTAAGCACATTATGATTGATTGAAAAGGCCCAACAAGAAAATGACTGTTCAACAACTCCGCTCTTCATACTATTGTGCAAAAATGCAGGCGAGATGGCAGATGCAGCTGCAATTACAGCAGAGTCATAGTTAAAGAATTAGGTGTTGTTCTCAAAATACATTACAGTTGAATGTAAATAACTCAACATGATGATTGACAATTAAACCATTTAAACATGACCTCTGAGCTGTTTTACTCTGTTCAAAAGAATGGGGCTATATTTCTGTCATGTTGATGAAACTGTGCAAGGTAGACACAGCAAATAACTAAGTGCAGTGGATTGCCATTAAATGGTCTTCTCCAAAGAGAAGCTAATGTCTAACTATTGCTATTTCTCCCAAAGTCATTTTAGTTCTTATAATGCTGTAAGTGACTGATGTAGGCGTGGATTTAAGATTCAAATAGAAGGCAAGTTCATGGAGAGCTTTTATTCTAAACTCCCAAGCTTGAAAGGTCTCAAACTTTGGACAGGCAGCTTGAATAGATTGCCACATCCGGCCTCTTGGTAGCCAATCAAATCAAAAGAGACCGACAAAAACATGTGGGAACGTACATGGTCCAGGACACACCAATGCATCATCATGAAAAGGTGCAGGAAATAGGCACACATTGCCATTAACTCTTCACTGACACATTTACACAACATGCAAAAGACGAGTGAGCAGAGGACTCGGGAGCTGAGAAACTACTCCTTTCTTAGTATTTAGTTCATTAATGTTAAGAGGCTTTCAGAGTATGGATGAATTCAGACTTGAACAATGGCCATTCATAGTGAAGAGGGTGAATGGAGCTCAGACCCCGGGCTTGGTGGTCTTGGTGGTGGTATGTGAAATCAAAAGTATGCCTCCATCCTACCCCTCCCAACCATCTATTCAGACTGGCAGGACAAACTCTGGATGATGAAGGGATTTTATGCAAACTCAACTTCACCTGCTTAGGAGTTTTGTCACCAAATGAAGAGTCTTCTCCTGTTCTTCAAGATAGCACACTGTGCTGTTTTGTGGTTTAACTTGGCAGCTTTGTACAGGTCTGTAACTGTCTGTGTTCAGGGATTAGCCAGCTGCACAGGCTGAGGGGAGGGGCCCAACATTCCATCTCTGGACCTCTGTGTGTGAGTTTGAGTGGGGAAAGGGTGAGGGGCCCTCTGAGCTAATTGGCAGTGAGGGTGACAAAGGTGGTCTGCTTGAGAGGAGAAACCCTGGTGAGATGTTCACATGGGAGAGGAGGAGGGGAGAAAATGAGAGGGAATTTAGGAGGTGGAGAAAGGGAGACTGAAGGGGCATTCGGACTCTGGACTCATTCCTTACAATGTTCACACCCTGAGCTGTTTTGACAGTGGAAGCTGCTCATTTCTAGGGTCTTGTGTGGGATGCAACCATTTCCATTTTTGATTAAGCATGTGTGAGCCGAACTGAACATACAGGAAAAGTGGATGCAACGAAGTAAACACTGGATGAAGATGAGTGGAAGGAAAATCCGGAATAGCATCATGTCACACCTGACACAGACTGACAACAGTCCAAGAGACTGTGAGTAACTAAATAACAACACACCTAACTTTTTGGTTCTTCAGAAAATTAGATCATATCTTAAAGTACATATCTTGATCATATTTTTAACAAGTGTTAATTTGTGTTTACCATCAACCTGAATGTGAAGTACTGAATTAAATACAATTAAATACACACATCTACGACACTAATTGCTTTCTTGTACAATGCATGCACCGAGTGTCAGTCAAGTTAGCTCTGCTGTTATAGATTGAGCTGTAGTGACTTGTTTTGTGTCCTGGAAGAGACACGGGAAGATTCTTAATTCCTGTTCATGCTGAGAAACAGCACAGAGGGTTAAGAAATGCTGATCTGCACAATCCCAGGACAAATAGCAGAGTGGTGCCCTCCACCACCAATTTCCACTAAACTAAACTGTCTGGGAATGTGATATCCTGTTAAAGATGTTTGGTTCAAATATAAGGGCTGCTCATTCTTTCAAAGAGCAAGCAGAAACTTAAATCACCTTTTCTCAAACAAATGGAAACTATATTTTTTTCTGTTGGATCATGAATTCTTTCACCTTTTTCATCAGTCTTAACACTTAACATTTTGATATGTGTCATTATCATATCTCTTCAGTGAATGTAGTTGCCATGCTCCATCACTTCTGGGAGCAGAAGCAGACGAGTCAGTTAAACCAGGCTGCCAGTGAATCGGATGGCTCTGCTCAGGATGCAGCCGGCCAAACAGAGAGCTTGCTGCTGTATGAATCTGCCCCGTCGCCTGGTCCTCCATATGTCTGCTATGTCACTCTGCCTGGAGGAAGCTGCTTTGGAAACTATAAGGTGTGTTTGAGCAGTAATTGCAGATTTCACTGCCCATTGATTCACACTTTATCGCAAGTTATGCTCATGTGCTGTTGAAATGTCACAAATATGAAGTGAGCACAGCATAAGTGACCAAAAAAGAGCATGGAAATAGTGACATATTTCTGCATTCTATGTAACTTCAATGGTTTTTTTTTTTGTTTTTTTTTCTATTTCTTTTCCTTTTAAATTAACAACTGGTTTGGGACTGCTTTTTTTTAATACATTGTTTACTCAGCTTCATATTATGGGAAATCTGTTTTTTGCTCTTTTTTACTTAGCTGCAGCAGCATCAAAATAAATCTGCTTTTTGTCAAAAAATATTGTTACATATTGTTATGACCAAAAGCATTTTAATGTCTCATATATCATATTGTATTACAAACAGTCAGTGCAAATAAGGACTTGAATCCCATTCAGTAGGAATAAACACAGACTCACACACACTTTAAAGGTTGTTATATACTGATTTTGTCAAGCTTAAATCCCATGATGCTTCTCAATGGGTTCATTGTGACCCAGTCAGCAGCCCCTAGCTCAGAGTAGATGTGTGATTGGTTGTCTGTGACTGCCTCTAACGTCTTAACCTCATCGGTGATTTGATTTCTGATCCCATGATTAGCTCTTGTGAACTCTCTAGAAGTGTAAAGTCAAAACAACACTAACCAGCCTTTGGCTCACACATATCACATGCTGTTGTTTCATTTTGAAATGAACACATTTCCCACCTTTTTCCTTTGAGTAATCTTTTGCTATTTCTTCTTCTCCTCCTCCTCCTCCTCCATGTTTCTCCATCTCCTCATCTTCAGATATGTGACACTCAGGCAGAGGCCCGCAGGGATGCAGCTCGTGTGGCTCTGATGAATTCACTTGTGAATGAGCTACCATGTCGACAAATTACCCTTCAGTTTATCACTCAGAGCCTGCAGCAGGCAGCCACAGATAGTGCTGTGAGTGTTTACCTCATTTCATGCAGTTCAAACATATTTGATCTTAAACTAAAATGATTGTTAAAAAAAATAAATTAAAAAATAAATCCTGACTTGCACTGTTGTCTATGTGCAGGTATCTATAGAAGATGCATGTGACTCAAGCACCAGTATAGGAACCTACAGTCTATTGCTCCATTCTTACATAGGACGGACCATGCTGGAGTTCCAGGTACAACATAAACCTAAGTGCCAATGTTTACTTAAGATATAGCAAATTAAACTGAACAAAAACAAAACCACACCTTATTTGGCAGTAAATGTCTTTATAATCATAACAATGGAGAGTGCTCTGTTGTTATGACTATAACCACACTCTGTTCACTCATTTGTTCCCACTCCATCTTATTTTCAGACCTCTGGCAGGGAGCCGTGATATGAAACACCTAATATTTCTACCTCTATATAAATAATCATATGTTTGACGGTTATTAACAAGAGGAAATTGCTTCACTATCATTCCTGCTAAATCATGGCTCATAAAGATGGAGAGATTCCACGTAATACAGACACAGACATATAGCACATGTTCTCAAACACACTTAAATGCAAATATATGTACACTTAAATGTCTATACATGGAGTATGCACTAGTCCTCCATAAACATGGAGTCAATGCAGAAAGTACTGGATCATTTGGGAACAAAGTCTGGTAGGTAGAAGCAAAACAAGCATGATAGGGCAGATTCACATACAGAGTTAAAAATAGAATAAATAGGCCAGAGGTTACAACGTGGACTTCAACATCAGACTATGTACGTGTCACATTTTCCATCTGTGTCTCATTAGGTCAACTTAGGTTTAATGTATAGACTATGTGTTTAAACACTAATGTTAATACCTCCTGACACATAGCAGCTGTTTGGCCAGACTGTGATTTCTAAAGCAAGGAAAATTTACCTGGTACAAAAAGATTTAGAATGTCTTTTCAAACCAATCATCCACAGTTTAACTATGGGTTAAATACAGTACATACTCAAATACATTATCTTTGTCAGATGTTCCTTCTACAGTGCTGGATGTTTGGGTTCATGATCCAAATCATTAGTCATTAGTCATAAAGTCTCTCTCTCTCCCTCTCTCTCTCTCTCTCTCTCTCTCTCTTTCTTTCTCTCTCTTTGCAGGCGATGATGACAGTATTCCAGTTGTTGCACTGGAATGGGACACTGAAGAATCTGAGAGAAAAGCAATGCTCTCGACAGGTACAGTTCTTGCATAAGGCCTATTATTTCTTGATGTAATACTTATGTCAAATCACATCCTATCATTTCTTTAGATTAGACTCACCCCCTGTTTACTGCAAAATTTGATAAAGTACTTTATCAGTACCTGTTGCTGCATGAAGATGATTGCCTATTTTCTTCTTCGACTTTCAGAGTGTGATTAGCTATTATTCTCAGCGAGGTCTTGATGAGTACATGCGTAGCAGCATGGCTCTGGATTGGCTGGGATTTGAGCAGAGTTCACCAGGGCGACTGGGAGAGGAACTCCAGGTGGCACAGAGAGAACTAGTGTTGGCCCGACGTCGAGGCATAGAGCTGCGTTTCTACAAGGAGAAAATGGAGATCCTCAGCTTGGCTCTAAGCCAAGCATACATACACCACACACCTGATGCCCTTGGCCAGGCACTGGGTCCCACATTCAACCAGGAGCAATTTCCTTTACAGAGAATGTACAGCCAGAATAATCTCACTCAGATAACCCCACCCTGCAGTCCTTTGCCAGCCCTACATAAAAACACAAAACAAACAGTCTGCCATACCTCTGCCAAAGACAAACTGTCACCCTCTAACAGTCCTGTATCCTGCCCAGAGCCATGCCAAATTCCTTCAGTTAACCCTGAATAGACTGAAGCAGAAAGAGGAAGAAAGGTAGAAGGTAGAAAATGAATAATAAACTGTCACATGACTCCATGAATGAGCTGAATGTCCTACAGCTGGCAATAGAGATTTGATGTCTGATAGTAGCAGGGAAAAACAGACCAGGATTTATCTGGCAATCAATCACAAAGTCATGCTGGGTGGATGCCATGAGAGATCAAGACATGGTTATTAATGTGACACATTTCTCTGATTGTCACAGAGAGTGGTTTTACAGATGTTTAAATATAGCTGTTATGGACATGAGTTACGAAATAACATCACTGGTCCGTTCAGTTGCAGCTGTAATTAAAGGGGCAGGAGAGTGAATGTTTTTAAAAGGGAAATTGTTTAATCATTGTAAAATACAATTGGAAATAAATTTTTTTCTGCTACTCACTAACTGCCTGTGCTGCCTGTGCACTCATTTGATCACCACTGGAAATTATAAGGCACTTTTTATGTAATCTATTACAAAGTGCAAGCTTAAGAAGTTATTGTTACCTTCTTACATTACTTTTGATGTTTTGGGGTTACTTTCCTTGCATGAGATTTTTAGTTTGACTAAATGTTTTGCTGTAAATTACAACACTATTACTGAAAGTGTATTATAATTACAGATAAAAATCAAGATCTGTACATAATAAGAATCTATACCAAAATCTACATTACTTTTTCTCAGTGAATATACTGTCGCATCTTATAACCTCCCACATTTTATCTAACAATTACTCTAATCATTATTACTGAATTTGTCATCTTGAGTATTTCTTATATATTAATATTGTTGCTAATGCCTGACAGTCAGATTGACAATCATATTAGTATAATTATTACATTTGAAATTAAAGGCAAATGTACAAATGCCGCTCACCACCAAAATTTAAAACACAGGACGTCAAACACCAACCTATTTTGGGCTGTCTGGCCTTCCGTAAAGAGGTGGAGTAGGCACGTGATCACATATCTCGATAGCCAGAGTTCCTGGAACAAAACAAAACAAATGACAGCAGACTTATGGATTGTGTTATCACATGTTACTGCTGTATGTCAGTCGGTATGAAGCGATGAAATGTAAATTTAACAATGTGAGCAACAATACGGAGTTTTTACAGAGAAGTTACGAGCTCCTGGAGAGTAAATTACTACGAAGACAAACAACGTAGCAAGCTAACAATTGTGGATTAGCTTAGCTGTGGTAACAACATCGTCTTTTAGTTATGTAATTGCAGTTGGTTTCTTTTTCCCGAGTTTTCTTCACTGGGGGTTATGTTTAGTCTATACAGTAGACATGTTAGCATGTGTCAGTGACGTTTTCCAATAGGCCACAACAGTGTTTATTTTGACAAGACAGTCAACAACAAGTACTTCTCCAGTGGAAAGACCTCGCTAGCTAGCGGTTATTATCTGTGTTTGTACACTGGAAACCTGCTTTATGAATGAGGACAGCTCGCATCTTTTCCAGCGCAAAATACTTCACTCAGCCAGATGCTAATGTGACCTGGAAAAGGCTGAGGTGAGGTTGTGAGCATAAGCTGAGGATGGAGGCTGTGAGACCCAAGAAGACCAAGTCCAAAATCAGTGGAAAATCTCAGGTGATTAAAATCTCTTACAGTCTTTCTTTGTCTTTCTTTGCTCTCTTATTTCCGATCACAGAACCACATAAATATACTGGAACTTGGGGGAACTTGTAAAACATTAGAACCAAACATGCTTTCAAGTTTAAGATTCCCTTTCCTGTGAGATATAATAATTTATTACTGTTGCTGTATTGATCATTATGTTGGTTTCTTGTCACATGCTGATTCTCACATGCTCTAAGGGTAGGGGCTAAGTTGTTACTCAACCAAGGAGAATTTGTTTTATCTCCAGTTGTTGTGTATGCTTACAGCCAATCAGGAAGCAGAAACAGACAGAGGAAGACAAAAGAGCTACAGCTCCCTCAGCTGTCTGTGATGAGGCTTCCAGCGCTGGCTTCACTGACATCCCCCTCAGCCTGCCCTATCAGGAGTCAGAGGAGCAGCATCGGGACCCTGTTCAGCCACCTAAGACCACTGCACAGCTATCAAACCCACCTTCTGAGGAGCAGCAGACCACCTCAACAGAGACTTTAGACACATCAGTGTTAACTAAGACTTTACAGTCAACACTAACGTTGTCAGCAGAGATGTCACAGGTTACAGTGCATCCAACAGAGCCAAAAACAGAGGGAAAGGATTCTGGACGAGTGGAATCTCAAGGGGCTCACCTTAGCGTTTCACCTCAGACTTCTGAGCTTGGATCTGAAAAACAGTTATGGACTCAGCCATGTGTTTCAACCCAGATTCAGAATCCAAATGGTCCAAGTGCCCCTGCTCTCTACCCCTCTCTCCCTGCACTGGAGGAAGGTCCAATTTTACAGCTCCAGGAGGAGGTTGTGAGGAATTGTGGAAGGGGCCCTGCAGTGTTGGCACTCGCTGAGCAGGAATCCTCTCCTCAGAGTCTGCAGCCTTTGGAGTCTGTACCTGAACTCTCAAGGAGCAAACTCTACCCAGAGTTACCCAAAACAGCTCCAGAGATTCAGGTAATCTCATGCACCCATAAGATATCTTTCTTTATGTGTACACTTGTCAGTTTCCTCAGGAAGTTATTGTATGGGAAGTGCTGAAGAAAACCAGAGGACCCAGAGGAAACAAACAAACAGGGAGACACAGGGAGAACATTAAAACTTCACAGAGAAGCGCTAACCAATAATCCACCATGCTTCCTAGGTTATAGAGATGGTTATGGTTATTGTATATTGTGATCATGTATACATCAGATATATGGTGTGATTTCTGGTCTTAAGGTTTTATTACAGTTAAGTGACACAATTTTTGAGCATAGACTATTATACAATAAATGCCTCCTCGAATCTCCTAAATTCTGTATTTTCTTTGCTTTTATTTTTGCTCACAGCCAAAATGATATCACAAGAGAACTGTATGAAATTTATTGTTTTCATTGTATTTTTTATGACATAGATGTAGCTAAGTAGTTATTAAGTGACTACACTCTTGGTAGGCTTTATGACCTCACATCTTTATATGCCTTAATATGTAAAATACCTTCATCACTGAACAGTTTCCTTTTGCAGGCATTCTCACTGGAGCAGCTCAGCACGTGGGAGCCAGGAGGGGGGTTGCGAGCATGGCTGGAGGGTGTGGAAGTGTGTGCTGTCCAGTTTTGTGCTCTGGCCCGACAGGAGAGCCACGAACTGACTGAACTGCTACAGAACTATTGGCGCTGCCGTAGACAGCTGACCCAGTCACATGCACAGTTACATACGCAGTCATCTGACTGCAAGAGCACACAGAACCGTCTGTGGAGCTTCAAAGATGAACAGCTTACACTTCAGGTGTGTGCGTGTGAGAGAGAGAGAGAACGAACAAAAACAATAAATCTAGAGAAAATTTTCATGATTGTTTTTTTTTGTTTGTTTGTTTGTTTTTTTTTTTTACTGTTATTATACTTTTAGTGTAATTTCTTCCTTACAGGGTGTGTGTGCAGACCAGACTAAGGTGTGTGGGTACCACCGCTTCCAGCAGGCAGAGTTCAGTCAGAGTGTGCTGGCTGAGCTAAGGAGACTGTTTGATGCTCGCACAGAGCTGCTTCATCAAAAGGTGGCACTGCATGCGTACACTGCTCTGCTGTCACGCCTCCAGGTGGAATCATACTTATATCTTTTGTTAAAAGGTGAGACTTATAAACTACTGTGTACTTCCCTCTGAAGTGGACACAGTACTTACATATATATAAAACTTTCATAAATCACCGATTTCACTGACGTTACAGCGGAAATGATACAGTGATAAATGTGTGTATTGTCAACTTCCACAATTAATCTGTTATTTTGTGGATGTTGTTAGATTGCTCTGGCAGCCAAACACAGCCTTGTTCTCTCCAACCCCTGAAAGAGGCCATCGGTGTTCTCTTCAGCTTCACACGTAGAGTCCTGGATGACACACAGTTCCAGACAGATATTCATCAGTGGCTGGAGAGACTCGTATGTGCACCTCGCCCACTACCACTTAATTGTCTCAGTGTTCCACTGGTTCAGATATTTTGTTTGTTTGGTTTCCACACTTGTTTCTGGTCTGCCCTCCAGGTGGCAGTTCTTCTGCACATTGGAGGGTCTGGAGAGCACCTGTACCTGCTGTGCCATCTGCTGTGCTGTGCTGCTGGGGTGGGCAAGTGGGCTGCACCTTTTCTACAGGTTAGACATAGTCTTCCATGATTCATCATTGTCAGAATTGTGGTACATAAAGGGGGCTTTATTTCCTCTTGTTTTTTCTTTTATCATCATCAGATCAAGGTTTTGGGGAACACATGTGGAGTCCAGCACTTCATGCAAGCTTTGGCCATACTAATGTCACCTTCCAGGTAAATAAAGGCTCTTAAGCAGTGACTCCTGATGTATGTACTCCAGCTCTGTAGATTTGGTTTGCCATGAGAAGACAGGATACGGTTTCAGGGTCTAATGTCCTCTTCTCTGTAACCTTTGACCCAGACACCGTGCAGAGTTCCTGAGTCATATGAAGCCATGCGAGAGCCAGAGCTCAACTTCTTCTGGTCCTGTGTCTGGCAACTGGACACTAGTGGATGAGGGGGGGGAGGAGGTAAGGAAGGAGGCTACAAATGTGCTTTGAGTAAAGATATAAAATTCAACATCACATTTGTAATACAAAAAAAAATCTCCTAAAATGTGGTTAAGTTAATATGGATTTTAGAGAGATACATTTGCTGGAAGAAAATAAAGCAGATAGAAAGCAAATAATCAATTTTAATGGATATTTTGTTTTTTTAGTCTGTCTGCATGTTTGTCAAAAAAATTTGATATATCACTGAGTTTTGCAGATGTAGATTATAAAACAGATTGTTCTGGTTTTTGTTCTGATCGGCTGAGTCACATTCAAAGCTGTTATCAAATGCACATGTATGACTGCATAAAGTCCATTTAAATAACATCCTGCTAACTGAAAACCACAAATCCAGTCTAATGTGTTGCTTAGAAACCGCTTTGTTCTAAATCTCTTTGGTAAATATCATATATAGCAGTAGAATAATATTCACTCAAAAGCAACAATTATTCTAAAATCTCTATAAAGCAGACCTACTGTATAGTGTCTTATTATTATAGTATCTTATTTTCTTACATGAATGCAGTTTGTGGTGATTTAACTTTTTACTGTTAGACATTGTGTTACTTAGCCTTTCTGTGTGTTTAGGATGAGGATCCAGAGAGCAGCTGGTTGCTGCTGTGTGAGGAGGACCTGATATCTCTGCTGACTCAGTTCCCGTTCCAGCAGCTCTATTCCCACATGCTGGGGATGAGCAAGCACGGTAAGTGATGTCTGTTTTGACTATATATCAGTTTGTTCACCATGTGAATTGACAGGTCATTCCTATTCCAGGTGTGTATGAGCCACAGTCCTGCTCCAGTCAGAAGATGATGCGTGTGTTCGCTTTTGCTTCCTCGCTTATCGAAATTCTAGCTCTTGGCCTACAAACCTACAACAGGGCACGATACAGACAGCTTGTCAAACGAATAGGACACATCATACGGTCAGTGCGCTACCAACACTAGCTGCTGAACTTCTGAGGTCAATTATACTATTATTAGTGTCAACAAATAGCAAGCATAAATTGTGATCTTTGTTATCTCTTATTTCTCTCAGAATGACAGTGTGTTATGTCAGTGACCACTGGGCCCAATATGTGAGTGTGAGTGGAAGTGGTGGAGATGGCTCCCATACACACACCCTCTCTCTAGACAAACTGCAGCTGGAATATGACAGTCTCTTCCTCAGAGCTGTTTTACATGTACTCAGAAACAAGAGGTGAGGTTTTATCCTCCAGTTTCCATCACTAACTGGAAGTGATTAACTTAATAGGCTTTTACACTTTTTCTGTGGTCTTTCCTCACAGGTTGGGCATTTGGTTGTTCATGTCAGAGATGCCATATGGGACTCTTTCTAGCTCTATGCTCTGGAGGGTCCTTTATACTATGCAGTGTGCAGAGACAGCAGGACTGGAAATACTCAGCACCGCAAATAACACACTTTCCTGCATGCAAGCTCTGAGCGGTATATGGACTTTCCCTTTACAAAATATAAATGGTCAGAACATTTATTTCATTTGTTGTGTTGCCCACTCTGATATTTTATGATTATGTTTGTTATAGATCCAGAGCACCAGGAAAGGTTCGAGCACTGGCTGTGTGAGGTGAACAGCTCTGATGGCATCTCTCTCCTCACCGCACTAGCACACATGGCCATGCCAACGCTGGGCTCAGACCCCGCCTTCATCACCACCATAACTCTGCTTATTTACCAGGTATGATAAGGATATGGAGATTAAAGGGATGCATTAGACAGTACTTTTTTTTAAAAGGAATGAATTTTTTTTTTAAGTGTACCTTGGATGATTAACAGAGTATTTCATATGGAATCCTTGAAGTACAGTAAGACACTGGAGCAATGGTTGACTGATGGAGAACTCAGTGAAAATGTAATAAATTTGAATTCTTGGATGATTGATTTATTGTTGAATGTAAGGTAGCCTACATGAAATGCACAGGTTAAATAGATTTGTCTACCTACTGTTTTCCAGTGTGGAGCACCTGATCTTTTAGCTTTTTTTTAACTTGGAGCACATTCAACAGATATGTAACTAGCTTTGAGTGTGCTAATTTATTTGAATATTATCTTTTTTTCATTTCTTTTGTAGGTTTCCTATGTTAGCGTGTCTACCAGAGAAACCTATTCTAAGGTGGGGCGGGAGTTGCTGGCTGCAATAGCAACAGCCCATCCTTACATTATCTCTGAGCTGCTGGAGAGACTGAGAGAGACCATACAGACTGTGGGCATGGTAGGTACTACTGATCTATTATTATTCCTTTAAGGTTTTAACTGCAACTAATTGACTAGATTCAGAGGAAAATATACTATTATGGTAGAACACAAACTCCTGAGTTTTTGTTTTTTTGTCTTTGATAGATGGCACTCTACTTATGTAAAGAGATGCCTCTGAGCCTGTGGCGGCCGAAGCCAGAGGAAGTATGTGTGATCGGAGCCTGGCTGCTCCAGCATCCTCTCTCTGCTGTGGAAAACAGGCTGGCCTGTGTTATACTGGAGGGCCTGAATTGGGGTTACACACAGGTAGACAAGGGGTTCATTGTGTATGTTTTTTTCTAGTCATTGAAAATATCATTAAAAATATGTTTTAAAATGTCTTGAGTATTGTGTATGTAAGAACATAAAGAGCATGTTGACATTTGTTTCTGAGGTTTTGTGAAAAGGTATGGATAAGTTAAACTTTTGCCTTCTTGTTGTGACTGTGCCTGTATATTCTTGCAGGAGGGTTCCTTGGCCTTGTCTTCATCTCTCCACAGTGAAGTTGCTCTGCTGGTGGCTGAGGCTTATCAGAAATATCTCACTGACAAACCATACAGTGGCCTCATATCAGAGGGGATTAAACAGGTGACACATGCAACTGTTGCTCTCAGACATACAGTGTGAACGACTGTGATGCATTCAACATTACTTTGAGTTTTTTCTTTGTCTTCCTGTTTCATTCTTTCAGGTGTCTTATCTTGCCAGTGTCCTTCGTTTGGGTGTGTCCCCTGAAGCATCCTTTAGTCAATGGGCATGGCAACTGCTGTTAAGGTTGAAGCTCCATGGAAAGGCCCAGAAACCTAAAGGAGCCTGGTCTGCTCCTGCTTTGGCACTGAGCCCACCTCCAGAGCTTACACACACTCCCAGCATGCATTCTGTTCTCAGGGCTGTGAAAGCAGGCATCCCAATTGGATGCTATCTGTCCATTGCTATGACAACAGTGGGACATAGGTTTGTTCACAAATAAAGAGTTATGCTGTAATTTTATAGCTGATTTACCTATTTACAATTTTAATTAATATCAGCTTCTGTGGATTGCTTTTCTAGTCTGGAACACTTTTGCACTGATGGAGTTGGGTTGTTGAAAAGTCTGATTCAGTCACGCCATCTGAGAGCTGCTGTACATCTCTTGGACAACGTATTGCCCCCAACCTACCCTCTCAGCTTCTACCTTCTCCATAACTCTGAGTAAATAAAAACATAATTTATCTACAACCTAAGAAAGACCAGAAAAAGTTTTATATTTATAGCAGCTGTGACTTCTTCAAGATGCATGTTTATGTCCTATTTGTCTCTGTTCATGCCAGGTTTGTAAGTTGTGTCCAGTTGTTCTTGCAGTACGACAGTGTGTGTCCTCAAGGTGTGACACAGCAGGTCACTCACCGGGTAGCACCACTCCTCACCGGAGCCACCTATGGAGACAACATTCGACTGCTGAACAGCGTCATTCAGGTACATCCCAAAGACCTTCCATGACAAAGACAGACCTCCAGTCATCACATGAAAAATTATTTATGGAAATACTTAAGATTTAAAGTCTGTGATGGTCTGTAGAACTCAACCTGAATGAAAACCGAGGCTCCTCCAGCTGTGCACTGAGAGCCAAACTGATAGGCAGCTAATTAACAAGCTTTGTTGATATCATACCTGCCATTTTGAGTGTGCGTTTTTCTCCAGAGCCATGTGGTGGAGAGTTCACAGCCTGGTCGTGTCGGCGCTGAAGCAGTTCTGGAGTTTTGGGTAGGAATTCTGACTCAGCAGAACCTTTGGTACCGGGACAAAACTGTCCTTTTCCTCATGGATCAGATCTGTTGTGCTGCATTCACCCACCATCAGGAGGAGTGTGTACAGAAACTACTGTACCAACAGCATAAGGTATTTGCTCGCTCCTGTGACACTTAAATGATTTTCATAGGCACAAATACTGAATCTAGCACTGCTGTTAAATGTAGCTGAAACACCATGTAATCTGTCTATTGGTTTGTAAAATTCCCTTAGTGACCTTATAAATTCACAACATTGTCACGTGAAGCAAGAATTAAATGGTGAAGGCGATGCCATAATAACTTTTAACCCGTTAAGTTGCATGTTTGGTATACATTTACAAAGTGCTATGCAAGTAGCATCTTGTTCAAACACACTTGCATGAATCAAATCTTGCATTGTAGTTATAATGTTCTTAAAGCATAAATTGATATCAATAATTGCCAGAGAAATGTTTTCATCATGAAAATTTCAGAATCCTAGAAGTGTTGTATAATGCTAAACAAGCACAGTGACACCTGCTGTAGTGTTAATTTTTTTCATATTTCACTCAGAATGCCTTAGGATACCATGGTGACCGTGGTCTGCTCTCCTCTCTGGTTGGCTGGATTGCTGGAAATGCCACACCCTCCTTCATAGAGAGCCAGTCCCTGAGTACAGAGGTAAGGATCTCCAAAGCAGCAATAATGTGTGTTGGAACTATTGATCATATTGTTGAAGTTCTGTCCTGACTGGCCTGGGACTTTCTGTGTCTTTTAGGTTTGGTTTGCCTGGCTGGTGCTAAATATGGAGGGTATGTTTGAGGAAGATTCTCAGCTCAGACGTTGTGTTGAACAAGAGCTCCTGTCAGAGCCCAACGTCTCCCCAGACCAGGCCTTAAAGGTATAGAAATGCACACAAACATGTATGTTCTCACACTAAGTTAGCTGTATGACACACATTACAGGTACAAAGCCAAAGAAATGTGTTACTGTAGTTTCGTAGAATTGGCCTAAAAGTTGCTATGACCAGTAGCAGAGTAGTGAGTGTCCAGTAGTCCAGCCTACTGATGGTTTTGGTTGATAGTCAGAAGTATGTAGATGGTTTTGACATTAACAGTGTGTCTGTCTGTGTACCAGAAAGCACAGCAGAGGCTGAAGTTGCCAGTAGCTCCATCTCTGCAGCGGTTGCAGGTGTACCGCTGGGCGTGTCAGGCCTTAGCCACTCCCCCTGACCACCCCCTCCTTCCCCTAGTCTGGCAGAAGTTCCTGCAGCTCTACTTCAGACAGCCTGGGCCTGAGTATGGGTATGAGACACACACATGTACACAGACATCCATACACATGCGTGTGCACACATCGTTATTCCTTAACCAGAGAAACAAGAGAACAAGAAGCAGAATCTACGTTACATCAAACATGCCACATATATGTTTTTGTGTGTTGTCAACCAGGCTGGTTGCTGGCGGATGTATTGGCCAAAGATTCTTCGTGTCCTCATCGCAGGCGTCTTTGCTCAGAGACCTGAGACAGAGGATACAGGAGGTGTCAGACTTCCACCATGCTGCCAGCCAGGCCCTCAGGGTGCCTCCACCACACACACCTTTATCAGAGACCAATACCCCACAAGAAGAAAGCCCCGACAATCCCAGGGCTCCTTACCTCACCTCTCCTCAGCTGCATGCTGAGTTGGTCAGGTAGGATACTTAGACTTAATACATACAGTCAAATAAATATTTTCCTGTCGTTTAGCCACAGCAGACATTGATGTGTTTACTGGCCCACTGCTTCGTCTCTAGGTTGTTTGGCATATTTGCTGTGTGGCTGGATGATGAGAATCTGCAGAAGCAGGAAGTATACCTTCCCTCTCTTCCTGCAGAATACGAACCACACAGACTGGCACAGGTCATGCAGCGGCAGCAGGTGAGTGTGTCTTAATGTGAGCTTGTGTATATTTTTGTTATTCTTATTTTTACTATTATTTCTCATTCTGTTTTTATGTTCATGAGGAAAATATTGGGCAAGAGTTATAAAAGGTTAGTCTCACAGTTGTGTGTTACATTCCAGATACATTTGAACGTGTGCTGTCATATTATACTATAGGAACTGTGGCTGGAGTATGTGGACCAGGAGCGAGTGCTGTTTGATGAGAGGGAGGTTCTGTCTCTTTGGGAGAAGGTGCAGAGTGAACCTGCGTTTCTCCAGGCCAAAAACACAGGCTTCACTGACTACACCAGTACCAACACTGGTAGGTAGACAGAATTGTTACTCTAGACCAAAAGAAATTGCTTATAGGTTTAGATGGGAGGATTAAATACATTTAATTGATGGTTTCTCTCCATTTAATCCCTGTATGTCAGTACAAAAATGTTCTGTTTTTAGTTTTGTTTTTCTCCTGTTTTATGTTGCATTGATACTCTATGAGCAACTGCCATCTTGTACCTCTGTGTACAGCGAGGAAGCGTATCCTCTCAAATCTGCAGAAGCATCCAGTTCCTTGTCCAGCTCCAGAGCTGCAGCAGCAGAAGGCTCCTGTGGCTGAGGTCCCCACCACCTGCTTCACTGACTGTAAAGCCTCTGTCAAACTGCTGTGGCAAGACCTCAGTATCCTGCAGGATCAGGCCAGGTATATACACACACATATACTAATGGAGAATCACATCATTAATGGCATACATCTATACAGAGAAGATACGCTCATTGTATGTCTAAAATGTGTGCACACACTAAAGCATAACCACAGGTAAGTACCAATTCTGAAATTCTTGTTGGTCTTGGTGTCAGGATTGCAGTGGCACGGGAAGCCCAGCAGGTGGCAATGGAGCAGGAACTGCTGGAAAGCCTTCCTCTGCTGTATAAGAACCGGCCAGAACAAGTCACTATGGCTCTCGAGTGTAAAGGGAAAGGAGGGCAGCCCTGCCAGGGACCTGCAAACATCACTGTCACAGTACAACTATTTATAATATATACCAGCTGCATTTTGAAGTGTTGTAAGTGCTTTGACAAGATTTGTTAATGTGAGTGTACAACTTTATAGTGCGAGTGTGTACAGAAACAGGAGGCAGTGCAGACTCAGATAATGTCACTGCACAGCGACATCAAGAAGCTTCAGTCTGATGCCATGGCTCCTCCTCCTCAAAGTCTGGCCCAAGCTGCTGTGCACACAGAGAACTTTATCACGTCAGTATAAACATATCCTGCTAGCCAGGAAGTGCAAACACATATGAGAGGAAAAAAAGAACAGGTTTTTAATTAAAATATGGATGTTTTGAGTTGTGGAATGTTTTATGTTTTCAGGGCTCTGGTGAATATGTACAAGGCACAGAAATCCTCGGTAGTGCAGAATGTTGGCGTGTCTGCTTTCTACCAGGTGGTGTCCTTTGTTTGTGAAGACACACTGCGACATCCCCCAACACGCCAGTACCTCTCCTCGTGTGTGGAAATACTGGGACAGGTGCCCAAAACACACACAAAAGAACACATACATAGAACTGTAAGATTTATATTAACCATGTGCCCAAACAAATTGAAGTGATTCGGTCTCTCATGTCCTGAGCCACACTGGGTCCCACTTCCTGTATGGCTTTATCTGTCAAATTATCCTTGAGCAAGAACCCTAACCCTGCCTGCTCCAGGGTGCCTCCAGGTGCCTCACTAAGGAGAGAGTTAAAGGATTAATACCCCTTTTGGGGTATTAGTTAATTATTAATTAATTAAGTATTATTATTTATGTATTGTTAGATTTACTGGATTTGTTAGGTAATAATAATGTATTCATATGTCTCTCACTGTGTATATAACAAGTCATGTTCATTTTTTTCTTCTTCTTCTTTTTGTGCCATGTATCATGCCTTCCAAAGAAAATTAATAAAAAAAACTTTAATGCAAAAAAAAAAATGAACTAAATATATTACAGGTAAAAGACCAAAAATAGCATAAACTTAAAAAAAAAAAATCTAATTTTCATTAGTAACAGATTATAGTTAACATACAGAGACTTCCCAACGTGATCCATGCAATTTGAGGATTAGTTTGGCATGAGCTACATCGTCTAGACAAAGACCTTTCCTGCCTACAGAGGCACAGGTCTGTGGAGCATCATACAGGATGATGAGCAAATCCTGGTGGAGCTGGTGCCTGGGCAGAGGGGAGGTGGTTTGTGACATGAATGAATCAAGCACAAAAAAGTAAAGAGACAAGGAAAGAGACAAATTAAAAGAATATGGCTGAATGCTATTGGGGGACAGGGCCAATTTCTTGTTTAAATTAGACATGTATATGTTGATGTTTTGTGTGCAGGTGTTTATCCAAGGTAACGCAGAAGAATGTGGCCGTGTTCTGAAGACCATCCTGGAACAGAGGCGTCTCTGCCCGCTGATTTCCCCCTTCTTCACTCCCAATGCGGCACCCAATCAGCTCGTCTTCCTGTACCAGGATGTAGTGGCATCGTTGCACCTTGACAGTTCTGATGTCATTTTCATGCTGCTCACTAAGGTTAGCGCAGTCACAAATACATTTCATATTGTTGTATTCAAACTGTAAAGTTATGGTAGTCCCGCTGATTCCAAATTCTCTGCCTGCAGTTTGATCTGCCCCAGTGGCTGAATGAAGCCAATCCTGTGTTTTCTGAGAGAACCCGTTTGCTGGAATTGGTCCACGGAGCTCTCTGTGTCTGTGGGAGAGACCCGGAGCCTGAATTTCTCATACCTTTCCACCTTTTCACCAAACATTGGACCTGGCTTTTACGCCACCATTTCCCTGACCACTACAGTGATTGCCTGCGTCTGCTTATGACCAGTAAGTGTGTGTGTATGTGCAAACCACCAGTTGAAGTGTCATTCATTTAGTCGAAAATTTTGTGGTTATTACCTTCAGTGTTAAATGATTAGGCTAGAAAAGTTAAGTCTTGTCTCATAAAGAGGCAGTTTGCTCTTTGCAGTAATGCTTCTGGTTTTAGGTGTTAAATAACAAATAAAGGCCTTTTAACATTTTTTTTTAATATTACCAGGTTCCTCAGACCAGTTACTGAGTCCAGAGTGCTGGAAAGTGACTCTACGAGTGCTGGGTTGCTCACCAGCACCCCGTAGCAGCAAGAGTAAAGATGAACAAGCACTCTGCAGTGCTGATATCCCAGGCCATTCTACTGGACTCCCAAGCTCTCCCTACAGATCCCCCATCAGCCTCTCTGCTCAGCAGGTGACATGAGTCAGATCTCATGGCTAATGTTGTCATTTTTGATAATAGTGCTTGTATGTATGCTCAGCTGGTAGTTGCTTGGAATGTACCATTTGTTTGCTGCTTCCTGATAGGTGGGTGAGACAGTGGATTGGCTGAGTGATTACTTCCTACGGAGTCGCCTTAATAAGCCAGACCTTCGTAGCTTCGGCCTCTACTCTGCTTGGATACCATACATCAGCGAGGTGGTTTCCTTCTGGGGCTATTTGATTAACTGTCTGATCAACATGCAGCTCAGCAGCTGTGCCAGAGAGTCAGTAGGCAGCAGCAAAGTACTGAAAGGTAATATGCAAAAATCCTGATAACTTCAGGCTAAGGGATAGAATGCAGCTTATTTGTTTCATTATTTGTTTTTTAGTAATGTCATTGAAAAGTGAAATGTCTTTGCACTCTCACAGCTCTGCAGGAACTACACAGCAAGATTATTCAATTGTTTAAGTCTTGGATCCTTCCTCTGGACACTGATGATGTCAGGTAAGCATGATTCATCATCTGCTGTCAGTCTTTTATTGTTTTAGATGATAAGGAAAACTGTTATCTAGCTGACAGATATGAAAAGAATGATTAAACATATTGTCTATTGATGTTAAAACAATATTCATATGATACAAGCTTTATTTTTTAGACATATTGCTTGATATGTTTAGTGAATGGATAGCAGGTGTGGATTTTGTTGTAACAGTTCATGTTGCTGTTTCTTGAATTGGAAAGTCCTTCATCTTTGAAATACATGAGACATTACACAAAACAACACAAAACAAAGCATAAAAAACACTGGTCAGGTAGAAAACAACACATTGGAGGTTTATTTCTGAGTTATAGTTATATAACTATAATAAGTTATATAGTTATATAACTTATAACTTCTATAGATATGTCAGCCATTACACATTAGAATTCCTTACATCGTCAGATGTATGTACTGATTCTTCTGATCTGTAAAAAATCCTTTATAGCGAAAACTAAAATTAGCGCACAAGTAATGCCAATGTACAGTATATTTATAACAAGTTATAAATATAACGTATCAATAACCTTAGGTGTTTCCCCTGGCTTGAGACTGATGCAAGCGCAGCAGGATGTCTCGTTGGCCTGTATGTTCAGCTCAATGACACACTGCACCAGAAATTCAGAGGTGGGTCCCTAGCAGTTAGTTTTAGTCCGGTTCATAAGCAATTGTGTTTTAAGTGCTGCTAATCTTTGTTGCCTTTGTTGTTTAAGTATTTCATCAGTGTGTGTGTGTGCACGTTTGTTGGTGTTATGTTTTAAAGATCGTCTGCTCCCTGGTCAGAGAGGTGCTCTGTGGCTGTGTATGATGCAGTACTGTGAGAGCTGCACCTCTGCCCGTACACCAGAGTACCTGCTCTACCTGTACCACACACACCTCCGAAGCCTGCCCTGGAGACACCTGCACCCAGACACTCAGCTTATGGAGCAGCTGTTTAATGTAAGACACCCTCTGACCTCTGACTCCTGACCTACCAACCCTGACCCCTCCCCTAAACACTGCACACTGAATTAATCATGCATGACAAACCTCTTTCCTTCCACTCTTTTCTTCCTTGATTGAATCCGATGAGTCTGACCTGAATAGTTATAGCCTGAACAGGTTGTCACTGATCCTGGTCAAGTCCCTGAAGACCCACATACAGTATTGTTGACATTATGGTATTATGGTGTTATTCAGTATGGATACCGATAATTTTGTTGAGATTAAATGTGTTATAATAAATATAAATTTTTTTTATTTACGACTAACATGGCTGATGCATTATTCATTACAGTCAGTCGAGCCACCAGGGCTTTCATTTTTTAATAGTCCTTATTTTTGTTTTGTTTTGTTTTTTTCACTCCTCACTTTGCTGTGCCTAAAGGTGGAGAGAGGAAGTCCCAAGAGCTGCTTCCTGTTTCTGGGAGAAGTGCTGTGTGAGGTTAACTGGGTCAGCGTCCTAAGTGAGCACCTTCAAGCACCACCCACCTCTACAACATACCCAGCTCTACCCAACACAGCTCCTCAGAAGGACTCACACACCATGTTGGTTTATTTATTATACATGCTAGTTTTTCTGACAAAAGAGGACCAGCTCCTCAGCCAGCAGGTGAGTCCAAACTATTCTGTTTTCACATCAGAGTCGCTGTTACATACAACGTCACACCCTTTTTCCATTTTCAATTAATTCTTCTTTTTTGTCTCTTAACCTCCAGGATTCCCCTCTACTCAGTCTGCTGGTCCAGTCCACTTCCCTGCCCTGGCACCAGCTGGACCTGTCCTCATATCAGGGCGTTCTGGGATACGTCAGCACTCACTACCCTCCTTCACTGATGCTCAGTGCTGATTCTGCGCCTCAGCTGCTGCTCAAATCACTGCGTAGTGCTGCCGGGCTCCACCCCAGCCCCCATGCAGCTCCACACAGGGTGAGACAGAAGAGTTTCACAATGTAAATGTCTTTAGCTCAACTCGACAAGATTTGACCTAGAATCATGCCTAAACTCAGGATCTGGATTTGCCACCCCATCTCACGTCTCCCAAAAAACGAACAGGAAACTGATCTCTGGTCTCTTTTCAATGTCTGTTACTTTCTCTCTGTCAGGAGGAGACGCTGAAGGCTGGAACATATGTGTGCTGGTGCATCCAGTCCTTGGTGAATTTGGAACAAGGAGGCAGCATCAGCCTCAGCAGCCTGGAGACACAGCTGGAGACGCTACTGGAGAGCATTGTCACATTCAATCCAGCAGGTAAGACGCTTTCATTGTCATCCTCAATGACATTGCCAACCATTGGTAGTCAGTGACAGCAGGACTTGGCTCTACTCCCATAACTATTTCTCCTTTGTTTTATCACCTGTATTTCCATTGTTCATCTTCTTGTTCTCTGCAGAGACGGGTTTAGAGCAGAGGCACATGGCGTTCTGCAGTCTGTTCAGTGATGCGCTGGCTTTGCTGAACAGAGTGGGCGTCTCCACAGGCGAGGCACTTGCAGCTCACGTGATTGCCTGGCTGTACAGGAAAGGGAGGGGCTTTCCTATCCTGCCTCTTCTCACGGCTTGCTCCTGCTGTCTTGCATCTGTACGTCACATGACACGCATCATGGAGACCTGCATCACAGCTTACTTCAACCACAGTAACCAAAGAAATCATTTAAGTTGTTTTTGGCACCGTCCTATTTTATTGATCTGAAGGATTGCATTGTCTTTATATCACGTGTATCTTTCTCCTTGTTCAGCAGAGGAGGAGTCTGTGGGTTGGGGTCCTGTGTTGGCATCGCTGCAGGTTCCTGAGCTGACAGTAGATGACTTCCTCTCTGAGAGCCAATCAGGAGGCAGCTTCCTCACACTCTATGCCTTCATCCTGCAGCGCCTTAACACTGAACACACAGCAGCAAATGAGAGGAGGACACTGGCTCTAATTAACACATGGACCACTCAGGTCTTCCCCAGGTCTGGACCACGTTCCCTTCTTTATTTTGACACGTCATATTTTGCATGTCCACATGTGCTGCTGTATGATTTGTACACGGATTACCCAGTATACACACTGTCATGTCTTTTGTGTGTCCAGTGGTCCAGGTGATGAAGCCAAACTGTTTCTTTGGTGGCACAAGGCTCTGAGTTTGTCAGTGGAGCAGCTGCAGCCACAGGCGGGCCAGACTGACGTGTCAGGAGTCGTGTTGGGTCTGTTGCGGTTACAGACCAGGCTGTTTCAGCTGGGAGAAGAGAGACTCAACTCTGGGCTGCTCGGAGCTATAGGCCTGGGGAAGCGGTCTCCTGTTTCTAATAGGCAAGCTAACGTATTTTATTGGCAGATTAAAAATACTGGTAGACCTTATAGAAAAAAATGTGTATCAGTGTGGATGAACCAGGTGTTGATGAGTGTCTGCTTCATGTCTCTAGATTCAGAGTGGTGGTACGCAGTCTGGCAGCATTCCTCTCAGTCCAGGTGCCGTCAGAGACTCAGCTTCGTCTGCAACCCACCAGTGACTTGCAGCTCTCTGCGAAAGCACAACAAGTACGCTGCAAAAAAAAAGAAAATACAGTGTATTTTCATTTTCTAATCTGTAACCTGCTGCTAAAAATAACTTGTATTTCTTGTTTTCTTTGGATACAGACCTTGGGAATCTTAGAGGCGATGCCCAGCAATAAGCAGTATGCTGAATTAGAGGAATCTGTGAATAAGGCTATACAGTTCATCCGCTACCCAGGACACTGCCTCAAAGATGGACCCCGACTGCTGGCGCTGCTAGCCAACCTCCTGTACCCCAACCTCAGATACCTCCACATTATTCATTAAGTTTTGAGCACTGTCTTGTTAGTACTGCAAGCAATTACACGCTGACACTCATGCTGGAGTTTGGAAGGGTGTTTTTCCTCTGTGGCACCAACAGCAAACTTCTGTTCTGCCCAGAGTTATTTGCTGGAACATTGAGCTTCCAGCACTGGTAGTGTATTTGATAAATCGTGACCACAAAGCAGTGACACTGTGCTGTTATGTCAGCAAGAGCGACCTCTCCTGTCAGCTAGGACTTTGTGTGAAAGAAAGTGACTTTTCACCAAAGCTCACTGGACATCTGTGAAAAAGAAAAAGTCTTTTTTGAACTGTACTGTACAGTTAAGCATGGAACCAGTGAGACAAATAAGAAATGTTATGTACTATTGCTGTGTCTGACCTTTTTCCTGCACTTTGCTGTTTTTGCTCGTTTAATGCCTTGTTGCTTTTTATATAACTTGCCTGTTGGTTTTCAGCACAATCCAATCTATTCTTAATTGAAGCAGTGTTGCACATATTTATTGATAATTAATGAATCAGAGTTCATCTCAGATGTCACTGAATCATGACAATGTGCCATGTGAATATTGGTCTTTGGGTCTGAGTTTCACACCTGTATGTGGAATCTAACTGAAAAAAGCTGAAGGGCCCACAGATAGTATGGAGGAAGATGAAGGGCAGGTCTAATAGGCCCACCTGCTTCTTAAGGGGGAGTGGGGGGTGTATCAGAACAACTCCTAAACAGGATCTACTGGCTGGTGCAACCCTTGAAGTAAATTAGTGGTGCTAACATTGCATTTGGAAGAAATGTCTGAATCCTGGTACACATACAGCTGAATACACATCTGCTGACTCTATGAAATGACCATGTTTAGTAGCAAAACATTATTTCTGTTATTTTTATGTACAGCCAAAAGTGCTTTCCTTGTCTCTGCCAAAGAAATGTCATTTTTGTCTCCTGAAGGACTTAAACCTTCTTGATTATGTATTCTGTTTCTCTTAGTCACAATCATTTTGCTCTAAAACAGCACATGCAGAGAACATACAGAAAGTACCTTGTAAAATGTACAAAAACGCTTTGCTTCCATATAGATGCATTAACAAAATGCTCAAGCTGTGGTATTACTAAAGGAGCAGGGAAGTTAGGCTGTTGCAGCTCCTTACAATATATAATTGGAGTTGTATACATACATGCAAACTGGCAAATCGATAGTGACAAGTGAAGGCAAATTTTAGTTCATTTGTTAGACAAAGATAGCTGCCATATTTTAAATCTCCTTATCAGTTCACCTTTTCTGTTGATCTGTGCCATCTCGATATTAATATTTGTGCTGCACTTATGCAGCTTGCAGCCTGAATTATTGCCTGTGCTAGGTAATGACTGTGTTCATGTCATAAGCATTTCTTTTTGTGAGTCATTGAGAAATAGGTCTGCAGGGCTGCTGGAGGAGGGAGCACCAGAGCCAGGTTGCATAAAACAACATGCCCTTCAATAAAGGAAAATAAATGTCTCAGCTGGTGTTTATCAGCCATCTCTGTGATGTGGGACCATATACTATTCTTAACTTCCTGGACAGGTCACATGGAAAGAGAATTAAGTAGGACACTGCATTATGAGCAGAGCCATAAAGGAGCAGTGAGCGAGCCAAAGGGATCTAGGAGTGAGTTTAGTGCCACAGTGAGACAATAAAGATTTCAGCTTCTACAACAAAACTGGTGTGTAATCTGTATGCTCTGTGCATAACGATGCTGATGGTCTAAGGGAAATAAAAGCTTGCTTGACTATGAAACCATTATAACATGCAAGCACTGTGTCTGAGTAATTTGATTGACATTCACACCCCAATGTTCTAGTGTGAATATGTATGTGTTTGAAAATATTCTATTTGTTTCATTTGCTTAGGAAGATCATTTCAGGGATACACATGCTGAGAATCTTTCAACTGAGCTTTTTACTTTTGGAAGTGTATGTATGTGTACATAAGCTTGCAGCGTCCTCATTTGACACCCCTGTCTGGGAGAGAAAGTCTTTTCAGGCAACAGTGGTCTCTATGGTTACAAGAGGGGTAGAAGTGAGAGAGGAAGTGGAAAGGACAGGGTGTTCTGAGGCTGTAAGACGGAGTGAGGAGGTGGGAGATGCTTACCAACACTTATTACTGTCTCCTTTTCACAGTCCAAATGGCTTCCAGTGTATTCTGTGAAGCCTTCATCTGTCGTCTCGTGCCGTCTAATCAACCCTCTGTTATCTTGTCTCAGCTCAGATGGGGAAGGATGCTGTGCCAGTTGCTAACTGTGTGACAGTTTGGGTTGAAACATTAGCCTCAGTGGATAGCTCCTCTTTAACACATCTCGTTCTCTCAAACACACACACACATACACACATGTATGATGGACCAGTTGCTGAGACAGAATTCTTGGCATGCACACTACTGTCTGGCGAATTCCTGTATCACCATGGAAACCCAGTATCTGATCAGGAATAACTGTTCCTAGACTGTTTGAGTGTTCACTGTGTGTGTGTGTGTGTGTGTGTGTGTGNTGTGTGTGTGTGTGTGTGTGTGTGTGTGTGTGTGTGTGTGTGTGTGTGTGTGTGTGTGTGTGTGTGTGTGTGTGCGTGTGTAATCAACCCCCACTGGTCATCAGTGGCTATTAGTGTGCAGACATAAACACACAAACTATGCTCAGTCCAAAAACAGACTGGCTTCTGTGCTCTGGCATTCAAAGTACACTGTATACTGCTGCAGCAATTTGATTATTTTCTCTGAAACCTAGAATCTGATTTATTATGCAACAACAGTCCTGGCAGTAAGATGTAAGAAAACCTGGCTGCAGTGGTAGAAACATTTAAATCCTTCACTCAGGTAAAATTAATAACATAACAATGGAAAAACTCTGTTACAAGTAAAAGTCTTGCAATCAAACACTGCAGTCAAGTTAAATGTATTTAAAAAAATCTAGGAAACTGATTGCCTTGAAAAGGGTAAGTAAATATAACTATTAGTCTTAAGTTATGTTTACTTCATGTCTAATTGAACTTAAGACTATATAGTTACATTTACTTAACTTTTTCAAGGCAATCGGTTTCCTAGATTTTTTTAAGTAAGATCAACTTGTCACATTTTACAATGTACAAAATGGATGGTATGGTCCTTTAAATTTTTACTTTAACAATGCACGATTATATCAATTATTAGATTACAGCTGATTTTCTCATGATCTGCTGCCACAGACTGAGTAGAATAACACTCTGACCAGTTGCTGTGGTGGGACAGCTGCACCGGCTGCCAAATACACACTCAGCTGGACNAACACTCTGACCAGTTGCTGTGGTGGGACAGCTGCACCGGCTGCCAAATACACACTCAGCTGGACATAAAGGAATGTCTCCGTCCATTCTCCTCCATAGCAATGCAACAAACTGAGCAACCAACACCAACTCACTGTTTTCAGACCTAATCTATATGTAACTATACAAGTACATGCGTGTGACTAAGAGAGGAAAGTGGGTAACTGTGTGTTTGAGTGTGTCAGACAGACTCCTCCACTGAGGCACCCACCTTTCTTGCACCTCATCAGCAATGAGGGAGAGATGTTGCGACAGATGACTCAAGCTTAAATGAGTCTTTAGTTCTCTCTCTCTCTCTCTCTCTCTCTTTCTCTCTCTCTCTCTCTCTCTCTCTCTCTCTCTCACTCACTCACTAACCAATCAAAGCAGAAGCAGTTCGCCCCCTGACTGTACTTTCCTGTGCACTTATTGGTAAAAGTCATCAATATGACTCAGACCTCCACTGGTGGTGTAATATATGTGATATTTAGAAATCTAAGTAGGCATCACAAAGAATAAACCTCCCTCTGCTCTTGTCTTTTGAGGCTTGATCTACTGAACTGTAAATTCATGTGCAGGGATGATGGCTGGGTGACATTTACAGTTTTTTTCTGAGATCCAAAAGTGCTTGAGGATGGATGAAGACAAAATTCTGCATGTGGACGTTTTGGTGGTCCTCATATAAACCAGGTTATCGAAATTAGTATTAGGCTGAGGCCTGGGATTAACATGAGAATTAGGGTCAAGATTAAGATTAAATTTAAATTGGGGGTTGTTTTGGAAGTTTTAGGCTATGTTTGGGTTAAGATTTAGGAAAAGATTGGGATTACTATTTGCGTTTGGGGGGTTAGGGAAGTAAGATTTGACTCTAAAATCAATTTTCAGTCTGCAAAAAGATAGAACATCAAGTCGTGCCTGTGTGTGTGTGTGTGGGGGGGGAGGAACACCAAAAGCAGGTCTGATACAGGGTGAAATGTAACCCAGTGCAGGAACATGTGTGAGGCTGCTTTTCAGTACATGTTATGGTGTCAGATATATGGGGCTTTGTCCATGNTCTCTCTCTCTCTCTCTCTCTCTCTCTCTCTCTCTCTCTCTCTCTCCTCCAAATATGTCTTTGTTTTTTCACACCCTTGTCATGTCTGCTGACCTGTCAGTGAAGGCATAATTAAAACACCGGTCAGTTTTTAAACCTGCCAATTCTTCGGTCAAACTTAATTCCATGTGTGTGTGTGTGTGTGTGTGTGTGTGTGTAACNTGCCAATTCTTCGGTCAAACTTAATTCCATGTGTGTGTGTGTGTGTGTGTGTGTGTGTGTAACCAGACCTTGAGCAAACCCCGGAGCCCTGTCTGCTGCTGCTATCCTCTCCGCAAACGGATAGTCAGACACAGACCGGAGCGGGATCAGACACAAAGCAGCGGGCTCGGTAAGAAATGCACATTTCTGATTTAAAGGTATCATCTTTATAAACCTGTGGAACTGCAGCTTCGTATCTATATTTCAACCTAAATATGGATTTTCCTCATAATCTTAGTATAATCTTGATCTTTGGGTTACAACTTTTGGAGCTTTATTGTCTCTGATCTAGTCCGTTGTCTGCTTATAATCCATTTTTTGCTGACATAAAACACTGTAGTTGTCTGCTATAAGTGTCGGATTGTGCCGGTAGCTTGAGGTTTTCCAGTGAAACGTCAGATGCGCCTTAACGTTTGTCACCGGTTATTTCGGAGCCGGTGATCCTCTCCTTCGGCGTCCTGACGTCAATTTATAAGGACCCAGCAGTGCCGGCCAGCTGGCACATACAGACTGAAGGAAAGAAAGGGACAAAAAGACAAGCTGGACCATGTTGAACTGATTTTATCTTCTTCATTAACTGCTGACAATCACGGTAGGAATGTTATTACCTCTACCAAGGCGTTTGTTTGTCTGTTTGTTTGTAGGATATCTTGAAAAGTTATGGACGGATTTGGATCAAACAGATAATCAAGAGGAAGAAGTGATTAAATTTCGCAGGTGATCCGGATCATGATCCAGGATCCAGAAGAAGTTTTTATTATCCTATAAACGGGGCGATTTCAATGAAATTTAGAATGATGGCTCTTCTTGTTTTTTTGTTTTTTGTTTTTTAAACAAAAAGAAGATCTGCTTATTGATGATGATCCAGATCATACTCTGTTATCCCCAATATTGGTTATTGGGGATTTTGTTGGTCTTGGCGGAGGTATGCGCTCCTAGTGCCTTCTTATTTCAGTTCGATATCATGTAATGTATTTTTATTATCTGCTAAATACCTACCACCAAAATCGGTATAATATATCGGTGCGCCATTATGGGTGATTATTGGTGTATTCTTATTCAGGATTCGTGTTTTTCGGGTAAAGGCTGTATAATCGCGCTCGGTCTTTGTCTGCAGATAATCATGTCACAGATCTGACTAGTCAAATCCTTACTGAAGCTTTTCCGTCGTCTTTTGTGCTCAGAGCAGCACTGCAGTCTGAATCCAGGGCATCTGGTACTAATGTCTCTGTCCAGCTTCACTGCACCCAGCAGAATGGGGGACAAATCCTCAATGGATCTTAGAATTGTCTTAACCTGCCAGGCTGAGCTGAGACGGAGAAGTCCATTGATAAAGCTGATACTGGGGTTTCCTCTACTATACTGTACATTACTCTATCAGTGCAGAAACTGCATCCCCATAGCAACAGTTCATAAAACTAGGATTCTATTCGCATCAGTTACTGCAATCTTGCATTCAGTAGACCTCACAGTAAAATCCTGAGGAGTGCTGGCATGTCCACCTCTGCCAAGACATATGTCTGTCTAAAAATCTGCCCCCAAGGAACACTATTAAGATCCTTAACAGCAGCCTGTATCCCACCAGTGACCACGGCCTGAGCTGTAGAGGGGGTCCCAGTCCCGTGAGTGTATGTGTGTGTGCAGCCATGGGAAAGGACTACTACAAGACCCTGGGTATCCCCAAGGGCTCCAACGAGGAGGAGATCAAGAAGGCCTACCGGCGCATGGCACTCCGGTTTCACCCTGACAAGAACAAGGATCCCACCGCAGAGGAGAAGTTCAAGGAGATTGCAGAGGCCTATGAGGTGCTCAGCGACCCAAAGAAGAGGGTCGTGTATGACCAGCTGGGAGAGGAAGGTGAGGGGACGCTTGGGTCTGATCCGGTCAGTCTGTTGATTTGTGTGTGTGTGTGTGTGTGTGTGTGTCAGGGAGTGCAGGCAGGGCATCTGTCAATGAAGCCTTGTTATGCTGGTGTTATGATGGATTAAGTTGTTATTGAAATAGCTCAGCAACTGTCTCAGCATCAAATATAACAGAGAAGCAGTGCTGGATTTTAGTCAAGCGTCTTCTTTGGTTTATATGCAAGTGTGTGTGTGTGCTGTCAGAGTGTATTTTGGTTTGTAGTGTCTGTAATGCTTAGCAGATCTAACTCCTTATACAGTCTGACCACACCAGCTGCTGGTGAAGTGTGCACGTGTGTGTTTGTGTCTGCGTGGTCGTGCCATGGTTGAGATATGAATAGCAGAGCCTGGTGTTTGCATTTGTGAGTGGTTTTTCATGCATGCATCTGTCAAGATAGGTGTGTGCGTGTAAGTATGTGTGTGTGTGTGTGTGTGTGTGTCTTGTCTGTGTGTATGTGCTAAATGGAGTGGCCTGATATTTTATTAGTTCCTTCACCACCACCACTGTTGGAAGATCAGTGATCCTGTGAGATTTTTCCCACCCACATGGGCTCGTCTCCTCTTTGCTGTAACCCACAATCAGGCTTTTCTGCACAGGCTTCTATGTCTAGTATTTGAGTTCATATAAATGTGTGTTTTCATCTGGTGGGCATTTGAATGTGAACAGGTTCATCTAAAGCCTCACATTCTTCTCTCCATCTTTCAGGTTTAAAGACAGGAGGCAGCAGCTCTTCTGGTGCTCCGGGCAGCTCATCATACCATTATACCTTCCATGGAGACCCCCATGCCACCTTCGCCTCCTTCTTTGGCGGTACCAATCCCTTTGACATGTTTTTTGGCTCCAACCGCAGCCACAACCGTACCAACGGTTTCTCCTTTCACAATGACCACAGCAACGATGCAGAGCAGGACATGGACATGGAAGAGGATGACCCCTTCACTCATTTTGGACGACAGTTTGGCTTCCCCGGGGGCATGAACAATGGTTTCCCAGGGGAGGGTCGTAGGAGGAGAGGGGTGCCGTCAGAGCGTCTGGGGGCCAGTCGAAAGCAGCAGGACCCTCCAGTAGTTCATGAGCTGAAGGTCTCGCTGGAAGAGATCTTTCACGGTTGCACCAAGCGCATGAAGATCACCCGCCGCAGGCTGAACCCAGATGGGCGGAGCATGAGGACAGAGGACAAGATCCTCAACATTGTCATCAAGAAGGGCTGGAAGGAGGGAACCAAGATCACCTTCCCAAAGGAGGGGGATGAGACCCCCGAGAACATTCCTGCCGACATAGCCTTTGTGCTTAAAGACAAGGGACACGCCCACTTCAAGAGAGATGGTTCCAATATCATTTATAAGTGCAAGATCAGTCTAAAAGAGGTGCGTCTGATCTATCTTCTGTCTATCTTAGCAGTCTTATCTAGTTGACATTTTTCTGAAGGTATATGAGTAATGGTGTTGATTTTAAGAGGCTGATTTCCACTGGAACAAACCATGCAAAAATGTAAAATGGCTTTTTCTCTGTATCACTGTTATCACCGCACACTGGACAAACACCCTGGCTGTCCTGGTGCTGAGGTGTGTTGAGTAGATGGTCATATAAATCATATCGATGAGTGAGGGAGAGTCTGTGTAAGTGAATGTGTGTGTGTTGCTTGCTGGAGGGCAGAATCAGTGTGGAGCTTTCGTTTCTGCCACTGCAGTGTGAGAGAAGCAGCAGGAATGTGGCGTCCTTGTGTGACCGGCACAGCCATCACCATCCTCTTCCTCTGCTCTGTTGTACAAATACATATGCAGGCAGGCACATGTAAAGCTAAACACACTAGTGCTTGCTGTTATGAACACGCATGCAAGGATACTGACTGTTTTTGCATCTTGAAGCGTGTTTGCACAAAAACAGTCACTTAAAGATGGATTGTGGTATGATAGTGGTGAGTCCAGGCTTCTATTACTGTGACTGGCAGGATATTTAATTAGCTGCTCCTACTCAAGGGCAACGGGTCTAGTAAAGCTCTGGCCCTTTCATGAATTACACAAGCTTTTATGTCTCTAATAAGGCTGCCACCCGCAGACCTGCATGGCCTGCTTAATCGCTTGTGTTTTCAAATGGTGGAGATGTTAGTGTTTTTTGTTCTCAGATCAAGCCAAAGCTGAAGGATTTTCCCTCTTAAAGTGGTAGCGGTTTCATCAATTTGAACACGGCACAAATAGCTTGTTTATTTCGAATTGCATTAGTTTTGTTCAATCGCAGTAAGTAGAAGCTGGTTCTTAAAAAAAAAAAAAAAAAAAAAAAAAACAGTGGTAATTGAATTTGCAGAACCCTGTGGTCTTCTGCTCCTACAGCATCTAGATAAGAGACTTAAGTCTGATACAGCTAAAGACAGGATGGAGGTAAATGCAATGGAGAGAACAGGGCGATGGGGGAGGGGCGTAACCAGGGAATATAAGGGAACTGGGTTAAATGATTCAGTATTCAAAGCAGATACCAGTTCATATTATACCGCTCTGCTGTGCTTCCCTTCAGATACGATGCTTTGGCTAAACACTCAGTGCTGCAGTAGGAAGGCACATCACCAGCTACATAATACAGCATAGGAACACAGCCTGCCTACCTCCAAAATAATCTTTCATTGTTCATGATTCATCATTCTTTCTCCGTGTTTCTGCTACTGTATGATTATCCGTTGCAGTTCTGTTGCTCAGTTTTGTTTTCTGCCCCAGGGGTGAACTGATGAACAGCTCCTCCTCCTCCCAGAGAGCTCTCTTTGTTTAATGCTGCCAAGCTCTGCAGTTTAGCAAAACATGTAGCTCAGTTGAATTTACATTGCAAAGTCCTGGGAGACGCTGCTAGGGGCCACGTCCAGACCCCCTCGCAGTACCTTTACTGTCATAGCTGTCAGAGACTTTGGTACATTAATTTACCTGAAAATGACATTTACCTGGATCTATAGACTGGTTTCTTGCTTCTACAGTGTTCTGCTGTCATTACTATGGCAGAGCAATTCTAGCTTCTGTCACCACTGACTGCACTCAACTCAGCAGCAAACCCACGTCCCATCATAGCAATGTGCTAACTGTAGCTGCTGGGTTCAAACTGCTAAATGGACAGTTTTTCTCCATCTCCACCTCTGATATCATTTACAATTTCTAATATTCAATTTGTCTATCAGACAACATGCACTTTTTTTTTTTTACATGCATGCATCTCATGCTCCTGTCAGTGTAATAAAATGCAGCAACAGTAACCAGTAAGTTCAATCGTGTGTGTGTTTGGGTGCATCTGTACTTGCAAGGATTGGCTCAACAGTGAGTTATGAGGACAGTTTTGGCTGGTCCACACAGTTAAGTTAGTGGTTAAGATAATTGCGAACATAAGAAGTTAGGGTTCGGCATAGAGAATTAAGTTAATATTAGGATAAGTCCCCATAGACCTTAATATAAGTCAGTACAGTGTTCTCACAAATATATCAAACTCAAAGTAAGTGAGTGTGTGTGTGTGTGTGTGTGTGTTTGTGCTTGTGTATGTGGGTTCTAGAACTTTCTTGTCTGAGCTGAGGCTTATGTAATCAGTGGGTCCTCAGAACAGTTGGCAGTGTGTGTAGAGTGTCATGGCAACCTGTCAGTGTGTAAGACTTGTGTTAGTGAATGGAACTGTTCATAAAAAGAGGATGAGTCAATAGTCTCCAACATGGTCACAGGCTAAATCATCAGCAATGTATGCAGTGGGTAAAAGGAGGCTGATGTCATAACTGGAAAACTCTGCCTGTCCTCTGAAGCATGTCCATCTCTACATGTAAGCAAAAGCCCACCAGACCAGACATGAAAATCCCCCAGAAGTCTTTATGCAAGACAGCCACAAAAGGACTCTAGATGGTGTTGTTTCTGATGTGTCAGTCTAGAATCCCATTGACATCAATTGTAAATTTCTATCAAGCACATTTCTTCTGTGAGTGCCTTTCAGATGGTGGTTGAGTGGTGAACCAAAGTTTCACCCTTCCGATGTCTAAGTTACCAAGAAAAAAAAATCCTATTGTTTTCCCAAAAACTGGTTTAGAGAGCTGGTAGCTAAGGCTAAAATATGGACACTGGTTGACAGTGACACTAAGTCTAGGCATGAGGAATTTGCCAATGGCACTTGCGTCATATAAAATCCAAGGAGGAAGCGTGAAAGTTTGGTCCACCAGACAGTTGCCAGCTTGAAGTCACTTACAAGGGAAATTGACTTCTTTAAAAATGTATTTATTTATTATTGTTGTGGTTGGAATGGCGTGTCATAAACAACATCATTTAGAGTTCCTTGGAAGCTCAAAGCAACATTAACCACCACAGATTAGATCTGCAGTTAAACCATTGTCCAATCAAATCACAGTTACTACATTAAGAGTCTTTTATGCCTTTTGTGTTATGCTGGGCAGCATACATATGTCTCTAGAATTCAGTGTTGGATGTTGCTAAGCAAATGTTTCTCCTCAGATAGGGAATTTCCATTTAATGTTAAGGATTTAATGTTAAGGATTTACTGCTAATTTCTGAAGCTACAAATCTGAATTTTCAATCCTTTTTAAGCCAGAGCAGAGCCTGAGATCTTGTGACAAAAACCAAGCTCCTTGTTCCAAGGGCAAGAAACAAAAGGTGTCAGGATCAGAACAGCCAGATCATTTGAAGTACTTCTCAGAATCCTATTCAGTGTTCTTTTCTTATATTTCTTTCTTTCTCTGCTCCTCCATAGATTTTGTTTATTGACCTTATTTTGTTTTATGAAACACTTTCTAACAGTTGTTGGAAAGCATTCCATAAGAAAAAGCTTGTAGTTCACTCACAGAGTCATGTATTTAAATAGATCTTCTTTCTATTCAAAGTAAATGCAGTGAATGATGCTTCCTGGAAAAGCTGTGAAGTCGTGATAACCGTAGGTCTCCATGTTTAGCTTAGCTCTCTCTGCACTCTGACTGGATTCATTAGGCACTGCGATAAGGAGGTGAGGCTTAGTGTGTGTGTGTGTGTGTGTGTGTGTGTGTGTGTGTGTGCGCGCGCGCGCGCGCGCGTTCTCCCCATCTTGCCAGCCCATTTGACAAGGTCTGCAAGTATTTACGAGCTCAGCCGATTCCTGCCTCACTTCATTAGCCCCAGCTATGAGGCCGTTGCTAAAATTAGTTAGTCCCTTGTGCTATCTGTAACCCATCCAAGTCAGACATACTCGNCCCGCACACCGCACACACACATTATACTGAGTATCAAAGACTGGACAACCTTTTCTGCCATCAAGTCATGTTTTGCTAATGTTCTTACTTCCAAATATGTTCTGTTGACACTACAGTGCTTTAGTCAGCAGAAACAACTTTTGTCAGTAGGGCATTTTCTTTCTCTTTGTCTCTCAAACACACACACACACACAGACGGAGAGAGAGAGAGAGAGAGAGAGAGAGAGAACACATGGCAGCTTGACTTATTAGAGTGAGATGTTGGAGGAAGATAAACTAAAGGTTTTGGTCATGGAAACATGAAGTCATCTATACGTTCATGGCTTTAGCATTTTGTTGCTGCTAGAGAGATATTAACCCTTTCAATCTCCCCTGCAGGCACTGTGTGGCTGCACGCTCAGCATTCCCACGCTGGATAACCGTGTCATCTCACTCCCCTGTAATGAGATCATCAAGCCAGGGACGGTGAAGCGACTAAGAGGGGAAGGCCTTCCTTTTCCCAAGAGCCCGTCACAGCGCGGTGACCTCATCGTGGAGTTTTCAGTCCGTTTTCCTGACAGGATCCCCCCTCAGTCCAGAGAAATTATCAGACAACATCTCCCACAGTCATAAGAAGACTCATCTCAAAACTTCTACCCACACACACACAGAATCAACCCACAATGCTCCTCCATTCTGTTACTATTTTGATCCTTTCCCATTCCAGTCCTCATATCCTGTGTTCATGTACGCAGCAGTAAACAGACAATGTTATTTGTAGGGACTTAAAAATGGGAGGGTGAGGGAGGAATGCCAAGAGGAACTGAGGTATTAGGATGCGTTTATTTGTGTTTGTTGTGTCTTTAGGCTCAAGCACAAACGGGCACCCAAACAGTGATGTGGTTCTGAGGATGGGCTCAGCACAAAGTTGGCTTTTACCAGAACTACTTTTTTTAACTGTGTTTTTTACAGATTTATCAGTGGTTTTATATGCTGTCCAGCTTTCTCTGATCCTTGTCTTTTTGTGATAGGATGACGTGTATGATATATATATATATTTTTTGTTTTTGTTTTTTTTTAAAAAAGACATTTTCCAGCATTTTCTTTTTTCCAAAGAAAGTTTAAAATGGGATTATATATTTTCACCTTGAGCGTACCAGCAACTTCAGTGGTGTGTGTTCAGTGCATATCCCAGTTTGAACTTTAACCCTCCCTGCCACCTGCTTTAGTTCTTAAAGCATCATGCCTAAAGTCTGTTTAGTATGATCTGTCTCCCCCAAAATGAGTTCTATTCTAAAGCATGAAAAACCATAACGTACAATACAGATAATAGTTGCATATTTCAACTGCATTGGAAATTCTGGGAATGACAATCACAACAGCAGGAAACCACAATCTGCACATAACATTGGTGCTTTGAGCTTTCTGGCTTCTCTGAATTGAATAGCCACGCTCACAATCTGAGGGACATTTAGGTGCCTTAGCCTGGTGTCATACCACACACACGAACACATAGTAAAATTAACAGCCATGTAAGGTGTACATAGTAAAAGGGGCGCAGCAATCCAAGCCATATGCTGTGACATTAGTTCTGGGAGCTGCTAACCCAGTAATTAATAAACAAGAAGTAAGCAATGAAAAGTCTGTCACCATATTGTATGTAAGGAAAGGCAAGGAAGGCTTTAAGGTAGTGAGGCATGTGATATAAGATTGAAACATTTTGCCAATTTTTCCCTGAAAAGTGCCCTAAAGTACAAAGTGGATTTCCTAGAAGGTTCTTAGCATGAAATGAATTTCTGTTCTTTCACTGTAGCTAAAGTCCATAGTGAATACCTAAGCTTCCTCTGGGAAATCCAGCTTTGCTGTGCATATTCTGCTTTTTCTTGTGCCATTTGAAGGCCATGTCTCGGTGCTACAGTAAGCAGTGCCAAAAACAGACCACCTTGGAGTCTATTTTGGGTTTCATGGAGTCCTACATTTGTGATTTAATAATTGCCTCTATATCTTCTGTACATGAAATATCTGTTTTGTTTTGTTTTGTTTGTTTTTTTGGGGGGGGTTTTCGTGTAGAAACCCTGTTTAGGAAAACAGGTTTTGTAAAGCAGCAGCTGTTCTCTGTCTCTGCTGGCAGGGGGCATACAAGCTCTCTTCAGCGCTTCCTCCTGTAGTTTACAGCAAATATATCATGTATGTTTATGCAGAAAGCTCAATTAGGTGATATATATCATGTGTGGAAAAAGGTTTGAATGCTAAATGCACTTTTATGTCATATGAGGTACTGATAAAACTATAAGCTTATCAGAGAGACTTGAATGACCTGGCTGAGTGAGTGTCCTGCCTGCCAGAGCCTATATGCAGGATGCTGGACTGTGGCTAAAACCAGAATGCACATGTACTGAAAGACTCACTGTCACTGCTTATGTGCATTTGACAATGTTTATGATCTTTTCAGAATCAAAACAAATAATAAACCAAATGTGTGAACTTCATCTATGTGCTGAGTTTCTCATCAATTACCATGATTCTAAGTGTCATTCTTTCTCCTTAGTAATATATGATGCTAGTCTATCAGTTACTACAATCAGACACATGCTAGCTATGATATAATTCTGAGATGCTGTGTAATTGTGTATGAGTACAGTGGAATCTGGACACTTTCCATTAGTTTTAGTTACAGATAAACAAAATGAAGGCAGACTTTGACCTCTGTCTGTTTAAATACAGCAAGTCTCAGCCATTTAGTGGTTCTTCTATCAAAGCTGAGCCAGGTATGACCTGATCCTTACTCCACTCTACACCTCCAGACCTCTACAACCTTCAGGCTTGACCTAAAAATGTATTTTTTGCATATGTATTGTCCATACCATTTGCTCAACATGTTAGAGTGTTTTTGCTTTAGCCATTATTCTGCAGTCAGGGCAGGTGATATGTGTTAAAAGAGCCTGATCATGTGAACTAGCAGCAGTTGATGAACAGTGTGTATATCACATGGCAACAATAAAGGAGGCAATTACTGAAGCATGGGATGGTCTCTGTGATGTGCTGCAATAACACAATGCTGTGACTAATGCCATATAGCTGTATCAGCTATTTATGGCTATAGGGCTGAGTTCACAGGGCGATTATATTTCCACTGAAACGCTTCTCAGATCAGAGGATGAAAGTGAAAAAAACATGTTACTAAGTTATGATTCTTGATGCCTTGTAGGTTTTATTTCCTGTTTTTTTTTTACATGAATTATGCCTTTATCATTAATGCTCTGAAGTCACAGCTAATCAGGAGAGGACATGTCAACAATCTTCAGCACTTGATTCTAGAAAGTTATTGATGTTTGATTTGGCTCTTCATTTTGGAGGAAAATCTATAACAAGTATCTCAGGGAAAATACAGGTAAAAGGTTCTAGAAAATTATTCCATACTTGATTGACACACACACACACACACACACACACACACACACACACACACACACACACACTTGATCCATTTTTGCCTCATTCTACCCGAGTTGTTTTTGGCAGAAATCGCAAACAAAATGCAATCTACTTTCAGTTAAAAGTAAAACTGGTCTCCAGAGGGTTAAATGCATGTGTGTAGGCATATGTATATGTACATTATGCCTACAAACATGACCTGTGTTGCAGTGCAGGAGTTAATGAATTCAGATGTTAGTGATAATCAGTAACAGAGTATTAGGACTTAGTCATGATGACTGGTGTGTCACTGGGTCCAGTTCCATAGGAGAACAGGGGCTACTTGTGAACATGTGTACACTCATTTCTGTTCTTTTTGTCTTTGTTCTGTCAGTTAATCTATGTTAGAGGATGAGCGCCTTCCTGACTCTCTCATCAGGGCAGAAGATGCCCATGGTTGGACTTGGTACATGGAAGAGTGCTCCAGGACAGGTACAAAAAAACTATAGGCGAGAAGTTTGAGGCCACCCTCAGATTGAAAAAAAAAAAAATAATAATAATCAATACACTGTTTTACAATTTATTGCACATGGAATAACAAAAATACATAAAATAAATGTAATTAGTTATCAAGAAGAATTTGTCAACATAAAAGCACTTTGAAGTCATTCCAGGTTCAGAATTTGGTTTGGTCAAAGTAGCCCCCTCTGGCCAAGTCATAATTCTCATAATTCTGGAATAATTTTATGAATGTTTTGGATCGTCCTGTTGAAGAATGAAATTTTGACCAATAATTCGTAAACTGGGTGGAATCACGTGTCTTTGACGGATGGAATGGTAATTCTTTTTCTTCATAATTCCTTTAAGCTGGACCAAGTCTCCAGATCTCTCTCCCCCAAAACACCCCCACAGCATTACTGAACCACCTCCATGTTTTACACGGGAGTGATTGCAAAGCAACAGCATGAGCAGACTGTGTAGCAAGCTGATCACAAAATGATGTGGGAGAAGGCAGACAGCAGGCTATTGAATAGAATGTTAAAACACATTAGCAAGGGAGTTTGGGCAAGGGAGTTGGAACACAATTGGAGTGCCAGCGCACTAATACAGACTGGGCATGCCTTCATTAAAAATCATTTCTTAAGCCATAGTGGCTACATAATGNCACTAATACAGACTGGGCATGCCTTCATTAAAAATCATTTCTTAAGCCATAGTGGCTACATAATGTGACAAATTCTTATTGAAAACTAATTAGTACATTTATTTTATATATTTTTGTCATTTCCTGTGCAATAAATTGTAAAACAAACTGTGTATTGATTTTTTTTTTTAAATCTGGGGATGGCCTGAAACTTCTGGCCTGTAGTGTAAACAATCCTTGTTACTTTAATAGTTGTTCTACAATTTTCTGGAATTACTTGTGTCATAAATCTTATGAAAGGCAGCACTACATAAAAAAATTCTAACATTGAAATTATAAATTAGACTGTTTCCACATGTTCAGGTGAAGCAGGCAGTGCTGGCAGCTTTAGATTGTGGCTACAGGCACATTGACTGTGCTGCTGCATATGGAAATGAACAGGAGGTGGGAGAGGCTCTGGCTGTCAGGGTTGGTCCAGGGAAGGTAAAAATGCTTTATGTTTTATTTAGATACTTCAGCATTGATGAACAAACTACTATCATGTGACTATAATGTGTCAGTAAACAGTCTGCTAAGATTCAGGTCATACAAATGTCAAAAACAGTATAGACCTTCTGGAATATGGTTTACTGTACAGCCGAGGATTGGTTTAGAAATAGTCATGATTGGGTCAGGTTATTGAATGACTTTTAACATCTAATAATTTGCTGTTCTAGTAAATTCTTATGGAAAAAGTTTTATTATAAAATTGGGATGCTCTCCTGCTTCAAACTGTAAAATAACAATAAACCACTTGTGTATCTATTTTTACTATTACCATCCTCCATCTAGGCTCTGCATCGTGAGGAGGTGTTTGTCACATCAAAGCTGTGGAACACCAAGCATGACCCAGAGGATGTTGAAGAGGCCTGCAAGACCACTTTGGACCACCTGGGTCTCTCTTATTTGGACCTTTACCTCATGCATTGGCCCATGGCATTTCAGTGAGCACAAACACACACACAGTGAATTTATTTTTCTGATTTTGTCTCTTAACATGGTAATTATTTTGTGGGAAAGGGGCATTACATACCATATGTGTCACGTTACCTGAAGCAGCCTTTTCTGTATGTGGTTGCCTTAGGAGGGGAAAGGAGCTGATGCCTCGACGAGAGGATGGCAGCATGTGTTACTCTGACACACACTACCAAGATACGTGGGTTGCCATGGAGAAGCTGGTGGACACAGGTCTGGTCAAGGCCATCGGACTGTCCAACTTCAACACCAGGCAGACTGATGACATCATCAGCATGGCTAGATATAAACCTGTGGTAAACCAGGTACAATTACCAAGAGTGTATGTGTATCTAGCAGTCATAGTTTGAGGTACCTGGACTTGTTCAGTCTTGAAGATTTACGAGTCAACCAAGTAGCTTCTCCCGTTCTAAGACAATGGCAGGCAGCAACCTGGCATTCAACTTTTGAGAGCCATTCACACTGTGGATCAGGTGACTCCTTGGGTGGCAAAACATCAAACAGCAAGTCCAGTTGCCTTGACCTACTATTGCTAGAACCATTCAAAGACAAGAAAAACCATAAGTAGGGCATATTATTTATTATTAGTGAATGAGTAATCACCAGGCACCAAAAACTGAAACTAATTGTGCTACAGGTTGAATGCCATCCTTATTTGTCACAAGCAGATCTGCTGTCTCATTGTCGGTGAGTATGTCTGTACAATACATTAGCAGAATACTTATCCTTATTCCCAGTTAATACTATCAAATATTGTGTTAATGAGCATAACAGTGCATGAATTGTACCTGTCTCAGGTTAGTGGACGTTTGTGTGACGGCCTACAGTCCTCTGGGCAGTGGGGACAGACCCTGGGCCTCTGCTGATGAACGAAGTCTTCTGGAAGATCCTCAACTCAGAGCTATTGCCCAGAGATACCAGAAGACACCTGCCCAAGTTATACTCAGGTAAGACACCTGAGCACTGAGTACTAAACCTCAAAGTAGCCATAAGGCTTTGGTGTACATGTAGTAAAACTTCAAATTAGTGATGCTTTTAAAATCAGAAACTAAGCCTTGACCCCCTTGCAGCTTCCACTATTTGGGTGTCTTTTAAAATTACAATTACATGTAAATCCAGGACTGGGTGTGTGTGACATCCACAGGTGGCATGTTCAGAGGGGTGTGGTGTGTATCCCTAAAAGTGTGACACCCTCCAGGATCCAGCAGAACTTGCAGGTGTTTGACTTTTCCCTGTCAGGAGATGATATGAATCTAATTGAATCCTTTAACCGCAACAAGCGCTTCATCATCCCAACGGTAGAGGTAAGTCATTGTTCATCTCAAGAAAGGACACAGCATGAAACACAAGTTGGTTATAGTTCTGTATAACAGCCCACTCAGCTTAAATCAATGCCTGCTTGGGTCCTGTTGTAGAGCTCCAAGACTCTGATGTGAGCAGTGATATGTATTTTGAGAGAGACCTGATTTGTTTGCTTTACATTTAAGTTTGTTGCAACTGTGAAACTCCAATTAACTATCGTTTGAGTACAGCTAATATTCTTTGTTGTTGCGCATTTCTTCACAGAGGGATGGAAAGCGAGTGTGGAGAGACGCTGAACATCCTCATTTCCCATTCCACGATCCTTACTGAAAGCATCATCAACATTCAGGGAATGCCGTGCTTTTTGTTTTAACACATTATTGTCTCAGGAACTTCTGTGCTGAAGGAAATAAGTTTTAATTAAATTTAAATATGATCACAATTATGTGTATTTCATTGACTCCCTTTTGGATAAATTGCTTTAAGAATACTTTCTTTCTAGTTGCTTATTTTGTCAATAAAAATCTGAAAGTCATACTGAATGACATGTCACTTGTTTGCAATGTTGTAGTGACTGAAATGAATGTTGTAGTGCATTAACTTTTCTTCACTTCCAGAGTGCCACCGTGTGGCCAGTAATAGAATAACCTCTGCTCAACAAACATTTCTCCTTAAGATCAATTTGAAACAGACACTAAGACTTCCATTTCATGAGATTTTATTTTCAACAACATAACCTTGACAAATTTTGTAATACATTAAATGCTACTCTTTATTCTTTAAAAAAAAAGAGAGGAGGTCATTAGCAATATGTTTTTTTTTTTTNCCCCCCAATCTGCATCAACCACTCACCTTCCAGTTCCACCATCCCCTTACCCCACCCATATCAAAGCCAGAGCAAACCAAGTGGCTACATGCATTCTCCACCCAAGGGAAATTATACAAAAGGAACACATGAAAGAAGCACAAAGTCCTAAAAATGTGGAATCTGGTGAGAATTTGTACAGGTGTGATCCCGGGACTGACCACTGTGTGGCAGTGTAGGTTTATCCATAAAGGTCATCGTCGTTGTCCTCATTGAAAACTGGACCGCTGCCGGTTCCTCCTGAGCCCTGGGTTGGGCCACTGCCCCCCGTACCACTGGATGGAAACCTGATGAAGAAAGAATCAGGAGATGCATCTATAAACACCAGATAATTACCATAAAAGCAGGATATCATTCATTCTTCCTGCATGTTTTCAGATCACTTGACAATGAAATAGTCAATACAAGCTATCAGAACATGTACCTGAAGCAGCCAAAGCCACGGCTCTGCTGCAGCGTCTGGGCAAACATCTCATATTTGCGGATGTCATTGTCGCTGACGGAACGACGAGCAAATCGCATTGCCTCTTCAAAGTGGTCCTTTCTGATCTCAGGCACAGGGTCATCCTCCTCCACCTCCTGGAATAAGTTCAGGGAGAGAGATGTTAATGTTGAAAAGATCAGAAGAAATAGGGTAGCAGGATAAAGACAGATTGTGAGCCACACATGAAGTGAGGAAGACAGAACAGGGTGTCAGGTGAGTGAGAAAGCACTAACCATAGCTGATGGATTGGTCTGCCTCTCCCTCTCTCTGCGGATCTCATTCTCAATGCTCTCTCTGATGGCCAGCTTACACGCCCGCTGGCAGATCTCTGTCAAATCAGCTCCGGAGAAGCCATTGGTCATCTTAGCCAGGAAGTCCAAGTCCACATCCTATCAAGAATCAAAATTAGAAAACGTAAATTTAGATAGATGGCGGCAAAGTTACAACCCCAATATGTTGGCGATAAATATGACTTTTTTTCTATTTAAAACACTTGTCAAGCTCCTATGGGGCATTTGCAGGTTTCATCCACGAAAGCTGATCAAATAATTTGTATTAATAATGAAATATCATTGTACATTTGTTAAATGATCGTAATTAATAATAAAGGCCAGTTTCCATGCTGTATTTTCAAATACTACTGATGTAAAAACTCTTTTAAAGGTATCAAAAATAATACATATGATTTACTTGTCTATTAATTCCTGTATTAAAAAGACCAACAATCAATTTTGGAATGATAGTAGATTCCAAAGTTGTGTTTATCTTTTGGGTGGTGGGGTTTTATGGGTTGTGAGTTGTTTTAAAATTAATGCCACACAGATTCAGATTTGGGACCAACTTCTCATATGATAGATTTTAAGAAAGTGGCAAACAGCCTCTTTTTACATACATCTATTGAAAGTTCTAAGAAATAAAATAAAATAAAGGGGCTGTAGTATCCAAGTAGCATTTTAAATAGTAATCTAAGAACACATGCATGACAGAGAAAGATGGAATTAAAAAACAAAATCCCACCTGACTTCTAATGGCCATATTTAACAAAATGAATACTAACATTACATAATTTATGTAATGACTTTTCTTATACCTGCAAAAAATCCATTCTGCTAGAATAAACAAGCAGTGGGTTTGTTAATGCACTCATGAGTTGCAGCATGTCACCTTGCTAATGGGACTCTTGCGGAGGTTGGCCTTCAGGATGCTGATCCTGCTCTTCTCATCGGGCAGGGGGATGTAGATGAGCTGATCCAGACGGCCAGGTCTCAGAATAGCAGGATCGATGATGTCTGGCCTGTTAGTGGCTCCAATGATAAAGACGTTCTTCTTGCTGGACATTCCATCCATCTCAGTCAAGATCTGGTTGATGACACGGTCGGCAGCTCCACCGCCATCTCCCACGTTGCCACCACGGGCCTTTGCTATGGAGTCCAACTCATCAAAGAAGAGGACACAGGGGGCTGCCTGACGAGCCTGGATGCACGAACAAACAAAACGGTTGTGCAAAACAGTGTTGTGATGATTTCTGTTGTGCAATCAGCTGAGAACACAAAGTGCATCAACACTATGTGGTTGTTCTACACAATATTAATGAACAGCATTGAAATATATTCTCTTTGATACCCATGTTTAATTCTATAATAAGGTTATTACAGCAATGTTCTTACCTTGTCAAAAATCTCTCTGACGTTGGCCTCAGACTCTCCAAACCACATGGTCAGCAGCTCAGGTCCTTTAATAGAGATGAAATTCGCCTGGCACTCATTGGCGATGGCTTTGGCCAGCAGGGTCTTACCACAACCAGGGGGACCATAAAACAGCACACCCTTGGATGGGGTCATGCCAAACTTCAGGAACTTGTCTGGGTGCTCCACTGGGTACTGAATTTAAGGAGGAGAAGGAAATAATGAATGAAGGACAACATTAAATTTATATACACTTTATTAGACCAGTTTGAGTCATGAAGACAGTCATACCTGCACCAACTCCTGCAGCTCCCTCTTGACATCATCCAGACCTCCAATGTCCTCCCAAGTAATGTTGGGAACCTCAACAACTGTCTCCCTCAGTGCTGATGGGTTGCTCTGGCTCAGAGCCCACTGAAGCACAGTAAAGAGTATGTTAGAGAAGACTCAAAAGGCCAATATACACTATGTGAAAATATTGACATTCAGCCTCTAACAAAGTCTGTATTAACGTTCTCACCTTAAAGTCATCCATGGTGACTGCAAGGGAATTCATGACTTCAGCATCAATGGTCTCATCCTCAAGGTCGATCAGGTCCATCTTCTTCCTGATGGCCTGCAGTGCAGCCTCAGAGCAAAGAGCAGCCAGATCTGCGCCTACATGCCCATGGGTCTCATTAGCCACCTGCACACAGATACTTAAAGGTAAGTACATCTTAACTTACTTATAACAAAAGCATAACCCTGCTTTACTGTAAAAAGGAACATGTTTTGAGGTGTTACTGGCACAAAAGGAATTATGTGTACAGACCTGCTCTAGGTCAACATCGTCAGCCAGCTTCATGTTCTTGGTATGAATCTGGAGGATCTCCAATCTGCCAGTGGCATCGGGGATCCCAATGTCCACTTCTCTATCAAAACGACCTGGAGAGAGGCAGGGTTCATACATGTAGGTTTAAATTTCACATCAGCCATACAATAGACTTAAAGTAATATATATATATATATATATATATATATATACATACATACATATATATATATATATATATATACACATATACATACACACACACACAACCAGGTGAGTGTGTGGTGAAATGATCGTTTCTGTTGGATGATATACTGAGTGACAATTATCTATTGTGGTGTGAGATGCTGTGGCACTCTGGAGAAAACCTCTTAAGTTCAACTTAAAAATTACAGCTCTATCTAGATTACAGTTTAAAAACAGTAGATTTGTTTAAATTCAGCTCAGTATAAAGTATTGTTTAACTGGTTCTTATTTTGTAGTGTTGGCCATCAATTGTAGCATTATGAAAATCTAATGAAATCTTACAATGTAGTGACTCCTCTCAAGGCAACTTCACTTGAGTAATCATACAAAAAGAATGCACAGTTTAACCATAATATCTGAACCATCTGCCTCTCGCCCTATGCCTGCTGGGATAAGCTCCAGCCCCCCCGTGACCCTCAACAGGACAAACGGGTTTAGAAAATGGATGGATGGCTGGATGGATCTGAACTATCTACTTGAAAGTGAAACTGAAGGTGTATATTCAAGGTACTATCCAACAGTCTGTTAAATAAACCCATTAAAATTTCCACAGCTACTTCCTGGTTCAATTAAAGACCAGAGTTGTGTGTGCCAGCAACTGTACATTAGAGTTGTAAAAATAAGAATTGTAGAAAAATAAAAAAGGATGTTTAAAAAACAAAAAAAATAGTGATGAAATCTCATTATGCTCTTTAATCTTTCACAGCTACTTCATAGGTAGAGTAGAAACTAACTGAACACATGCTCTAACAGGTAATTTACCAAATCTCCTCAGAGCTGGATCAATGCTGTTGGGTCTGTTTGTGGCAGCCATGACGATGACATGAGCTCTCTGTTTCAGGCCATCCATGAGAGTCAGGAGCTGAGACACAATGCGCCTCTCCACCTCTCCATGAGTCTGCACACAAACAACACACACCGTTCCTATGCAATGCATATTTCAAAATTTCACGTTCCCCCCCTCCCCCTGAAACATTGGTGCCTTAACTTGTGGACTTCATAAACGTCTGCGTCAAAGCGTATCATCATTCAAATATCCATCTCACCTTCTCTCTCTTAGGGGCGATTGCATCAAGCTCATCAATGAAGATGATTGCAGGAGCATTCTTCTCTGCTTCCTCGAAAGCCTTTCTCAAGTTACTCTCACTTTCTCCAGCCAGCTTACTCATGATCTCAGGGCCTAGAACAGAGCATCAAACATTTAAGTGTCACAAGAAACACTAATACTGTGAACAAAACAGAAGATAGAGAAATTTACAGCATCTTCAAAATCTTGCCAATTAATCCAATCAATGTGTGCATATTTAAATGGGAAATATGATCCTGGAGGCATAAATTCATAACAGACAAATTCAAAATGCCAGACTAATTCAAAACCACTATAAAGGGCAGTAAAGGCTCTACACCCCACCGTGTCCTTTCCCAACATTAAGAGTGAGGACAATTAAGAGTGCCTGAGACTAAATTTACCAGATAGAAACATGGCATTAAAACTATAAATAATTGTGAGCTTCAAAACTATATTAATTTCCCAGGGTTGGATTTCTTCTATGAAATAAGACATGTCTACACACACAATTTTAATATTCACACCTGCAGCCAGCTGATAAGACACTTTTTTATGGAGTTGAATACAATGTGTAACTACCGGTAGTTTCAGATCATTCCTAAAGATGTAGGTTTGGAAAAAACCAACTCTAGAATGATATAGAAATTTAGTTCTGTTCCTGCTAGTAGGTACATCCAAACAGCTTTTGATACAATATACTAATTTAAATGCATTTAAAAAAAAAAAAAAAAAAAAAAAAAAAAAAAAAAAAACACATTCTGGGAAAAACTAATACTTTACAAATATCTTGAATAAAGACTAAGATGGACTGATGGTTCACACCATTTATCAGGAAGAAGAAGGCTCCAGTTTCATTGGCCACAGCTCTGGCAATCAAGGTCTTTCCTGTTCCAGGGGGTCCATACAGCAGGATTCCACGTGGGGGCTGAGGAGAGGGAAAGAGTTTCAAACTATTTTTACATCTGACTTTTAAATCTACACTGAGTTTACAACTAAAATGTAAACGCATTTGTAAGAACATGAATTCATTTGAAAGCCAGGCAGACATTTTGTCTATTCTTTAGTGCAGATTAAAAATATACCTCACCTTCACTCCAATGGCCTTAAACAATGCAGGGTGTCTAAGAGGCAGTTCCACCATCTCTTTGATCTGAGCCAGCTGCTTCCTCACTCCTCCAATGTCATCATAACCCACCTCATTCAGGGATTCTTCCTCATCCTGCACACACAAACACCATGTTCAAATTCACTCTTTAGTGTTGTTTTTGGTTTAAATTGTAACATATTTAAAGTCAGTACATCTGTTAGCTACCTCTCTCCTGATTGGCTCTCCCTCACAGTGGATGACCGTATCAGGAGCAACAATGCAGTAGGGAGAGGGATCTGTTTCTACCACCTTGAACTCCACAGCACGCATTCCTCCCCTGACCAGGAAAATGTCACCTTTACAAAGTAAAAAGAAACAATGTAATTATTTTTTCACTGACAACAAATTTGTTATATTTTTTTGACATTTTTGTACAGTAAGCTGCCATGGAATCATTGCTGTGGCACTGAAGTTAAGTACTCACCTTTGCGGATTGGCCTGTAGGCCTCTAAAAAGTATGGCTTGAGGTAGACCTCAAACAGGTTGCCAGTGATTCCTTCAACTGTGTCATCTATTGGGAGGACATGGATCCTCTTTCCGTACTTCACATCAGGACATGGCTGAATGCTGAGGTAAAGGTTACATTTAATACTATTTCTTTATTAAAAGACTGTGAGAATGAGAATCTCATGCTTTTCCTCACCTGATTACATCTCCCAGTCGGACCCTCAGATTGTTACGGACAACTCTGTTCATGCGAACCTTTTCATCGGAACAGGTGTCATCAGAGAGCACAATACAAACTGTCTCCCTCCTCTTCTTGCCCTTCATCAGCACTGTGTCTCCACGGAAGAGCTGCAGCTCATCCATCTTGGTCTTAAATACATTAAACGAAACAAATTTATTTAGGAGATTATTTCAGATTTAAATAATCAAAATTAAAGGAAATATTCACATAGTGTTGATCTATAACAACAGATCCATGAGTTATTAATTTACAAAAACTTCTGAAGGGCTACCTGAGAGAGGGAGACCACGCTGTTATCTTCATTAATGGATTCATCAACAATCAGTCTGTTGGGCCTATTCTTCTGTTTCAGAATTGCAGTGGCTAGATCATCATTTTTGGATCTAGAACATCACGTAAAAAACAATCAAAAAAAAGGAGTCAATTATGAGTCTTCCGTCTCATATTACAGCCTTTGTTTGTATTCATGCATGAACTGTGCGCCACTAAAATGGAAAAAGTTATACAAATAGGTCATTACCCAACTGGTGCTAGTTCCAATGATTTAATGTTACCACAGATAATACACAGTCATTCGTGCCGTCAAATTTAAGTTTTGTCCCCATTTTGACCTGACTTACTGGCATTACGTCCAAACAGTCTGACGTTTCTAGAAAACTCTGAACTTGTGTCGGTTTTGTCGTTTCTCTTTCGCCTTGTTAGCGTGCTAATGCTAGCTTTTCGGCTAACTGACTGGCGAGCGAGCCCAGATGACACAGCAAAAGAATTTGAAAAACTTTGTTAGCTAAGTCTTCTTGGAGAGAGACTGAACATCTACCAGGACTTTATATGCATTAGCTTCCAAAAAAGTCGTCAGCTACATATTAATCACTGAAACATCCAAATTATTTCACGGCATTTTAGCTTATAGAAAAATATAATTGTCATGTAAAATGAATAGCATAGCTAGCTAGCTAGGTCTGTGTACTGAAAATGTAGATTGGCTCAGAGAGCTTGCCATGTTAGCTTATGTTAAAGCCTGTTAGCTTATCTGAGGAACACCGTCACGTACCATTTGTATTGGTTTCACTGCTACTTTAACACTAAACTGAATAAAACTCAGAATAGTTGACTAGCACTTATGTGACAGTGGACGGCTTTGGCCTTGACAGTATTGCTAAGCTAATGTTAGCATACTAGCACGACAGCGATGACTGCGCTTTGTCAGGTTACTGTCACTCACGCAGCCTCCTGACTGGAAAGCTAACATTACGGAACAGCGACCGGCATATTTGTAATGTTAGCTTTTCCAACCACCGCACACCACAGCGGAAGCTGAGATATCTGACCTCTTCAGCTGCCTTAATACCATGCCCGATAATGTGTTAGCAATCAAGCTAACTTTATTAAACTAACGCATCCTAAGCTGACGTTAGCAATGTAAAGGGCATTTGCTAGTATCCGTTTGTTCGGGAGAACGCATTTTAAATTATGTTGAAAGACATTTCTACTTACTCCCCTCCCGCGGCCATGATCGTCCACCTGGATTACTGTGTACAAAATAGACAATCCAGCTAAATATTTAAAAGGCTTCACTGCGCCTTGTCAAGCGTTCTATGCGACTTCAGTCGAAGAGCAGCAGTTTCCGTGCTTTTCTATATAATTATACCGTGAAGCCGGAAGCAGTCTCCATTCTGATTGGCTGGAGGCTGTCCATCAAATTCAGTAACCAATGAAAAAAAGATCAAGTCTGTCATTTTCTAGAATATGGTGGAACTTTGACCACTTGGAATTCAGTGGGATGTCCCTCTTTTTCTCAAGTTTCCCCCCATTGGTCTTTTTCGCATGTCACCAAACTTCAACCCTCCAATTAAGGTGAACCGCGTTGATACTGAAGAATCGCGAAAACATTAAATTTTCATTCTGAACAGCATGTACGCAAAAGCATTTTATTAATTCGAAAATCCATAAAACATGCTGTACACGCAGAGAGTATGAGCAGTGCACAGCTCATACTGTGTATTTTATGAAGGAGTGTGTATTGTACTGTATGTCCAAAATCAACATTTTTCAAGAGTAACAATCTTAGAGATGTCAAACTTTAATTCCTTCCTGATTAACATAGTTTCCCCGACAAGCCATCTTAAAGCCCATTCGATCTATGATATGCCCACTAATTTCTAATAATTTTATGCATAAACCATATTTCTGATCACACTGTTTTCAATCTCTCAGCCTTTACTAGTTGTTTTATTTTGCAGTCCCAGGTAGATACAGGTCTGTGTTGAGTTGGAATGGTTTCAGTTCACAAGCCACAGAAAGCTGATCTGGTTCAGTAAGTGATAGGGTATTCTTCTTTTATCCTTCTCTGGGCTGACTAGGTATGACTAGTTCTTCTATTCTCCGGCGGAGCTCTGAGGAGATCAGCAGAGGGCCAGTCTGGGGTTCTTGTAAGTATACAGGAAGACTTCTGCAACAAAAAAGGCATCTAACAATTAGGATGACTAAGAAAACCACAAACTCAATTTTATTAGCACCACTGTGTCCTAAAGAAAATATGACTGAATGATTAATCTACTACATTTTATTTTCTTTATAGAAATGTTCTCTTTAGACCTACAAATTTAAGACACAGATTGTCTATATCCAGTTCAGATGCAAAAACACATTTTGAGTGGCCACTTACAGGATTTAGCTTCCCTGCTCACATTTGATTTTATTTGTGGAAAACTACAACTCCTGAACAGAAAAATGCACATTTGTATTTGGACATAAATGTAGAGAAAATTATTGTGGACTGCAGCTTTAAAAACCATGTCTGTGAGCTTTGGAACAGGGGCAAACCAGCTGTGTTTGGGAGGTTTGTCGTGCTATGGTACATACACAAGAGCTGACATTCAGTAATGTCAGCGCCACATTTGTGTTCACACTACACTGTGTAATTTTGCCTGTATTTAGAGCTGTCCACATGTAACCAGATTACCTAAGATGTATTTCAATGCTAAGTGTGAGCAGAGTATACACAATCAACTTATATGTGAGCAGTGAAGACAGTCTTACACTGCTAAGGATTGTTTAGTGAAGCTCCAGGTCCTTTCCCAACAGGCTGCTGCCTCCTGTCTCCTGTTCAGCCTCCACAGCACCTCACCACACCACAGCCCCGCACCCACACATTCTGGGACAGCACAAACAGAATTACAGCCTGTACCGTACAAACAAAGACTCTCACAAAAACAAAATACTGATTCACTACAGTTCTACAGCACATTCTTCTTTATGCTTACCATTCTTGCATTATACACAAAGAGCACAATTACGTGTTGTATGTAAAAACTTTGACTTTGACACTAAGGCGTAAACACCATAGTTACACTTGAATTTTCACAATCATTTTGTGAACATTTATTTGCTTTTATTGTTTGCCTGCTCCTCATTAAAGTACATAGATAAAAGTGTTGTCCATGATTAAACTTAAAGACCACTTGGCAGATATGTCATTACATAAATACATACATAACTCTACAGAAAAGCACTGAAATGTATATAAAATGGCACAGAAGATATTTAGAAATTTTCACTTGATGTGATAGCAAGAAACAAAAAATGGTATCTTGGCTCTGAATGTTTAACCCCACATATGTGCTATCATTTTACTGAGGTGCCAAAAATGAAACTTTAGAATACATATCTAATGTCAAAGAATACGGAAACATATTTTTTTCTATCTTCGAAACTACTTAAAAGACATTTAAAGGAGGTATTGGTAGGGTTCAAGTTGGTTATAAACAAGTATAGGTGTGAAGTGTCTGTCTATGACTCTCCTGAACTTGCCTCTATATGACCAAGAGCACCAGCAATAGTACAGTTTATAAAAAACAAAAACACAGATGTAACTCTATATGTCATCAAGTTCCAGATGTGGTGTGTATACCTGGAAATGCCTGCAGGCTGAGCTGGAGGTCTCTCAGTGCCTCTCTGAGTTGGTCTGTGTGGATAAAGCTGATGCCCCTACCAGCGAGTGAAAGCCCCTTCAGCCTCTGCAGGGTAAACAGATCAGTCCCCTGCTTGGCAACCACATCTGCAACGGGGATCTGTGGCTGCAAACCTGCACATGACATCAGCACAGTAAACTACACAAAATACCTAAAAGTAACTGAAGGGTGTGTAAAAATGGCCCTTTCACTCCAACTCTAACAAACTACTCACCTTTCTTTTTAAAGCGCACCTTCACAAGCAGGTTGACACACCTGTAATGCAGAATATGAGGTAATGCGTTTGCATACTATTGTGACAGTGGATGAAAGAAATACAGTTGCTTTGTGTAAACCTTGTGTAGTCAGTCACAGCTTGTTTCCAGTCCTTTAGGTGGGTGTGGCAGTGGCCCCGGAGGAGGTAAGCGGCCCCAGTCCAGAGCAGCATCGCAACCTTATCTCTTTCATAGCCGAGCTTCTGCACGCACCCAGCTCCAGTCCCAGCCTCACACCTCTCCTCTGGCTCCTCCAACACCAACCTCTCTGGCAGCAGCTCCAGGGTCATACTGATGACTTCCTCACACAGTGTCATGCAATCAGCAGTGCGCTGCACCATAAGTAAGGCAGCACCAGTCTCCAGGTAAAGCTCGGGAATTCTGGGGAGGGGCGGGTCTTCAGCTTGCAACTGAGACAGGGCCATAGAGCAAACATATTAATCATCCCAGAGGCAAATATATCAAGACTTCTCACAAAAAATCTACATCTGCCAACTTACTGCATGTTGATCTTCTGAGTAAAAAGCAGCCAGTAGGTCTAGATAATGTTCCACACCCTCTGACACCCTACAGAAACAAACAACAATTGAACAAAATACAGCATGTATTCCATGTGAACCACCTTCTAATCAATCAATGCATCTTCTGGTGCTACTAAAGAAGACATACAAATGGAGGTTATGAGTTCCATTACTCTTATCACCTTCCATGTAGAACACACTTCAGAGCCAGACTGTGCAGTACAGTCAGGGCAGAGGGGACTGAGAGCAGGCTGCTCAGGGATTGGCTGCGGAGGAGTAAGGATGGGGAGAGAGGATGGGTTCCAGTCAGGACAGACTCTGTAGTAGGAGGCAACATCAAAGTCTGTGGAGCAAGAGAGGTTTGATGCTTCAGTATGCAGGCCTATATTGTGACTGTCCGTGAGTCTAAAAAAAATTTACTTTCTGGCTCACCTGCTTAAGGGCTTGTCAACTATAAAAAATATCTGCTGATAATTTTTTTTGCTTGTCGTGTACTCAGGTAAATCTTACTCCTCAGTAATATAGTTGATGAGTGTTTGTAATTTTTCATAAAGTATCTTTTTGCCAGTGAGGCAGAGGATCAATTTTAATCAGCATTTGGCACCTTGCTGGATTTTCTTGCCCAGTTCGTGTGTATTCAGTCGTGTATTTGAGCGTGAGTGTGTGTTACTCACTGAGTGCAGCAAATGGAGAGCTTGTATCTCAGCCTGTGTGTTGCCCAGGTTTTTGTATATGAGCATACTCTGGTACAGAGCACATACACAATGTGAGTCTGTCTCTAGTGCCTTCCTGTAACACTGCAAGGCCATCTGAGGGCGGCTCTGGAAACAAATGCAAACACACACTCTTACTGTATGTTCAAATACTCAAACCAGGGTGTGCTCTTTAGTGTGTGATGCATGATAATTTTCTGTTTGTGTATGAGCTTGTGTACCATATGTGCAAGGCAAGAGCCTGAGATGAAGTGTATGTATGCAAGAAGCACCCTGGGAGCCGGCAGGGAAGAAGCTCTCTGCAGGGCTGACAGCGCTTCTGAATTCTGTCCTTCACTCAACCTTTCTGCACCTTAACAAAATATACACAACACAACAAAGTGCAGGAACAGTCACTCAACATTACAAACACAAAGAGTCCATTAGCACTTCACTGCCATACAGTCTAATTGTCTTTAGGTTAAATACATCTTATTTTGAAAACAAATATGAAAAAATGATCCTCTAAACACATGAATAAACATAGCAGTCTGGATTTTGATTTTTTTTTTTCCAATATCTACTGTACTAGTATATTGATTCCAATAGTTTTCTGAGGACAATAATGTTGGAGAATGTCTGTCCCATCACTCATATAAATGCATCCATACAAAAAAAGTGAATATGTAATACTGTGAAGAAACACATACTTAAAAAGCCCAGAGTAGAAATAAAGCTGAGATTACTATTATTTTATTATTATTCTAATCCTGTCATAGAAATTATGTCTGGTTCTGACACATCAATTAACAATAAATATGAATGGAGCAGACCCTGGGCAATCAAAGTGCAGATCTGCAATAATTCACCAAGCCTTCTTGGGTCCAAAACCACTAGTGGAATTTTAGGAGACTTTTCCATTGCCTCCTTCACTGTGTAATCACCAGCAGGCAGTGTCTCTGATAGAGAGGACAACTCTTCCTGCATCACAGAAAAAACATACTTAGGGATGGGAATATAATCAGCATAACCTTGTAGCTAAAATACATACCAATAGAAATATAGAATTATCACAGAATAGTTTCATGTTTCATAAAAGTTGTTGTATGTATAATAACCAACAATAAATACAAGTGCATCCCCATATGTGTAATGAACTATGGAGCAGCACCATACTAAATAACCATTCATCATGGTGGAAGGCAGAGAAAGCAAACAACCACCTTATACCAATGTTCATTGGATGCAGAGTGATACCCACATTTTCAGATGGTTGTTTGGTTCACACCAAAGTTTGAATGACATTCTTCTCACCAGCCTAAATGAAATATACTAAAACAGCAAATGCAGCAGAATTAATTTAAACTATAAACATACTGTATCTTACCTGCAGCTCCTGTATGGTTTTCAGCCTGTAGGTGCTCAGCCAAAGTGCCCACTGCAGACAGAGGAGCTGCTGTACACAGGAGTCTAAAGCTGTGTTTCCCAGTGATTTCAGAACTGCTCGCCAAAAGACAGGAGGGTCTGAAGCTACAGGGTCAGCCTGTGACACCTGTAGAGCTGCCAGGAGAGCAGGATGGAGACACAATCCTGGTCATAAACATGAACTTGTATGTACTGTGCTATTTCAGTGCCATCTAAAACTATGGTTCATGTCATAGTGAGGGCCTACCTCTCTCTATGGTTTGTGTGAGGAGCATCTCAGTTTCTGAAAACTCAGTCAAAGCAAGAGAGTACACACAGGCATTGTACCCCACTGTCAGTTCCACCTGGGCGTAATCGGCAAGAGGAGGGACAACTGGAGGAGAGGAAGGAAACAGGGATGTAAGGAAATAAATTGGACTTCCTGTTTTCATGAAACTGACCCTTTATGAAGAAGATGGAGCACCTTGAATTTTACTTAAAAGTTTTTTAAATTCAGTGGAACAGCATCTCAGATGGCTCTGACACTGGTCTTGGCTTATGGGATTGTTTTCTTCCTGTTGATGAAAATCAGGTGAAAAAGTAAAATGACAGTTATTCAGGAGATAGCATAGCGTCAACAACGATTTTTTTAAAATCTGCTTAGCTGTGTAAATAGCTACAGCATTTTAGCATTTTTTTAAAACTCTCAAGCACCCACAGACTTGTAGATCTGCTTAAAATTGTCAACATTGTACAATGTTTTATAAAGTATAAACTTAATCGCTGAAAAGTAGTTGGAAATGAGCTAATCTGGATAGGATACATCGAATTGCTGCTAAACATACCTTCCATTTGTGTACCAAATCATTATTTTCCTGCATCCATCTATCTAACAAAGAAACGGTTTGGTGTGTCTTATTATTCATAAGGTAATCACTTTTTTTTTTTTAATAAAAAAGTTAGCGACGTTTTGGTCTTTGAAAATTCCCTCGCTTGTGACAGGATAACACAGGAAGTAAACATCTGTGTGTATTAGAAACTGGGCTGAGTGGGCTCTACTGCCCCCTATAGGACAGATCAAGAAGCTACAAGGCGAATGTGCTAAGTATCCACTAGGTGGTGCTGTGAAAGAGAGAAATCAAGGTTCTGGAAACTTCAGTCATTGAATATTTTTCTCAGCCATCAAACTGAAATGTTGCTGTTCGCTTTTTTTTTTTTTTTTTTTTTTTGTCATTAAGTGACTTTGTAACCGTACACACACACACACACACAGATACACACACACCATGTGATGGCTGTCCTGTCCTAGCAGAATTGGCTACAGTGACATATACCACAATCACACTCACAGACTCACACACAAATATGTACAGGTTTAAAGCAATCCACTCCTTAATTGTATTGCAGCTGAGTCATCGCTGAGTCTGCCAGGACATCCTTTTCCCTGTTGTCCCTCCAAGGTGACTTCCTCTTTTCTTACCCAGTTCCTCCCATCCCTGCATCTCTTCCACCCTCTCTGTCATCCATGTCTTCCCCATCACTGCTGCCTGTGTAGTCTGGCTTCATCACCCCTCCCTTTTTCTTTCATTGTCTCATATCACAGAAAGCTCTAAATATACCACGATGGAAAAAAACAGGGGATGCCATCACAGGTCCTCACTATACATTTAGGCACACACTTCTGCATGCACACACATTTGCACACAAACACAGCTTTTATTTTATTAACTCCTCCTCCCAGTGTCTTTCATTTCTTTGTGACAGGTTTCACTTTTTGTGCTATTTACCTCTGCATTGATTTTTGTTATTTCCNACCCCCATCCATCCATCAAGAACAAGGTCATTACGTGACAAGAGCCTCCCATCTCCTTCCTTTCTGTTCCCATCAATGTCACTTACATGGCAAGATTTCAAAATTTCATTGCACCCAAAAGGTTTGTATAAATACTTATTGCTGTGATAAATCCACCCATGGCAGCAATGCAGTACAGATGGTGTTCCTTTTAAGAACTCAGTACACTTTTGTGTTGTATAGCCTGATGCTGGACAGATTTGGCTCACCTAAAATACCCACTGTCTGTGGCAGGTAACCTTTTATCAGTTGCAGGACTTTCTTTCCAAAAACTGGATTTGTTCATGAGAGTTTAAGGGAATTTGACCCATTGCATTACTCAACAATGTTCTGATAACTGCCAACCAATAACCAGTCATAGACCTTTATCACTGTCATCACTGCTGATTAGATTTTTGGTTAAAAGCATAAGATATAAAGGAACATGAACTGCATTTAACATAAGATTCTCATAGCAGCACAAGCCACTTCTGCTTCTACCATTATCCTTATTTATAAAACATGAAGCTNGGGGTATGTTATTTCTGTTTTACATCTTCTCCCTTCACATGAGATTGTGAGCTGTGATGCAAAAGATATTTGTGACTACATGTGTTCCATAGAGACAGAAAATAGCACCAAGATACCAGCATTTACACACATGTATTATTCCGTAAAAAAATAATTATTTCACCTTTGAAAGAGAGTAAGGGTAAAAGACACACATGCTGAGACATTACTTCTCAGTCCCCTGGGTGCCACTGAACTGATGGCACACATGTTAATGTGGAAGAAAATGGCTGATACAGAGAAATGACTGTGCTGATCCATCCATTCGTCAACATGCATCTCAAGGGAAGGGCAACAGAAAAATACCCACTAGTTATCCTTGGTTCTTATGCAGAATAAACTCCCTCACCCCACATTTAAATAATCAATATGTGCTGTAGATGCTTTTCAGAACAGGTTTTCTTAGAGCAGACATCCCCACACATCAGCAGAGACAGCTCAGTTTGGGTTGTGTGAATGCTGTGTCATCGTAGCTCAGTGCACATTGTGATACTTGCACTACTTTTTGCTGTTTTTCTTCTGTCACTGGTGTGTGGGTTGCATATCTTAAACTGCAACCACCTGAACTGAGCTGTCTAGAACTATAAAGGAGAAAAAGCTGGTGGTGATAATCAAGGGAGACAAAAAAATTTAAAGTGCATATCGTGGTGTGTATGATTGTGTGTGTGTGGGGGATGGGATGGGAGGGNGGTGGTCTGTCAATGGTCCAGCAACTGAGTCCCAGAGGGTTTGGCGTGGATCTGCAAACTCACACTGCAGCAGAGCATCAGCAGAACACTTGCAAACTCACACAATCGCGTTCACACACACACACAGACACACACACACACACACACACACACACACACACACACACACTACTACGCTAAGCCACAGTATACAGTCAGCATATGAATATGTCTTCAAGAATTTCAAACAACTTAATTAGGCTAATGCATAATTTATCAGGGCAAATAATAAAGAGCCACAGCAGTGAACACACATTCAAATGCCCATGTTCTCATCATTAGGTTTTATTTTGCCCATGTGTTTATGCACAGGTGTTAATCTTCGGATAAAAGTGGAAAGTGATGTTTGAATTTTAATATTTTAGGACTGTGCCTTCAAAGCTGTGTCCTAATGCTTTTAATAAAAATAAATTTTACCGGCTTCGCTGATTAGAGCAGAACAAATTCCTGCGCAGACAATAGTTGCCAGAAGAAAGATATCTCTTTAAAAAGAGTGTGTCCTGGTGCTGACTAGTGAGTTTTCCCTCCCTCCTTTATAAGAGCAGCGCTCCCCCTCCTGCTGCAGTCACTTCTCCGGTTCGGCCAAGATGAGTTTCACAATGGAGCATCACTTCTATGGCCCGGCCGCGTACCGCAAGACTCGGCCGGCATCCGTGTCTTCCAGTGGGTTTCACTCCCAGCGCCGCCGCCTCACCTACAGCCAGCCGTCCTCCGTCGACAGTATAGAGACGTTCAACGGAGACATGGCGCGAAGGAACGAGAAGGAAATTCTCCAGGCTCTGAACGATCGGTTTGCAGGCTATATCGACAAGGTGCGGAACTTGGAGATGCACAACCGCAACCTGGAGGCGGAAGCGGCAGCGCTGCGGCAGAGCCAGGCCGGGCGCGCTTCGGTCGGGNAACCGCAACCTGGAGGCGGAAGCGGCAGCGCTGCGGCAGAGCCAGGCCGGGCGCGCTTCGGTCGGGGAGCACTACGAGCGTGAGCTGAGTGACTTGAGGAGTCTCCTGCAGCAGCTGACCGGGGAGAAAGCCAGCGTGGCTCTGGAGCATGATCACCTAGAAGAGGACATCCAGCACCTGCGGGCCAGACTGGAGGATGAAGCGCGAAACCGTGAAGAGTCAGAGGCTGCCGCTCGTGCCATGACCAAGTACGTAGAAGAGTGCCGGCTGGCACGGCTGGATCTGGATAAGAAGCTCCGCGCTCTGGAAGAGGAGGCCACTTTTCTGAAGAAGAACCACGAGGAAGAAGTGTCGGAACTCCTGGCGCAGATTCAGGGTGCGCAGGTGAGCTTCGAGATGCGGGACACGCTCAAAGCGGACGTCACCGGCGCGCTGCGAGAGATCCGTGCGCAGCTGGATAGTCACGCAACCAAGAGCACAACGCACGCTGAGGAGTGGTTCAGAGGTAAATCGCGATTACCGTAGTAAACTTAAAAGCTTTTAGTTTAGTTTTTAGGTTGAATATCACTGACAGACATCCATGTGCGCTTTCAGTGCGCGTGTTCGCTGTCCGCGGTGCTGAACTTTGGGTTCCGCCCCTGCGACTCACGTTTAAATGAGATTATAGTTGACATTTGACTTCAAGTGAGCTTTGGAAATTGCGCTGTTACAGGGACCGCGAAGCTTCTTGTTATTAGACCGTCATCACATCAACTGTTAAACATGCAAGCCGTATACTGACTGCTGAATGTTTAATTTTTTTTTTTTTTTCAAAACCCTAGACTATGGGTTATAGCATGTATCCCACAAACTTGCCAAATCCGCAGATTCCAACAAACGTAATGAATTAAGTTTCGTCGGCGGTTATAAGCTACTGCATAATTTAAAAAAGTTAAGGCAGAAAATCGCCTGTAAATACAATTTATTAAACTGCCGCGCCTTTCTATGGATGCATCATTGCGGCACACCGATAATTTTTAAGCCTATGCAGGGGTGAGATGACACACAGAGAGGATTCATTTTCACTCTCACTACAGCTAACAGTGGGTGTGTTTTTTCTTGTGCCCTATGAGTGCTTTGTGTACCGTGCACCGTGAAGTTCTACAAATAGAAAACAATCTTTTTCAAGGTCACTCTTCATCGTTGGCGGAAATAGATGTTGCTCCATCGTCTGGTTTACCTATAAACAGTGATCGCCCCTTCTGTCGTGACTGGAGTTTAATTAAGGACATTCTCTGGATGAGAAGCACAGACAGGCTTTACCACAGAAACCAACAGTAACCGAGAGAACGTCTACAAACTTTAAGAAAAACCTCTTCCTCATAATAAGGATGCTTCTGCCATCAGACTGTACATAATGCTGCTGATCAATTATTCAGCTGACAGCTTTAAAAGCCAAAAGGGACTCACACTTACAAAGCATTAATTTCATGTCACAGGACTTAATGCTAGATTTACCCTTGCAGTGCATTTACGTGCTGAGTTGATAACACCAGTAAAAGAGGTGCACAGAATGACCTTCCCAGTGTGCTGTCAAGCTGACTGCAGCAGTGTAGCTCATTCACGCTTGGAAGGAGGTAGCTGAGTCAGACAACTGACTGACAGATGAATACTGTCAAGGTTACTGAGGGTCCCAGTTATATAGGAACAGGTCAAATATCTGAGAACAAAAAAGTAAATTCATGTGCAAGTACATCATGTCAGACACACTTTTTGCATCATTTCTGGGACTATGACACAGCAAAATTGTACTCGCAGACAAAATACTGCTAGTTCTAATCCCTGATGTCTCCTTTAAAGTGATCTCTAAATCTTAAACATGTGTATCTGCAATTCCTCTAGTGCGTATAGACCGTCTGTCCAATGCAGCTAGGTCTAATCAGGATGCAATCCGTGGGACCCAGGAAGAGATTGGTGAATACCGCCGTCAGCTCCAGAATCGCACCATTGAGCTGGAGACACTTCGAGGAACCAAAGAGTCACTTGAGAGGCAGCGCATGGAGAGTGAAGACAGACACCATGAAGACCTCAACTCATTACAGGCATGGGATCAGCTCAAACATCTCCCTTAGTTGTCATGTGGAAGACATATGTTCATTGCACATATACTCTGAATTCATCAGCCTAGTATCTTTGTCTTGTGTCTTCATTTTGCAGGAGACAATCCATCAGTTGGACAGTGAGCTGAAAAACACAAAATGGGAGATGGCCAGCCAGCTGAAAGACTACCAGGAACTGTTGAATGTGAAGATGGCTCTTGATATTGAGATTGCTGCTTATAGGTTGGTTAGGGTTTAAAATCGAGATATAATTTTATACTTAGCTTCCCTGTATCCAATAAATAAATAAATAAATAAATAAATAAAAAATTGTGTTATCACTGACTGTGTGTCTGTGTCTTCCAAACAGGAAGTTACTGGAAGGTGAGGAGAATCGCTTTGTGTCAGGAGGAAGCCCATACTCCTTCCTGGAAGCCAGAGCCTCTGCCCACTTGAAGCTGAAAGGAGAGGAGATCTCAGATACTGTTATTGTGGAAGAACAGACAGATGAGACCCAAGTCACCGAGGTGACAGAGGAGGCAGATGAGGAGGAAGAGAAGGATACAAAAGAAGCAGAAGAAGAAGAGGAAGGAAAGGAAGAAGAGGGTGAGGAAACCAAAGAAGATGAAGAAGAGGGAGAGGGTGAGGGAGATGGAGATAAGGAGGAAGGAGAAGATGAGGAAGAGAATCAGGAGGAGAAGGGAGAGGAGGAGAAGGGAAATGAAGAGGAGGCAGGTGAGGAAGAAGCAAAGTCCAAATCTCCAGAAAAGGCTGAATCACCTCCATCCAAATCTCCTCAGTCCAAGTCTCCCCCCAAGAGCCCTCAATCTAAATCTCCTGCTGTGAAGTCACCAGAATCAAAATCTCCACAAAAATCACCAGAACATAAATCACCACCAGCCAAATCCCCAATGCCCAAATCACCCACTAAGTCTCCTGCTGTCAAATCCCCTGCAGAAGAGGGGTCAAAGTTGACTGTTTCCAAGTCTGCAGAGTCAAAGTCCCCATCATCCAAAACACCACCAGCAATAAAGTCACCTGTGTCAAAATCCCCACCTAGCAAATCCCCTGAATCAAAATCTCCTCCTCCCAAGACCCCAGAACCAAAGTCTCCAGTAAAGGAGAAGGCTGAGTCCATTGCTGCCAAAGACACCCCTAAAGAGGAGAAAAAAGAGAAGCCTCAGCCTGCCAAGGAGGAAAAGAAGGAAAAGGAGCAGCCTGCACCTGTAAAGGAGGAGAAGAAGCAGGAGCACAAAGAGAAAGAGTCTGAGAGCAAAGCAGAGAAGGTAGAAAAACCTGATATGAAGAAAGAAAGCAAAACAGATGAAGCACCAAAGAAGGATGATGCTGCTAAACCTGCAGCTGCCTCTGCTGCTCCTAGTAAACCTGCAGAGGACAAGCCTGCACCAAAGTCTGAGCCTAAAGAGAGCATTGCCCCTGCCAAGGAGCAGAAGCCCGCCACTCCTAAATCAGAGGACGCTCAATCTGGGATGAAGCCTGCCTCTAAAGCAGACACTGAGAAAACAGACAGCAAGAAAGAGGAGAAGAAGCCAGAGGAAAAGGCTGCCACTAAAGCATTGCCCGAAAAAGCAGAGAGCAAGAAAGATGAGAAGCCAGTGGAGAAAAAGGAGAGCAAGACAGATACAACTGATAGTAAGGACGTAAAAGAGGGAGGGAAGACAGAAAAAGCAGAGAAATCCTCTGGAACAGAGTCTAGGGAGAGTAAGGAGGAGAAAGCCAAGAAGTGAGACTAATAAACTGTGTTCCAAAGTAGGAGGTAGAGAGGAGGTGGAGATGCCAAACAACTGTGGGAGGAAGGGGAGGGCAAAGAGTGGGACAGAGGGGCTAATAGTGCCCAGCTTTGCAGTCAGTGTCCAAAGCAAAAAGGGTGACAGTACAGTATGTCAGCAATAGTGATTTCCTCGCAAATAATCCCTTGCCCAAAAAGTATGGCCACTACACACCCCCAATGCTTTTGTTGTATGACTGTAGTGAATGCAGATGCTCTAAACTCTTTATCTGAATGTGACAACTGCCCTTATTAATAACAAGTGCATTTAAACTTTATCCCACTGACAGGGACTGCAGGGGCCTGGACCTATACAAGCCTTCAAGGGTAAAGATGTCAAGCAATGTTAAGATAAAGATTGCAACAGATATGAAAATGTATATTTAAGAGATACAAACGTCTATATTATATTTACAGATATATTATAAGAAAGACTTGAATTTGCTTGTTGTGCACTGTAATGCAGATTCTCCTGACAGGTGAACTGCAGTGTCTCACTCTTCTAGTCTGCAATGCTAGGACAACGATGACTGTGCTATGTATAAGCTGCTGAGAATATGCAATATGAAACTGATGAATAAAGATAATGAAAAATCAAACAGAAGAGGCTTTCTGAGTTCTTGTTTTATATTGCAAAAAGCAGGTTTTGCATGAAGTCAAGAAATGTGCAGCAGAAATGTTGACAGTAATGAAATAGCGTGTGAGGGTAAAAGGTAAATCCTGTGGGCCCTGCACTGCATTGCGGCTAAGGAGAGGGGGAGCTGTACCCACCCACATCAGTCCCTCCTATCCTGAGTCAACATTCATGTATAAATCAGGAGGAGGTCAGGAGGAATAGAACGCTTTCTTGAACAGAACAAAATCTTTTCCCTCTTGATTTTCTGGCTTTTCTGTACTGCGAAGAGAATAAAAACCCCACAGTTCAGCAATCTTTTTCTAATCCCTTTACCCCTCCCACTTTTTCTCATTATTATGCAGTTTGTTTCTTAAGATGAATATCTATCCAGAATAGGTCCATAAAAAGTTGGGGTCATTACTGACAATATTTAAAATATTCATAGATTTCTACTTGCAAGTGTTTGCATTTTTAATACAATTTGCTGATGACTGTAGCAGCTGGTTATAAAAGCCAGTCATCATTCCAGTTAGACGCCTTTTTTATGCATACAAATATAAACACTTCATACTAACACTGTATCAGTGTGTGAGAGAAGAGGAGGCAGAGGATAGGGTTAGATGGAGGCAGATGATTCGCTGTGGTGACCCCTGAAGGGAAAAGCCGAAAGGAAAAGAAGAAGATACTAACACTGTATCAGCTTTGGCTGACATTGAAAACTTAGTTCTCCTGACATCATTCTGGGTTCCTTCACATCATAACCCCTTCCAATTTAATCTCATTAAATCTTATTTTTGATTAATGGGATAATCAACTAGGTCACTGAACACAAGGGCACAAGTGACAAATTACATTTACTCCTGTTACTGTAATTGAGTTATTGTACCAATAAACTAAACAACACCAGATCTAAAATTACATTAATATCAGAGTGAATTGTGCCTGCTCTCAGCTGTGGGGCAAATAAGTGTCAGGCAGCAACCATGTCTGCAAAAATTATATGGCCTAATGTTGTCCGCTTTATATTTGTAATTTCAAGTTTTTCTGATCACAATTATGTTCCTCTCCCATATTACTATATAGTAAGATTGTGTCCATATTCTCGTCATGATTTTAAGTGAACCGATTTTTATTTTTAGAACCGTAATTTACATGAGGAAAGTACCAGAATTACCTTTCTTTTTTAACTTCCATTGGAGATCATCGAACTCTTTACAAGTAATACAAAATCCTCAGATCTTTCTGATTAAAGTAGCAATGACCTGGCACTGTGCTAAGTGCACTGTAACGTTACTGACATTCTTAACAATTTACATCAACCTCATTCTACTTCCAACTACATACAGTATGTCTCCTTATACATAAATCAACGAGGGATCGAGGTCCAGATGAGGTGAGATCTTGCTGATTTATTTTCTAANCCTTATACATAAATCAACGAGGGATCGAGGTCCAGATGAGGTGAGATCTTGCTGATTTATTTTCTAATATGCAAGAAATTATGAGATGCCCAAATAATAAACTTTTGCCACAGAAACAAACAAGTTAATTTTTGGTGGAATTGACAGCAATACCTGGATAAACTATTCTGCTTTTTTCTACAGCTAGACCATAAATGAAAGGTCAACGGTTAAATACGGACAATACACCAAATACTGTCTTGCGTGGAAATGACTTGGCTCAGTATAGCACTGAATCACATTTACATAATAAGCAGATAGTGCAGATAATATCTATAAATAGAACAGCAGAGGTAGTGAAACACTGAAGAGTGATAAAATGGGGGGGGGGATCATGGATGCATTAGAACCTAAAAAAAGACAAAATACATGCTCATCCAAGAAAATAACAAAGCATTTTTTATTCTCAAACTAGTAGAAAGACTTGTAATTTAAAAGGGGATACAATGCGTGTCAAGTGTCACAAAGTTTAGCTGGGAGAGGTTAACAGTTTATAAGAGTATGAGTTTGTACTGAAGGAGAAGAAGCATGGCCAGATTTAGCGATGACTGAAGAAACCCTGAGGATGGTTGTACTTGAATGGCTTCAGACGATTCGGACCCCTGAAATTGAGAGATAGAATAAGAGAGATGTAACTCTGTTCTGATAAATGTGTGAAGACATGACTAATTCTTTTCTGTATTTCTGTACCTGACAGTACGCAAACACATCTTTTCGCGGGGAAACTCTCGTGGTCCCTCCACACCGTCATCTTGTCCTTCAGTCTCCAAATACACATCCAGACAGACACACAGACGTGCAATTTGATTGGTCAGGAGCTGGTGACCTGGACGGGGTCCCTGTAATTCGCTTTTGAACACATTCACCTCACTCTCCATGGCCTAAAAATGTAAAAGATGTTGCAGTTACAGCCTGATAAATCAAGTTGGCCGTCAAAGACATAAAACCTAGGCATAATAAAAAGGCAGCAAAGGACTGCTGTACAAGTTTAGGGAACAGAAGTGACCAATAAAATTTCATACTCGAAGGTTGTCATCAGTGCGTCCGGTGCGCTCTCCTTTCCAACTGAGAGAGAGGGAGAAAAGAGGAGAGATTTCTGGGTAACGGGGACTCAGCACCACCGCAGCCTGGAGACGAGCTGAGAAGACAAAATGGATAAAGGCAGTTTGTTTAAACACACACAAAGTATCCTTAGAAATCATGTCATTGCAACTAATAGCAAATAGGAAATTCTGTAAAACAATGATAGTGCATACCTGTCCCTCTCTCCACCACAGTCATGAAGTACAGGTCAGTCTCCTTTGACAGGCCAGCATCAGTCACATGCCGTGTAAATGGCAGATCCTAGCAAAGAAGAGAAACAGGCAAATACTGTAATGCTGCATTCAATGTTGACGGTAGAAAAAAAGCCCTATCAGTTGTTATAGCGCAGTGGCATGATAGCAGTAGATGCAGAAATGTTGCCAAGTCAATTTGGCATGATATCATTGGAGGATGCAATAGCAGTTTAGCATAAGGTCTGTATTGCATCAAGTTGATTTCATGCTTTTGGTACAAATGATTCTAAATAACTGTACAGGTGTATTTTTGTGTGTATACCATGTAATCCTGGTATGTGATAGTGGTCCAGCGAGCTAATCGAGAGATGATCTTGGCAGGAAAGAGGTGCTGACACTCACTGGAGACTGGGATGATGCTGTGCTCTGAAAACAGGGACACAACAGTTTCAGTCACAATTTATTACATCTTAATATGGAAGCTCATTACTGGATGTGTAAGTGGTCATTAAATCGTACCTAAAGAGGCAAACTGTTTGTGTAAAGCCAAGCGGGACTGGACGCGTCCCCTCAGCAGCTTCATGGTGCTCTCCATGTGGCTGGCGCTGAGAGAACTGCCCACACGTACACTCTGCAAAACGCAAATGTAAACTAATATATTAAAATTAACACACAGAAAGTACAATATTAGGTACCACATAATGCACACACACACACACATGCGCGCGCGCATGCACGCACACACACCTCTGAGGCATCACTGGGAAAATGTCGCCCTCCAAGACTCTGAACCCACAGGTAGGGGTGTCCCAGCTCCTCCACGTAATCAACAAAGGAAACAATCCTAAATGAGATTATTTGGTTAAATCCTTCTTTATAACACCTGCCATGTGATTATTCATGGCTCTACTTATTTGTATCTACCTGATACTCCCATAACATCCTTACCCGACTTTATCAAACTGGTAGCGGTTAGCTGGGTTTGGGGTTTCTCGTCCCTGGTCGCTAGTGTAAAGACAGCTGAGCAGAGTGTCTGACTTCAGCAGGTCCCTGTAAGAGAATACATCATTAGACGTTCCTCTCCATGACAATGTGGGAGGTGGTTTTGTATATACACACACACACTTGCATGCATACACACCCTGCGCTGATGGCTGTGTTGAGGTCTGTGGATGTAGAAACCTTGGTCTTAACTGTCATAATGTTCAGATGCATCAGGTAGAAGAAATAGAGATGGAGGACACTGCCATCTGTGGAGACGAGAGACAACACATAGTAATGAACTAATCCATTACTTGCTTAATTCAATATCCTAACCTCTTCTCAGTTATTCTTCCAGTAAACGTCCCGCTGGGTTTATTTTAGACAGCAGAGGATAAAAGCACCTTGGACAGGGCAATAACAGGGACTGGTCGTGATAGATGCTACCACTCAGGGGATGCATACTATACTGAGGATTATCTTTCACACACCACCCTCTGCAGTCATAGTGAACTCAGTGACACTGTCACTCACATACACCCACACCGCATCTCTGGCTGTTCTGCAGTAAACTTGCTGCTGCTGCTGGCAGCATTAAAGGAAATTTGGGGAGAGAACGTACTCCAAAAAAACTGAGTAAGACAAAGACAGGTGATGAAAATATGCTTACAGCACATTGTGGGTGCTGTTGGTCCACAATGCTGCAAGCGTCTCTTACCTCCCTCCCTCCCCTCCTCCTCCTCCTCCTCCTCCTTTAAGGTAGAGTTACGCCTGCAATGCAGATCTGTGTACTCCCTTACTATTCCTTTTTTCACCAGTAGAGGGAAGACTAGGGTCAAGTGGTGTCATGACATGATAGCAGGGTCACGCACTCTTTCACAAAATATCCAGAAGTATAGAGTTACCACATACAAGCACATCTGTGGTCACAATACAATAACATAGATGCATTCTAACATACCGCATAAAGACAGGAAAGTGTACACAAAATGCCCACATGTATATTTTGCGTATATTCAACTCTGACATCAAGAGGCTAGGTCTGCATTTGTGGCACATAAGTTACCTTTACACTTTAGGTCTAAACAGAGGGATAGAGGGTGTCTTTTCAACATCTCCCGTCGTTTGTCATCCAGTTGTCCACCTGTAGTTGGCCTTCTCCTCTTCTATCAAAGAACAGATAAGGAAGCAAAGGAGACAGAACATAATCACAAAGCAAACTAAACAAAGTGCATGTTTGATATAACAAGCAAATTAATAAGACAGGTTGCATCAAATGGCTGCTTGCTTACAAGCTGCTTGCTTGTATAGTGCCAAAATGTGAACTACAGTCGCATTTTGGCACTATACAATTAAAAACAGTACAAAGATGCAATCAGAGAAGGAAGTGATACAGTGAGGAGCGAAATAGTGACATGGACGGTGGACACTGTTTCAGTTAAGCTGTTACATGGGCAGACAGAGGCTGAAACCAGATACATATGGAACACAACATTTGGGAAAATATTAATCAGCAATTCAGAAAATATACATTTGCTACAGAGAGAGAGACAGAGAGAGAGAGAGACTGACAACAAAACAAGAGCACTGGTTTGATGCTGAGTGTGCATGCTAGAGATGAGCTCATGTTACAGTCACCTAGACTTTCTTGGTAATTATTTCCCAAAATCCCCCAGGTGGGACTACAGATGCAGGAAGCGATCAATAGTTGCCTTTCCTCAACCCCGACCACAAAGTGTGACAGCAGGGGCTTCAGGGACAGTTTGTGTATCTGTTACAGTGGGGGCTATATAAGAAAATAGCTGGACACACTGATAGCTGTGAGTGTGTGAGTATGTATGTGTGTGTGTGTGTGTGTGTGTGTACACAAGAGACACAGTGTCTTCTGGAATAAAGCCAGGTCTTGAGACTCACCGTTTTCTCTTGCTCCTCCTCCGCATCTGAATCGCTCTCATCATCTGGGTGTGACACAAACCAGGCAATATTATGTTTTTATTACAGATCCAGCTCTTAAAGAAAATAAAACATAATGAAATATTCAAAATTTACACAACATATGACTAAGAATGAGCTCAAAAAAAACTATGTGTGACAATCTCTGTATTTATACATGCACGCACACACACAGCATGAGTGTGCTTGCGTGAACACAGTATGTGTACGTATGCTGTGCGTATACAAACAGGCATGTCTAGAAGTGTGTGTACCCTGGGAATCTTCCGGAGGTTTGGATAGGGCCTTGGCCTCTTCCACATCACCACTGATTGACACAGTCAGGTTCTTATCTGGAATATAAACAAAAATCAATCACTGATCCTCTCTTGGTTTGCAAATGCTATTCTAAAAAGCTCAAAGGAAACATATTCTGTGTCGTATATATAGAGATATAGGATATTTCTATATATAGGATGCGCTAATGACTACTTACCACAGGCTTGACCGTAGGCATTGGCTTGAACAAATAGGACATAGAGAGGTGGAGGCAGGTGACGGGCGATCTCTGTCTGTTTCTGAGTCTGTTCAAAAGGCATAGACAGGAATTCCTGCACTGGGAGAGAAGCCTATGGGAGGAGACAGAGAGCAGGATCACAATGTCATTGCCAGGTCCCGTGTGGTGTCCATTGGTGTAGCAGTTAATATCACCAAATCAGTGAAGAAGAAAGAAGGGGAATGGACTGATTACTTTTCTTTAGGGTTAAACATCACATTAAAGTTCAATATTATAAATAATAAATTAACACTACTTTTAAATTTAAATTAGTTTTTCTAAATCAATACTCCAAGCTGCCAATGAATATTCCAATTTTACTTCAACATCAGGTTCTAATCCTTTTCTAGACACAAAAAAATAAGAATACGTCCCCCAGACAGTGGATATACCTGCATGATGGCATTAAGTCCAGGTTGCAAGCTTCTCAGATGTTCCTTCTTCACCTCTATGCTCTTCTGGATCTTCTCTTTTGTGGTCTGAGACTCTTTGTACTTTTCTGCCAACCTGCATCCAAGCACAAACTTTCAATAACCACTTTGTGCCCAAAATGTAAAACACTGATTGCATAAGCTCAGCATGTTGAATTGCACTATGCGTGTGTATATTTGGATACCTTTTCCTCTGTTCAAGCTCCCAGTCTAGTCGTGCCAGTGTGAGCTGGTGAGGGTCATTTTTGGTCAGTTGGGGCCTGGAAATCTCCTGAGGGGCCTCCTGGTAAAACTCTGCTTCACTCACCAAGTCAATCTCCTCATGTTTAGACCTGGAAAAATAAGTTAATCACCACCATCAAAAAAAAATATATATATATATATTTGGCAATATGAATCTGTACATTAACTGACAACACTGGAAATAAAAAAGAAAATCATTTTACAAGCATTCCTTTACATGTATAAGTTTTATTATCACTGCACATACTCGAGTAAATTATATCCCTAAAGGAGCTGAGAAGGGAGTGCATTATTGGTAAATAATGTGTAAAATTATTTATTTATTTTTTTTACTATTATTGAGTAAAGGTTACAGTTATAATTACTAGTAGTGGAAATAGTAGCCTTCATATTTTTACGTTAAAAACTTAAAAAGGTTTTCATGCAAGTACTTTCACTTCTTAATTACAATTTCAGCCAAGTAAAAGTGTTCTGCTGTGTACTCACTTGAATTCCAGACACTTGCTGATCTCTTTCTGAAGATGCATAACTTCATAGAGAAGGTTCTGCAGCTGAAGATGCAGCACATCCACTCTCTGCTTTGACTAAGGGGAACAACAAAGACATAATTAGGCTGGAAAGTAAATATTCCATTTTATGCAAACTGCTGCCCCCCTCTTCTGAACACTTAATCCAAGAGGGGTGGTTGGAAAACAGACACAAAGCCATTCCATGAAAAGTCCACAAGAGATTCCTGTCAAAATATGACAACAAAAATTACTATAGAGCTAAACCTACACCTATGAGAACAAAGCAAAATTTATAAACTTCACAGAGACAGGATTTATTTCAGGTATGTTGTAATGTTTTGCATTCTAAAGGTGTATCTAATAAAAGGCAGCGTGCATGTGATGTGGCAGACAGCCATGTTGTCTACCATCTGAATGTTTTCACCTGCTAATGAAGACACAAGCTGATAAGCAAATATCAACAGCTTTTTGTAAACGAGCCAGTTTCAAGAGCACATGGCAGGTTTACAAGCCTTGTTGACATGTAACAGTTTACAGAAATAACAATAATAAGAATTAAAAGCTAGTGGAAGCTGTGTGACTGTGATCAAAGCATGTGAACACAGATTATGCTGTGGGGGTGCCTGCTATGTGTTTTAGTTAGTTGTATAAAAAGTGCTCTTTGCTGACAATGATAGCTGCTGCAGCTAGGTGTTGAAGAAAAGTGCTTGGTAGCTTGCCTTTCATTATAAGCACAAAAAGGCAACTAGGGAGACAATTCTATAAATGAATGGAATCGTGTAAACATAACCTAAGATGGTATAAGCAGTTGAGCATACAGAGTGTGTGGGAGTTACCTCATGCGTCTGGTCTCTGCCTCTCTTTAGTCGCATATGAGCCAGGCGATTGAGTTTTTTTAGATTCATGAAATGGGTGCAGCCCTGCATACGTCGCAGCTCCACCTCAGCACACTGACAAGAGACACCACCAGTTACTGGGCATTCACATTATTATTAACCACATAGTAGATTACTGAAGGGGTTTGGATGTATTCCTTGAATGAAATAAGCTTGGCACCTTGTCATAGTAAATACAGCATTCTTCAAAGCAACAGTTGCAGAGCAGGTGTCTTTTTTCCAAAAGCTACATCTGGTCCCCATTATTGTGGTGATAATATTGAATCAACCAATAAATTGTATAGGTCCAGGCCAAATAGTGAAAGGTGTGATGTGTCATGATAATGTAACATTACCCCTTCTTTGGCTCCATTGGCTCTGAGCTCCTGGATCTCACCCATGAGTCTGGCCAAAGCCTCACATGACTCTTTGTACTGTAGATAGTCCTGCTCAGGGTCTCTGCCATCAAGCTCCACCTCCTCGTTGTACACACGTACATCCTGGAAATAAAAACAGTACTATCCAAGACTGTTGCCATGTCTGTTTCAGCTTAAGTTCACTTTTGTAATACTAAATTTAAGCAAGATGGAAAGTCTGTCATCTACTTTACCTGGACTATTATTAAGCTTTCAGAATTCATTTTAATACACTTTTAAAAGAAAACTTTGGTGTGATAGTGTTAATTTGTTCTTATATGCGAACAGATATGACCTGTGGCTACTTTTACTCAATGGCAGAAGTGAATCAACTGGTATCTCAACACTGATCAGTCCTGCTCATAGACATTCTGGCAGGGCGACTGTTTTCCCTCAGACACTGATTCCTGGGCCTTTTATTGGAGGACGGTTCTGCCTACTCATTACTACACCGATGTCCCTCTGTCCCCTTCAGCTGGTACCGATGTCTCACCTGCTGATCCCCCTCGCCTCGACCTCGCTTCATCTCAGGGGTTCCTCCTTCACTGCGGAGAACCTTCGACTTTCGCTTCTTCAGGGCGTCCGACGACATGAGTGGCTGGATAAATAATATAAATATACAGGCTAGTTTCCAATGAATATATTTTAACCCATTAAAACATTCACATAAGCAAGATTACATAGTACATAATACAAAGATTTCGCTATTAGCCAGCATGCTAGTGTTAGCACAGTTAGTGGCTGACTCTTCAGTTAGCATTGGCCTAGCTTTACTACTCGTGGACGCAGGTTTCCAATCAAAGTTATCAAACCATCGAGATTGATCCGAGGAGATACCTAGAAACACTGACTTACCAAGATTGTAGAAAATAAGACTGAGTAAAAACCACAAAGCCGTGCGTGCAGGAACAATCTGTTAAGAACACTTTGTTCGATTCAACCCTTGAGCGCCCGATGTTGACGGAAGCTCTGCCGGGACAAAAAGGATGTTTCGGTCTGGCCGTTTGGAAGCAGCAAAGCAACATACTGCCACCTACCGACACAAATACAAAAATATATAATCATGCCATTAATAGAAATTTACGGAACCCCTTAGGGGTCATATGGAAAAAAAAAAAAAAAAGGATGCCCCTACGGGGAGATGTCTAATTTAAATCTCCATGATTAAATGAACTATCCCTTGCAGTTCAAGACAAAATAAATTTGAGATCATGAAAGCCATCAGCAAAAAAAAAAAAAGGATGCAAATTGTAATACTAACCTATACTTAACCTAGGACTGTAAAAGCTTACCAAAATAACTAATAAGTGTTAAGTGCTGTATAATGGATGAAAAAGTACAACATACAGTATATCCTCTTAAAGCTGTCTAGACAGTTTAGAAAGCTGTTTAGACAGTCTTACAAATCAGAACTACTCAAACATCAGTACCTAAACTGTTTGATTACTGCACATACATATATAACTATTTATGTTCTACCTTTGATTTGATAAAAATTAGAAAAATAGACAGCCTACCTTCAAAAATCATTTATTCACAGTTCAAGTAACACATACACTTACAAAGACAAATATGACAAAGGTAATGTGTACTGAAGTCACATAAAACATAATATATTTGCTCCTCCTCTTCTCTCTTTTATACTTGGCAGAGCAAGGCATCAGTCAGTCCACCCTCACTTGGCCATATCTATCAAACTCTGTAAAGATGTGGGAACCCAGGTCTTCTCTCCTTGCACAAACACGACCCCTCTATCTATGTAGATGACAATACGCCCAAATGTGTACAGCTGTTTGCCCTCATGGCGTTTGGCCACTAAGGGCATAAAGACAATGTTGTTCTCCTCTGCCTTGGTCTGGATAAGATCTTTAAAGTTTGTTGGCACACCAGTACTGATGCCTCTCTGAGCCACGCTCTCAGCATCCCTGCGCTCCTGCATTGCTTCATACTGAAAGTCCTTTCGTCTCTCAGTTTGTGTGAGATACGCAATATTCTCTCTTGCACCAGGCTGCATATATCCACCTGTGGACATGAATAACAAGTGTTATAAAATGTTGTGGTACAGCAAAGAAAAAACTTCTAAAGGCTAAGGCATGCTATACTGGGCCTGTGGGGTAGTATGTTATGGATTCTGATATGCATAACATACTGGGTAAAATCCAGTATATTTGGGTAAAATCTCCACAGATTTGTACCCAATATGTCCTGACAGTGAAAGTGTGATACCAACCTATGCCTGAAGACACAGCGCGGTTCATGATGTCCAAAGCTTCATTGAACTTGTCCTTGATGAGTGGCTGGGCTAACACGGCATCACTGAACATACTCTTCCAACCCAGGTACCATTTAGTGATTTCCTCATAGTTAGGACTGTTGCTCAACCATGAACACAGAACCTACAGTATAATCAACAACAATACAGAAAACAGACAAAACAACTGATCAAAAGCAGTTCAATATATACATGAATCAGGGGTGGCAAAATACATTCAAATAACCCTGTGTTCAATATACTGTCTTAGTACATTTACTAACCTGCAACCACTTTGGAAAGAAGTTTTTGTCTAGCAGAGACACAAGGCTGGAGGGGGACAGCATACCCTCCCAGTCCATCACCCAGTGAAAGGGCTCCATCTGCTGCTGGTGTGGGTTGATAACCAGCTCTGCCAAACACAGAGCTGTGGAGGGAAGCAGAGGTCATCACATGAAATAAAGAATTAATTGGGAACAGAAGGGAGAAATAAGAGGCAGAGACACTGCAGGAAGTTAACATACTCTTTGGCAACTTGTCCTTGAAGGCATACCTAGTTTAGGGATGATGTTTTTCACCATGAAGGCCTCCCATGCTCCTGGTGTGAACACATCCTTCCATGGCTGCAGGATGAGACGGGCCGAAGCATCACTGGGATGCCACCGCTGCAGGGCATTCGCTAGTTTGCTCCTGATGGGTGGGTAAAGGGGCTCTAGACGTGATTGGAGCAAAGGCAACCAAGGGTGGAGCCACGAGTGGATGGGCACTGTGTCAGTTAAAGGGTTCCAGGTGTCCACCTATATAAAAAGAAACAAAGACCATATTTGAATAATAATAAATACAGAAATCCAAGAAATTCCAAAGGGTTCAATAACTTTTTCTTACTGTATATGATCATATGTAAGCATTGAGTGGTAGCCTTCTGTTCCCAAAAAAACATTGAGTGCACCTCAAGTTCTTAGCATTAGAGGCAGTAAATGCTTTTCATATTATTAAAGTACCGAATCAGCTTGACCAGTATATTCCACTGGAAAATTATGTGAAACGATCAATGATCACATTGGAATTTCTCTTCTTTGGTCAGTGCATCTGTGACTGGAGAGTTGGTCTGTGTCAGTGTCTTGCCTCTCGCTGCAGTCGGGGTAAAATGAGCTGCTCCAATAAATGATCCAGGATCCATGGGGGAAGAAGGGGAGCCCACACTTCCACACAGTCCACCATTGGCCCTACCATACGAGGCTGCCAGCCTGACACACAGGACCGCATGACTGGGATCCACGCTTCCCACAGCATTCTAGACCACAAGACACAAAACACGTGTCACAAACACACACCCAGTCCACCACAGGCTTTATTATGTAGCCAGCAGATTTCATTAATACAAACACACGACACATAAAGCACAGGTGAATTTGTGTTTGTGTGTACAAAATGACCTGTGGTAAGGGTCCATGTTTGAGTCTGGGGCACTGGAGTGGAGCTCTCTAGCTTCAAGGATTGCTCTCCACTGACCAATGTCTTCCAGGCCATAAGAGCTATCCTAAAATAATTACAGAGAACAGAGTTATGAGTGACAACTTATTTATCAGTAATTAAAGCAAATAATGAATGTGTAGTCACCCCAAAGAGGGGAAAGCATTGGTGTTAACAGAACTGCAAAAGCTCACCTTTAGAGGGTCCCAGGAACGAAGTTTCTCTTTGAGTAAAGGATGAATAACAGCTACTGCCAGGTCTGCCAATCCCATTGTTTTATATTCTTCATAATAGTCTGTTTGTAAGGTCTCAAAGATCCGGGCACATTCCTGAACAAAGATGGAAGGAAGCACAAAAAAAGAAAAAAAAAAAATGTATCTATATGGATTTGATAATAATAAAATGGAAGAGACTGATGTTTCTAACTTTAAGCAATGTGGGTGTGCTTATACGCCACATATGTATTGCACATGCACCTGCAGAGTGGGCCCTTCCCCTGGTGCCGTTTCTCCAGAGGGAAAGCGCTCCACCAATGCCAGTACAGCCTCCATTCTCTGGATGGACTCTTGCTCTGCATCCAGTCTGCTCTGCAGTGCAGAGGACTCGTGTCTCAGAGACACAACAACATCTTTCTCATGCTGCAGACGTCTGGCAGACTACAGGAGGGGAAAGAAGAAAGGTGTGTGCGTCAGACATATAGGCGTGGTACTGTACAACGCAGATTTGTACTCTACAAAACAAAGGGAAATAAAAAGCCGCAGGTGGACAGAGATACTTGGCAGACATTCTTTGCTCCCTCATACCTGTAAGATGTCCTGTTCTGTAAGGTCTATCAGTAGCTGTAGGTTGTGTTCAAGCTCTGGGAGAGCAAAGCCAGACCCCTTCTGATTCTGACTGGACAGACTTGGTGGACCTTCATCTGGAACACTGTGCTTGTTGGACATCTGACTGTAACTGTAATATACCTTCTGCTCTCTTCCAGTCATATCTATTACCTAGAGATGGCAAGAGAGTTGGGGTAAAATAAAATTGATAGCTGAAATGACAGGAAAACATTTGCTTCTATTTGCATAATAGTCTTAACAAGGGGGGCTGAGACTTCAATTGAGATTCCCAGGAGAGCTAACTTTAGTTCTTGGTGCTAATTCCTAGCAACGTGCGAGGATCCGGGCCATAGTGCTCCAATAACATTCCTAGGAACAAAGGAGTGTTAATGAGAGTCTCCTAACGTACCTTAACCTGTGCCAGCTCTCCAGCAGATGTTGCTGTAGTCCGCCCAGCCAGCTTGCCTTTGGCCTTCAGTTCCTCAACAGTTTTGTAAGAGTACTTGGGCTTCTTCTTTCCTCCAGAGCCCCCAGGATCTTTACGCCACTGGCCTAGCTCCTTCTGAAACTCCTACACCGACAAAAATGGAGGTCAAAATAATGCTGTCTGATACTCTCAACATGGGAAAGGATACAAAAGCCATATTTTATTTTATAACTACCTTTTCTTCCTCTTCTTCTGAGTCAACTATAGGAAAATCCTTAAGACTCTGCTGGGTTTGTTCATTGCCATAGGCACCCACTGCACCCTTGCCCTTACGAAGCTTTGCCTCAATAGGGTTTATAATACCTGTAACAATGTATGGATAAAATGTCAGAATATCAATCTCATAATATTTGACTATATCACGTGATATTCCTGAACATCCCAAGTTTACCAACCTTGAGCATTCTTGCCGAGGCCTTTGCCTGGTTGGTAGCCCATTTTCTGCAGCAGTTTTTGTCCAATCCCCCTTGTGTGCTTCTCCCAGCTACCAAGTCCTTGTCCTGACTGTATGCCACCGGCAAATCTCTGTGACTGTTTTCCACGGAAAGTACCCTAGCAATAAACAATTTTTGACAAATTATATCAGTAACCTGTATAATTAATCAATTGTAAAACTCTGTTATAGATTTCACAGCAATGAGTATAGTACACAAGTCTTTCATAAAAACGCACAAAAGTTTACCATCTGTAGTTTTTTGGGTGCAGCACCACGAGGAGGGGGAGGTGCTGGAGTATCATCGTCAGAGTAATCAGAGCCTCCATCATCTTTTTCCTGCTCCTGTTTCTCCTCACCTGCTGTCTTACGTAAACCAGCACTCACAAAGTTCACTGGTGCAGCGTAGTCCTTAGACCTAGAAAATCCATAAACATACAGACTAACTTTGACAGAACTTATTTACAGATTTAAAAAAATTTGATTTTTTTTTTTTTTTTTTANTTTTTTTTTTTTTTTTTTAAACAGCAATTGGTATTTCCATGTCTTAATTATTTTCATTACTTCTTGGATAAGTTTAATAGTGCTACAGTATAATAGAAATAAACCTATGCTTTACCTCTTGCCTCCAAAGCTGGGCCTCTCATCTTCATCTGAGTCCCTCTCAGCCCAGATGCCATAGGTGGCCTGTTCCTTGCTCTGCTTGAATCTGCGGCGGTCTGTGTTAAACTCATTGGCCAGATCCCAATCTGTCACCTCAAAGCTCTCCACCTCCACTCCTTCCTCCTCCTCCTCACCCCTTCGCCCATACAGATGGGACATAGACATGCCTGGAAATTCCGCTAAACAAAAAGTCAGGACAACAAAGGTGAAAAATTTCAGGCTGGCAAATGGTAAGGTATAAGTTAAGTTTTTTTTCTCCTCTTTTTTTTTTTTAATTTAATCATTGGTGGCAAGTGGCAACCAATGTTAATGTGCATTACTGCCACTACGATGCAAAAAATAATAAAAATAAACAACTGTCCTGTAGCACAGACTCTCTCAAATATTGTAACAAACTACAATATCACCCTGACACAATAAATATTTCAGATTTCAATCAATAGTTTTCAAGGTCCTTCTTCGGTGTTTTCTGCAAAACATTTGATTCCTGACGTATATGTGTTCAACTTGCTCTCTTCTTGACAACAGTCACATTGTCAGGATAGACGTTTACCTTTAACGAGTTAATTTTCCTATATCTTTGATTTTGTTTGTCCAAATCTCAACTTTAATGTGATGTTCTCCTCCTTACTTCTTACTGATCTCATCATACCCTGTTTCTACTGTGATGCCTAAAAATGTTACCTTCTCTTTCCTTTATCCAGTATCGATACTTGTAATTCTCCTTTGCTAAATTATAGTTTCCTTATCCTTTTCAGTCTCGGCACTTCCTTTGTTAAAGAGCCCGTCATTTCATTTCCTCTAACATCCACATAGTTATCTTAAATATTCATATTCAAGTCAGTTTTCGTATATTAATTGTCATTACTGTGATCACGTGGTCACTGTAACATTCCCAAATATGAAGTTAACATCAATCAAAGTTAGTTACTTGACATGTACTAGAATAAAGGGATAAAGATAATCCTCTAATATAAACCAAACCCAGATTTGTCGTATGTTAACAGCTAAATGAACATGAACCAATATGAAAACAAGCTAACATTTGCTAACAAAAGCTAACGATAGCCAATGTTCGTTTGGTAATGTTAAATGTTTACTTTGCCTGTTAAAACACAAGCGTTGGTAAGTAATAAGAAAACCTGCGTATCATGACTCACCTGAAAGCTTACCAATTACCAATCTGGAGATTAGTTACGCGTCATCCTTTCTGCAGCCGTTATGATACACCACCTAGCTATTGACACCAAGCTAGCTTCCTTGTCGAACCGCACACGAAAACACAAGTACTTCCGGCTATCACTGTGGCTGCCAGTATTCATCATATTCAGTCTATGGTGTTTACCAACCCTTGTACCTAAATTGCGCTTTTTCTGTCGACTCTTTGCCCCATTTAACACCAGAAAACAAATGCACTCCACCAGATAAACAGCAAATGATTAAGGAAACAATGTTTAACTCAACACCGGAAATAGAAACGTGCTGTGTGCTACCCTCAAAACAGTCCCCCGCGTGTTGCAGACCTATAAACCCCAGATAGTATTTTAATGATTTTGGTAAAGTGTAGTCCTTTACCGGTCCTATGTATTCTTGTACATTGGGATGTGTTATCTAACGCAGCGATTATTTAGCATAAATGTCGGACACAACAGTAGAATGGCAGGTGGTTCGGCGACGAAAAGGCGCAGCACGGAGAGTGAAGTCAATTCAAGAGTCTTCAAACTGCTGCCAGGAGCAGCTGGATATCGGGAAAACTGTTAAAAGAATTAGAGAAACAATGTAAGAAGTTTAAATCTAGTTAATAAGCAGCCTGACTGTCATCATTCTTGCTTATATGTATATTTTAACCAAATTGTTGTGCACAAAGCCAAGTTAATTCTTTTGTCTTCTTGTGCAGATCAGAATTGAGAGGTGAAGAGTTTTGGCAGGGGTGGAAAGGTGAGTAATGAACACGATAAGTGCCCAAACACGCTGTTGCCTGTTATTTTTTTTGTTTGTTTTTTTGTTTTGTTGTTTTTTTTTTTTTTTTNTTTTTTTTTTTTTTTGCCTTTTTTTTTTTATCTTGCAGCTTGGTGACCCTTGCAGGATTGTCTTTGTGTTCTCAGAGCAGCTGCTGGTGGCGAGATCAGCAGCCCTCTCCAAGTCTTCAGTGAACAGACAGAATGCTGAGGTCTCCACACAACAGTCGGAAGAGGGCAGCGTATCACTGCGGCTGGAGTGTGTGTGTTACGGTCTGGGATCCTTCTCCTCCTGCATCTCAGCTCGCTACCAGCTTGCCATGTTGCTGCTGCTTTTGGAGGCAGGGCAGGTCAGAGGCTTTATTGCTTTGAGAAAAAAAAAACAAAAAACATCTACATGTGACCCTGTTCATTATAAGTTGTTTGTCTCACTTTTATTGTCCCTCTAGACTTCACTGAAAGACTGCTATGTTTATGACCCTGTATTCTCCTCTGGAGAGAGGGATGTGCTGAGAGAGCTGGGGCTGACTGTTCTCACAGAGAATGAGGTCAGTTTGTGTTTTCAGTCTCATCTGGTTGCCGTTAATGTGGAAAACAGTTTTAATGATGTACAGAAAAACAGACCACTGCTAGTGTTCAGTCAGTTTAATAAAAGTTCTTTACATGTACATCAACTGCTTTCCAATGTTTACCATTTTCTATGTTTTTTTCCCCCTTCTAATTTCCAGGCAATCTGTGGTTTCAGTATGTTCTAAAAATGAAATTGCAGAGGCATGATTGAATTATTATTTACACACAGATGTTTCTGGCAACCACCATCCATCAATAATAATCAATTACAATATGATTAAAAAAATACACCTCAGGCAAAGACTGATTGCATGTACTGTACATAACCAAAATTGTCACTCACAAAAAAAACCAAGAAATCTTCATTCATGCCAGGTTGTGTGAAAGTAGCAAGATAACAAATCCATTTTACAGTTGTCATGGCTTTCATTATGTGGTAATGCAGTGGACTGATTTTTAAAGATTTGTAGTGTAGTGCATTTGAAAGCTGGCAGGAGACTCCAGTGTCCAAGATTTGAGATTCAGCAGACAAATGACCCAATAATCACATCAATGTTACAAAATCAGCCCTAGATGACAAACAATAAGCAAACCTATATGGTAAAAATGCATATACTTATATAAAGTATATGCATTTTGTAGTAAATGAGTTAACTCGTGCACATATTTTATTCTGTTCTATGTTGTGCAGGAAGGAAAGAGACCGACAATGAAACCCACACTCTTTTACCTGATGCATTGTGGAAAGGCACTGTACAACAACCTTCTGTGGAGAAACTGGAGGAAAGAATCTCTGCCTCTGCTGATAATTATAGGAAATAGCTTTTACAGCATCAGGGACAGGTTTGTAGAGGACCTGCATGTGGAAGATGATGTTCAAGCTCATGAAGGAGCTCTGAGCTGATATCTTTTTTCTGTTGTCCCATTAGGATGATTGAGCGAGAACTCCAGCGGGACTACAGCTATATAAGTCAGGCTGTGGAAGTGTGTGAGGAGAGACCCCTGTCGTGTCCACCCCGTCTGCTGGATGTCTTCAGCGACACAGCTGTCATCACGTTTACTCCCAGCAGCCTCAACAAACTGCCACAGTCAACCTGGGCAGAACCACCTGAGCCACAGTACCAACACTGCCATGACTTGGAGATCATTTTGAGAGAAACACAGAGAAAGGGCGGCATGGACAGGGACTAGACAGAACTTTTATCTTTTCTTTGGATGCCATTGATATAAGCAGCTTTTTAAATGATTTAACCTTTCTTCATGTTGAGGATTGAGTTTTGAACTGTTAAACCAAACTCAGGCAAAATTTTTTGCAGAGTTTTGTTGGAGAGGACACTGTACCAGTCAATCCAAGTGGACTTTGTGGCAGGAAAGGAGAGATGAGCTTTTAGTACTGAGTATGACTCAGAACCTTACTGCTGTTTTTACATGCTTTAACTCATTTTTAATATTTATACTTGTTTTACACTACTTCCAACCATTTCTCCAAAGAATGTCATAATTGTATAGAATTGTAATACAGTTTTCCTTCCTTCCAGGCAGTAAATGGTTTAAAGTGATGTCAGTATGATATGAAAATAAACTTATTGCTTAAATCTGAAAATATGATTCCTAGAAATTATACATCACAGATCATACATACATCACAATGAACACTTACTCAGCTTTATTTTTTAATGAGTTGAATTCAATTGCAAAAGGGAAGCTCAAAGAGTTGAGAATTGTGGTTTAGGTGCTGCAAACAAAGTCAGTAAAATGCTGTATTCAAAAACCCTTAAATTACAAAATATATTTATTTTAAAGATGTGGTCTTTCAGCTGCATTATCATGCAACAACAATACTGAATGAATTACATGTCTCAAGCAGGTTATGGTACACTGTGTACTCATGGTATATTTGAGAAAATGGTTGGTAGCAGTGTATACAAAAAACAGCAAAACAGTCGTTCGTCTTCATTTTGTTCTCGGTTGACTTTGGTGCTTAATGAATTAATACACTTAAGTACTAAGTGTTTACATGAATATTCAACATTTCACAAAAACAAGATCACTGAAGAAGAAAATGCACATTGTTGATACAATAGTAAAAAGTTTATTGCTGAAAAAGTAGCCCTCATTGATACAGCCCTCTCCCACACACAAAGTAACTTCATCTAACTCTATTCTCTGCCCCATATTCAGTGGATCACATGATTTATCCTTTACAGTAGTCAACTTTCCATTCGGGAATGACTGAAGGAACCTGGGAAAGTTTTATCTTACAGCAGTGACTTTTGGTTAAACACGACTGCAACACTGTATATCAATTTGATATGTTCTCACTCTTCAGCTATTCCATTGGCAGTGATGTTATTCTCTGCAACTCCATTGACTTCTGTGTCTTTGTCTCCTGTTACATTTCCTGTGGTAGCTTTTGAAACAACATCTGCTAAAGCCTCTTTATTCTTAAGGTTTGATGGGTCAGCAGTGGTGTCTAAAGCTCCATTTATTTCACCATTAACCTCATCTGAGCCTGTCTCTGTGCTGCTTTTTACTTCATTTTGTGCATTGGTCTCCTCCCTAACCTCTGCCTCCCCATTCATTGCATCTGTAGCTACACTGTCACTTTGTGCACTGTCAACCCCTTCTGTTTCTGTTTTCTCTCCTTGTGGCTTTTGTTCTTCTGGCTCCACATGAGCATTAGCTGCAACTATAACAGGACTCTCTGGTGAGGTCTCTTCAGCTGGCTGGTCCGTTTGGTTGTCATTGGAATGTTCCTCTGCTGGACTCCCTCCATCTCCAGTTTCCTTCCCGCATCCTGTTTCCTGATCTGAGCTTTTCTCAGCTCCATTCTCTGAGGCGACAGGCTCCTTACTCACTTTGTTGGCTTCTTCTTTTGTCTCTGCTACCATTCGTTCCAGTAGTCTCTGCTTAAACTCCTGGAGCCTGTCACTAAGAAAACAAAGTGTATTAATGAATGGTGAATAAGTACGACTCTTAAAGCCTCCTTTTTTACTATCTATTCAAGCCGTTAACTTGTGTTTTGATATAGTGTACTTTTTGTCACAGCTGCCTGCACCTCCGCTGCTGTAAAAGACTTGGTAACACCACTCACAGATAGTGTTAATTAGTTTATTCTTATTCTTAGCTTAACCTATTCTAGCTCATAGTTAAAAAAAAAAAAAAAAANTAAAAAAAAAAAAAAAAAGCCTCAACATGCTTTTGGGAAACGGCTCCCCTATGGCTCGTGCATGGACAACCCACGCAGCTCAGTATTTTTATGTAGACCCACTTTCAAAGTCCATATTATCATTGCTATAGTGATACTGCAATGCTACTGTCATTATTTGCAAATTATGTTTAGTACTACCACTGTCAGAACTAGCCACATGAATATCTATTTTAGTAGAGAGGAACAGACAGAAGACACAAAACAAAACATTGCAGTCATACTGTATGCTACGACAGCTCAGTGTCAACAAATTGCTTCAACGCTCTGGCGACTTTTATGCATGTCATATATTATAGTGAATATTCACCTGTGTGTGATCTTCTTGATCCCTGTGACCAGACACATCTGCTCCAGAATTGTGTCACTTGTGGGGGTCAGACACTGAGGACAGATGGAACAAAATAAGTTAACAAATTCTGTTCCCTTCCTTCTTAAAGTTCAAAGCAGCAAATGATATCAGACACAACCTCTATTGCATGCTCGGTACAGTCAGCTCCTGCTTGTCTAAGAGAGCGTTCCACCCGCACTGCCTGCTGGGTAATGGTACGTAGAAACTCTGTGCTGCAACGTGTCTGAGGGTGATCTTCACCAAACTGAAAAAGAAAATAGCCATAGGCTTATGCATGCACAGACAATCCTTTGTTGATATTCTCTCTCTCTCTCTCTCTCTCTCTCTCTCTCTCTCTCAAACACATGTACTAACCAGGGAGGTGAATGCAGAGAGGGCCTCTTTCTCATGGGTCATAGCACATCTGTAGTCACCCTTAGTGCACATCCACTGGGCCAACAGGTGCTGACTACACAGACAAAGAATAAGGGAGACAAAGTGAAGATGTTGAAAACATGAACAAAACAGACCAGAGGCAGAACTCTGCGACCCTTTTTACAAAATATCATCTTACTTGAGAGCAATATGCAGATCTGTGGGGCCGAAGAAGGAAGCGTTGAGTCTAAGGGCATTCTTTAGGAACTGCCCTGCCTGGTCTTCTGTCAGCACCAACCCAAGACAGCTCTGTGAAATAAATAATGACATAAAGGAAAAATTCTTTATATCAGTATTGCATAAATGAGGCTTTTGCCTTGTGCTAGAGATGAACAGCAATTGAATTGCACTGAATTGAATTAACATGATACGTATATGTAATTATGATGCTTTTGCTGTAACCTACATCCAGTGTAGCTGTGTAGGGATGATCTTCCCCATGAACTGTCAGCATTAACAGACGAGCTCTGAGGAGACACTTCTGGGCCAGTGCAGTCTCCCCTCCAGCATACATGTACACAGCCAACAGGGTCTACATAAGAAATACAATAATACAGTATCAATAATAATTACAACGTACCAACATGACACAGTACAGTACATGCTGCAAACAAAACGGTAGGGTACTTACATATTGCTGGATAGTGTTGGGATGATCAAAGCCAAGCACTCTTTCACTGACGACCACTGCTTTCAGCTGGACACTACGAGCCTTGAAAATAAAGAAGAATTAATAACCAGCTTTACATATAAAAATTGCTGTCATTTTAATAGATCCTGAAAATGATAAAGACTCATTTCCAGTTTCACTGTGCAAACTGACACGTGGTAGTAGAATAATTTTGAAGGGTTGTGCAATAGCAGGCATACCTCTGCTGTCTTTCCCTGCAGGTAGGACACCTTGGCCAACAGGCTGAGGCAGTAACAGGCCTCTGGGTGCAGGTCATCATACACTCTACCAAACAGGTAGGCTGCTTCTTTCAGATGCTCATGGGCCTGATCCAGGAAACCTTCAAGTGGGAAACACACAGCCACTTTTCTCAAAAGTGTCATTTGTTTATATTTTGTTCAAATACACATAGTATGCAAAAGGTTTACCAATCAAGTTTTACTGACTCACCTTTCTGAATGGAGTTCTGTGCAGCACGATATGCTTTGGAAGCATCCACCATCGGCATGTTAACATGCTTGACAACAGGGAAGATGTTGAGGATGTCATCAGGACCAATGGGAGCTTTACTTTGGTTGTCGAGGAGGTAGTCTCTTAGTCTCAACTGGACACAGAAGTGACAAATAATATAGCTATGTACACTGTCAACTTGTATAACTATATTTATATTTTAGATGAGTTTGTAACTACTTATAACATTTTAATAACACAGTCTTTGGGCTATATCCAAATATCAGATGTTACCTGGACTCCAGTCTTCAGACAAAACTCTCTAAGCAGAGAGAGCTTTTGTAGCCCATAGTGTTCCACCAGGTGGTTGGAACCAGAGCTGCCAAAGAGAAAACAGACAGTTATGTAATAAAAACAAACCATTACATACTTCACAAACATGAAGATGAAAAAATTACAAAACCTGTGCTCTCACCCAAGGCTGTCAGAGATGTTATATGTCTCAACAGCATCCTGACAGAGCAGGTTCCACAGCTCAGCTCCAGTGAGTGTGCTCCAGGGCGTGCTTTCAGGGGCCCCAGCACCCCGGCCACGCCGCCTTGACTTCTTTTTAGTCTCCTCCCCCACCGCCATAGGACTGAAGTGAGGAACCAATAGGCAACAGAGGAAGTGACTGACAGCTGCGGAGAGACTAGGCACATCCACGCCCTGCAAAGACATGACTAGAAATTGAATTTCATTCTTTCTGGAGGAGGTGGACACACCTGTTGCTATGTCACAACTTCAACTTTAAGGTTTAACACTGTGCCCTATAAGCATAAGAATGCACAAGAATTCAAATGACACATATCCTAAGTACCTGGAGGAAACTGTTGAATACTCTCCTTGTTGAGCGGACCACAATTTCACCTATAGCCAATCTCTGGAGTAGACCGAGGGAGTCATGACAGAAAGTACAGTTAAGAGAACAGCTAATCATAATCATAATTTTAAATTAGGCTATTTTGCTGCTCAGACATACCGTTATGTGCCTCAGGCACTCCTTGTGTTCTGACTGGCTGATGGCCTTGATGACATTGCCAAGATACCGGAGGTTGATGCCTTTTTGGTGCAGTGCCTGTTTCAGAGAAACTCCATCCATTGGTACCTCACTGCTCTGCAGGCAATCCTCCATCTGCAAAACACAAACACAGAGCATATGGTGGCTGGTTTTATTTTTACAATAGATATGCCTAAATAGCATGTACACCAGTGATCTACTTACAAATGCTGGTATTTGTTTCCTAATGATGAAAGCTGCAGCTTCCCTTAATAACCTCTTCTGCAGGGTTATTGATGCCTTTTCACTTTCAGGGAATGACACACCTGAAGGCAGAGAACAGGAAGTTTGTCATATTTCAACAACGGATTGTGAATATGTTTATGTATGTGTGTGTTTGGTGTGTCTTGTTACCTGGAGAAAAGATGTTTGGATTAAAGCGCATCTCAAAGATGATGTTGCTAACTGAGCCTACAACTTTGCAAGCAGATCGTACTGCATCAGTGCCGCGAGAATCACCTGTAAGTGTGAAATCATTTGTCAAGTATGCAAAACTATACATAAATCGTTAGTACTTTACTTGCCACTTAGGTCTAATCAAACATTTCTTACAAGCTGTTGCACCTTCTTCAAAGCCTCCACTCTCCTCTAACTTCTCCCTGACACACTGAGTGAACTGGGAATGTCTAAAATGGGGTGTGTGGAAAAAGAAAACACTTAAACTTTATGAAAAAAACTTAAACACTGAGCTAAAGACCATTTTCTATATGTCACGTAAAACTCACTTGTGCTGGATGAAGGCTTGCATCAGCTCTGGCCTCAATCTACAGAGACTGTGAGGAAAGATCTTGGCAAGACCTGAGTCTAAGTGAAAATTCTGTTCCCAGCCTTCTTCTTTCACACAGCTTATGTTGTCAGCCTCCTCTTCACTGCTTTTTGTCTCCTCCTCTACTCCAGTGTCTGTGCCACCCTCTGCCTGCACCTCTAGACAGTAGTTGGCATCTGCTGGGAAAGTTCTAAATACATCCAGTACATAGAATCTCCCATCAGCTCCCAATAGTCCTTGGGCATCCACTGAGGTGAATAGAGGTACTTGGTGACCTTTGGGTGCTATAACAACATTCTTCTGGAGAGAAAAAGCTTTAGCAGCGTGTGCCAAGAGCTCTAGGAGTCGTCTGCGATGGGGGGACTCTTGGGGTCCTGCATTTACCCCATACAACAACCCTCTGAAAAATAAAATAAAACATTTGTTATTATTTATTAGAAAAAATGCAAGACTTTTTACTCTGTCTCGTTCTATAATGGTTCAGCAGCGGTGTACCTTGAGGCAGGGGGAGTTGCCTGGTCTTGCTCTGAGTTTTCCAATCCAGGTGCCAAACCCTGGGCAGACAGGCGCACTCCTCTGTAGTCTACGACAGCTGTGGGTAGAGTGTGAAGCCCCTGTAGCCCACTATCTAGGTCACTGTAGGCTTGTACTCCTTTAAGCTCCAGCCTCTGAGCTGCCCTGCAAGCCAAACACACACATACATTTAAATTACCAGTGTATTCTGAGGTGCTGCATTGGCATTTTTAAAGCAAAATAACAGCTATTATATAGTCCTCTTCCAGACATAGTGTATGGGTATAGTGTACTTTGTGAAGAACTTACACACTTAGCACTATACACACAATTAAGAGCAACTGCAAGGCTTTAAGTTACATCCTTGTATGTTCTCACCTGCGACCCCTTTCCCCACCAAACACTGCACTTGCTGCCCCCTGGCTCATGAACAGGCCTCCCCACAGGAAAGCAGGGTCTTCAGGGTTCCCATTGACTGGCTCCACAAAGCCATCTATCACAGTCTCTGCCCCCTGAGTGACAGCCCTCACAAATGCATTGTTTACCTGAGAAAAGAGTTAAGAAAGAAGGTGAGAAAAAATAGTGCAAATGACAGTGAACAGGTGAAAATTGGCTGGTCTGGCATGTGGTTGTGTTTGTTACCTGGAGCAGAGTTTTGTCTCTCAGCACTCTTTCCTCTAGAGTACCTTGTGGAAGATCTCTGGCTGCTTGTAACTCCTCATTCCAGTCTGGAGCCTTTATGTACCCACACGACAACAATTCCACACATAGTTACACTCAGTAGCACACCACTCTAACATAATACCAACAAACAATAGTCATGTCATGTGTTGTAAAAATAAACCTGTGTTGCTGCCAGATTGTCTACAGCCAGCCTGCTGAAGGTGTTTTTGTGAGTACGGGAGGCACAAGGAGGTCCCAGCCAGCTCAGGGTGTGGTAAGGAGTAGGCATCACCTCTTCTGGAGGTAACTGAGGCCTGCGGGAGAGAGAGAGAGAGAGAGAGAGAGACTGTCCATTAACCATAACCCACTTCACTCACACGCTCTAAATGCAGGTTTTGAAATTCACAATGGTGATACAGTAATATAAGATTATCAGTGTTTTGGTCTATCAGGTTACTCCAATGTTTATCATGTAAATTTGGGCACAATTAGGAGTCTGGTAAAAAAAATAATGTTTACACAGCCTTTATACTGCACATTCTGTTAAGTTGTAGTTTTACCTGTTTTTTAGAGTGATAAAGGTTTGTTTGAAAGTAGGGCTGATGTGACAGAGCAAATCAGTAAAACAGTGGCAAACTGGAGAAGACTGTGCAGAACGAGGATCAAAAACTTCTTCTGTAGACCTGTAAATGACAGACAGGTTCATATTAAAACTTTTGGCCCAACATGAATCAAATTTAAGTTCAAAATGGATACATTATTAGGTGTCATTGGCTTTCTGCTACAATTTGCTGCAGTCACTCCTGTAACTAACAGTAAATAAAATCAAGTAATTTCCTTACCTGTTGAGATAGAAACCTTTTGGACATGATGTAATGTCACACCGTCTTCCTTCCATTGTCACCACAGTGATGTACATGAAGTCTCCCTGCAGCTTTCTGTGTCCTGGGGGAGGGTTCCAACAGCTGAGAGACATATCCCTCACATAGCTGGCAACCTGATTAGATAAATATAAAGTTGTGGAGTTACTGTTGTGCTTGAGTGTGTAGGCCCAGTGTGAAATCAGATTCCAGATTTTTATGTACCTCTGAGTGGGAGCTATTTGGTAGCAAAGCCATCAGTGGTCTCTCTTGTGAACCAGGGAGGAGGTACTCAGGAGGTGCTGCATCCTGGTTAGCTGGCTCTGTTTTTGTGTTGCTTGATGAACGCTTTAGGCTTTTTCCATTTGTTAAGACAGAGTCTGCACCAGTAAAGAACATATTTCAGTATGAGCGCCAGCACTAGCTCTACATCTTTACATTACTGTTTTGTCTAAGTGCAAAGCATATCTGTGTACCTGGTGCGTGTGAATTTGTCAGTGTTTCCAGTATGCTCGGTGAGCGTCCCTCTCTCAATGCATCCTGAGGTCCAGATGCTCTCAGCAACTCCAGCACACGACCCAGATGGAGCCTGGCTGAATGTGCAGTGTAGGGCTCTGAAATGATATGCACAAATTTGCACAAACTTTTATTGTCAATCTGTCACTTATTTATTAAAGGTTTGAACAATTTCTGAACATGAACAACTATCACATCTGTGTTACCCTGATTTCTCTATTAAATTTCCCCCAAAGTGCTTTAAATAAAAAAAAAAAAAAAAAAAAAAAATCACAACAATTTCACACATGTATTCTCTATCTGCTTGTTGAAGCTGCAGTTGCTTACACTGAAATATTTTATATTATGACAGCAAAACAATTACATCTTACTATTTGCTAATTAGATACACAATGCCATCTGTTCAACTGTATGCATTTTCATTTTTATTATTTGGAATTTAGGGGTGGAAGGTGAAAATATTGGAGTTGATCAAGACAGTAATCATTTGTCTCAGACATACACCAAAGTTTTTCCCTATTGCTCATACACAAACAATCCACACAGCTCTTTATTTTTAATTAGATTCACATTCAAAGTTCGTAACCACCTGTTGCTATAATGACAGTGGGCTGGTGGCATGTGCTTGCCAATAGCATTTAGTCAAGTCAAGTCAAGTATATTACAGCCCATTAGATTAGATTATATATGACATACAATGCCTCAAAGGGCTTTACAGGCCTATACAGCAACAATTTCCAACCCTGCCCAAGCTCTCTAGGAAGAAACTGAAAAAACAAAATCCCTAAAAAATCTTAACGTGCAAGAAAAAAAATGGAAGAGAAAGTTACAGAGAAAGTTTTAATAGTAGCAGGGGACAAAAACAATATAACAATGGAACTATGATACAATAAGAGGATCCTAAATAATCCATTATTAATAATAAATCACACAGACACTAATAAAAATGAAGAGAGTGAAGAGAGTCCAATGAAGAGTCCAATCAATTACTCCAGTGCAAAAACTAGTAAGACTGCAGAATTGTCTTCATATTGTTCCACAATGTCCAAGGTCAGATAGGTGGGGCAGAATGGTGGACAGGGCAGCCTGATGGACCTGTGAGGTGGTTGACAGGTCAAGCAGATGGCGGTGGAGTAACTATACACTCACCATCGCCATCAAACCACAGGCTCGTGTTTTTTTTTATGGCTGCACTATTTATCCATCCAGCCATTTACTCTCTGAACCAACTTATCCTGTCTGGAGCCTATCCCAGCATTCAGTGAAAAGTTCACCAGTCTGTCACAGGGCTGATACACACAAGCTCATTCACACTATGATTCCAGTTCATGTAATTAGAATGTGTTTGGACTGTAGGAGGAAACCTGTGGACCAGGAAGTCCACACACACATCCCATTCTGGAGATTTTAAGGGACTTTTTTTTTTTTTAGAGGGTTTTCCTTGTATGTTCTCCCAGGGTCTGCGTGGGTTCCCTCCGGGTGCTCCAGCTTCCTCCCACCTCCAAAGACATTCAGGTCAGGTGAATTGGAAACTCTAAATTGCCCATAGGTGTGAATGAGGGTGTGAATGAGTTTATCTGTCCCCATGTGTCAGCCCTGTGATAGGCTGGCGATCTGTCCAGGGTGTACACCGCCTCTCGCCCTATGACTGCTGGGATAGGCTCCAGCCCCCCCGTGACCCTCAACAGGACAAACGNCCGCCTCTCGCCCTATGACTGCTGGGATAGGCTCCAGCCCCCCCGTGACCCTCAACAGGACAAACGGAAAATGGATGGATGGATGGATGGATGGATGGTTTTCCTTGTCACAGCCCCAAGTTGCAGACTTGAATGTATGTGAAAAGGGATGGGTGATGGATGCAATGAAAATAGTTAAAACCATTCATATAGAAATCCTAATCTTGTAAATCATATAATTAAAATCAGATATGATGCTCATAACTAAGCCATACTTGAATAAAGACAATTACCTTCAACCAGGCGGAGGATGGATCCTGGTTTAAGCCCCTTGAGGCTTTGCAGATGTGCGAGGGGGTGCAGAGTCGTACCAGCAAGAGCCAGTGACAAGCTGGAACGTGGACACACCTCAGGCCTAGAAAGCAAGGCCATCACTGCATCTTGAACAAGCCAAAATCCATGGACCTGCGAGGACACATGATTTAATGAATGTTCACAAACTAAAACCCTGCTTATGTCAGATTTTTTAAAATTCTCTCAGCTCTCAATGAAGAAATTTCAGAGTTGGAGGAGTTGCAGATAGGGCATTTAAAAAAATGTGGGAACTGAGTGAGAATGATGTCTGGAGTCACCAGCCTGATTTAGTACCTGCAGCTCAAATGGCTCTACTCCTGCTCCCTGGATCTTCACAGGGAATGATGTGTCATCTTCCTGCTTTACACATGCAGCATCTTTTCCACCAGTCAGAGTGATTACATCTGTTTGGAGTAGAAATCAGAGAAACAAAACGGACTCAGAATTCAGAAGAAAGATGACACACAATGGACTAGCAACTTGTCTGTTTCCTGCTTTCTGCTCAGTAAATGTTGGGATATGTTTCAGCTTGCCAGGACAACAAAAATTCATAAAGGTAGCAAATGAATGAATGAATGAATGAATGAATGAATGAATGAAGCTAGAAAAAAGTAAAATGTAAAAACTTCCACAAGTTTTGTTCTGATATCTGCCTTTCAATTGCACTTGCCTGTCAAATCCAACAAGAACAATAAATCTCCAAAATTATTAATGGCTGGACTAAAGTGTCTCATGTGCCTGAGGGGAAGTGTGAAGTTAAGAAATGTCAAAGTAAGTAAGGTAAAGTGGGGTGTGTCACTTGCACACACACATACACACACAAAAGCAGAGGGAGAGCAGGACCCAGCATGTTCCTCAACATGCAGTGTGACTAAACCTATTGAATTTGCCCATTGGCCTTCATGTCATCTCAGGATGAAGGGACAACCACACCTTGCACAGGCATGTGGAATCAGCAGAATGCTAAAAGACTGAACTAAACTAACAAACCTGCAGCTGAGCAGGACAGCAATTCACTACCATTACCAATTTAGCATGTACTGTATACAACAAAGCAAAAGAATCCAGTGTGCACTAAACCTTGAAGTTTTTGGACCATTCTACAATAAATACCCAATGCTTGCTGTCAAGCTGGGACTACTTTATGACTGGAAAGCACCCAAAAAATTGCTTCACTGTTTGTGATTGGCTGGAAGAACGCACCTCCTCTCTGCAGGCTTTGAGCCATCAAACTCATTTCCATGAGCTACTGCCTTACCACAGAATGTAATACAGAAGACAGTATTGTTTCAACCTAACAAGTTTATTTTGAAACTGATTTCCAAGTTTGGGTTGTATGCTTAACTACAGAAGCAGGCAACAGTCCTTAACTGCTGTTTTATTGTAATAGTACAGAAATATTATTTAGTTAAATTCAAACTGGCTCCTTGGATGAACATAACCAGAAAATTAGAATGCTGCACCCACACGTGTGTCCTTATTGGGGCGAGGCACCTCAGGGGAATCTAATTTGGAGAAGGGCCAACACACACTACCTTAATTCAATCATTCACCGTCTTGTAGAAGGGGATTGGCTGAGGTTAAAATAAGTGAAGAGGTCCACTTAAAAGAATGTGACAAGAGAAGAAATGATAAGGTAGACCAGGCGAAGACTGTTAGCTTGGGGTGACTTTTATTAATGAGCAAAAGAGGCTGTGCCGAGATGAAAGAAAAAGCATCTCTTTCCCCTGTTTGCAGAATAATAACTACGTATTTACAGTTTTTCTCATTATCTCACAGAAAGTGTCTATGTGAAGTATTTCATACAAGTTAAAAGTGTGGAGGTAATACAGTATGTAGTGACATTTGCGATCAAGACACTGGCAAAAACACAGAATAGCAGTGGGCTTATTCAAAGCAGCAGTGCAGTGCTAAATCTCCCACCTTCTTCACATTCTGCAGCGAGGGAGGCAGAAGCCAAAAACAAGAGGAAGAGGAAAGTTCAAAAGAGAGAAAGGAGCAGAAAAAAAAATACATTGCAGGGGCTTCTCACCAGTCTTGGCCTGATTTCTTCCTCCTCCTCTCCTCACTTTGTCCTTCATGTCTGCCTGTAGGAAGTTTTTGCTGATCTGTCGTCTTGTGCTTTTTCCTCTGTGTTAGAAGCTGCCTCCCCCTGTAGCTTTGCTTCAAACTGCTGTAAGAATGAACAAGAGAGAGTGAGTGGAAGAAGTGGAGTGTGTGCAGCTGGAATGTGTATGAGCCCAGCAGAGTGGAAGTAATAGTAAGCATAAGCGTGTGTCTGTTCAGGACTGTGACTCCTGCCCCTCTGGCTCTACTAGGCAAACTCAACTTTATCTGTTTTCCCTGTGTAAAAAGCCACACCCTCCTATTGCTCAACATGGGCTTATTACTCTCTGTCTCTCTCTCACTCTGTTGCACTGGGTGTGTCTATGCATTCTAGCTCTACTCACTCTTCCTTCCCTTCACTCCTGGCACAATCCACTCCTCCCTCCCTCCCCATACCCTGGAGGAGAGGTGGAATTAAGCATACACTTGGTTTACTGTCCTCAGTGCTGCAAGTGGTTTGGTTACACACTGCCATTCAGCCATTGGGCTTTTGCTATAAATCATATTGTGTTACAAAAGTCAAATAACGGTTTGTTTAGTGCATCTGTCTATAGCTGTCTTTAGTGGAGGAATGCAATAATATCAAGGGTCACTGTTACCCTAATGAGGTCCAGAACATAACAATGAGGCCATTTTACTCTATGAACTCATGAGAGTAGAGTCAAATCTGCATTTAATTTTAACCATGTCATAGTATAACGACCATGAATGGGTGTGTGTTTGTGTGTTTTGTGGTTCCTGTGTAATTACTGAGAGGTTTGCACATTCAAGTTTTACACATACTTGGACACATTTCAATCCAAACTAACCAATAAGATTTCCTGGTTAGGCTGTTCAGGAGATTTGGTTGGTATGGCTACAATGCCATTCAGTAAGACAACCGCAGTCATCTACAGTATGTGTTCTGCTCTGACCAGACACAAAATCAAGCCTCCATTTTTAGTGCAGAAATACAGGTCTTTCTTAAAAATTTTAAAAACTTCAGAATCATTATTAATAGCATATGTACCACACATATTACAAAAAATCATATAAAGGCAGACATTTACATTAATGACAGGGAAACATGAAAAATAAATTATATATATATATAATGAAAACACGCTAAAGCTTGTAATACATTTTAACTGTTTTATATAAATAAATTCTGCAAAATTTAAAATATATTGTTTAATATTCATCACCAATTAATGAAACCTGATTTGCTACTTGGAAATTGTGACATAATGATAAAAAAGTTACGAGTATCAAGATCCAAATATTACAAATTTATGGCGTCATCGTAATATTTGGGGCGATAACACATGATAATGCTGTCATGTGTTTTGCTGCATTCAGAGCTCCTCGTAAATATAAGGTTTCTGTGCATGTCGCTAACATTGGCGGTAGCAAAGGACAGTAACCCTGTAACAGTATTTTCAGAAGCTGTTTTTTCAGTCTAGACATTTAAGAACATAAAATTCATTTACTTAAGCGGCTCAATACAATTAGAGAAAAGGTGGGTTTTGTTTTTGTTTTATGTGTTACAACGATGTTTTGTTTTGTTTTTCTTTCTTTTATATAATACATCATTTTTACCATTTATTTCGCCTCCTAATCGGAAAGTATGATATTATGGACAATTGCGTCATAGCCTTGGAATTTTTATTGTTATTATTTTTTTTAAGCTCTTTGTTTGGTCGTTAACATGGCTGTTCCTGTATAGTCATCTTATAATTGTCGTACGTCCGAGAACCCTGGAAGCAGGCAGTGTTTGACAGGAGGTTGTACTTTAGGTGTGTAGCCGAGCTAGCTACAGCAAGCAAAACAACGAATATAAATCTTTTGTGTCATATGAAAAGTTGTCGGCGAGCGTCATGTAACGGCTGACTGTTAATAGTGTTATAAAGACCATAAAACCGGGACGTGACAACGGAGAGGTTAGTATCTTATCCAACCAGGTTAGCTAAGCAGCATTAGCCAGAATCAGTTGGTGTTTTGGATTGATTAGTGACCACGTTAACTGGTGACTTGCGGTGGTTGCTTGTAGTAACACCAGATGTTGAAAACAAGAATATATATAATTTAGCTGTCTTATTAATCAGTGCCGCCTTAACGAAATCTCCGTGCTCTTGTTATTAGTGTATTGGTTACGTCTGATTATTTTGACACGATGGTACCTGGTTCGAATCCCGTGTGTTTCATGTGTTAAGTTTCCCATTAACCAAAATGTGACTAACCTTTCCTTGTTGGTGACCCAATACCCCTAGAGAAATGTAAATTGATATGAATTGAACTCTCAATAATAAACGACAACAAAAGGAATTTGCGTGGACAACTAAATGATCTCTTCCTGTTTTCTGCCATCACAAGGTCACCAGTTAACGTGGCCACTTTTTATTCCATAACACCGTCGCTTGCGTTGCGTAATCTGTAACGTCAATGTTACTTTAGGTTATGTTACAAGACTCTCATAGTGGCAAGAAATTCATATTAATGTCTTTCAAGCTAGCGTCAAGAAATTAACTTATATACAACTCACGACATGACTTGTTATTGAAATCAGTGACTTTGCTAGTTTCTATAGTTTAGCCCTTAGCTGTAATACTTAACCTGGATGTTATTGACTTGCTCTGACTGCTGACTCAGACGACAGGTTTTAAAACCTGCGATGACTCATAAAACTACTGATAAGGTTCCAACTAGCTTGATTATTATCTTATTACTTCTGATGATCTGATAGGATCATCAGAAGTAATAATAATCTGGAATTTTGTGTATACCATAAATCTTGTTTGACTGTTAAATCAAATATTGTATCTTGTTTGTGATGTTTTTTTTAAGCCTCTTGCTTATATTGACTTACCTTTTTATTTATTTATTTATTTTTTTACAGCTGGATTGGCTCAGGTCCTGTGTTTCTGCCCCCTGCCCTCCTCAGGTCAGAGCTGAGGATTGGGGTCAGGGTTTGGCCTAATGTCACACAGTTCTGCTGAAGAGGGGGGTCTACCTAAGGCTTCCCCAACTGTCACTGCCCAGGACCTGTTCGAAAACTCCTCTCTTACTGTGGCTACAGAGAACACACCTGAGGAGCAGGTGATTGTGTCATCTTTTGAATTATCATATCTAATTGTCATTATACTTTTTATTTTATCAGCTGCAAAGAGAAGTGGGTGACACTTGCTGGTTCATATTGTCTTTAACCTTTGTACTACTGCATGTCCATTATTTATGCAGGCTTATACTGTTCACATCAACACATATTGATTGTTGGTACTCTTGCCCTCTAAGAGACAAACAGTCACTGCATTACTTTGCCTGCCTGAGTAACAGAAGGACAAATAGTAAATAGTAAACCATGACCTTGTTGCTTGAGAAGTAGGTAGGAGGGTGTATAGAACATACTGTCCCTCTTTGTGGTTTTCAGACTGTTATAAACTGTTTAATATAACAAGCAGACCAGAGGAGAAACAAATGCACCACAAGCTTCCTAGGCTAGTGTCTGTGACTCTACATAGTAGTGATAGTGACTGGCTACAAACATACAAGGAAGTATTATGAATCATTTTCCTGATGGGTTATTGCTAAAAGGAACATAAACTTGTTTTGAGATGCAAACTATCAAAATGTTTTTGACTAGGTGCACAGCAGGGCATGTAATACTTGGAAATGAATCTAATTCAGAGATTTAGTTCATAGGAAAGGTGTTCCATGCTCATTGCGCTGCATATCACATTGGTGATTTGGTAGCTGGGCATGGTATGTTTGCATGTTATTGTGAGAGTCAGTGGCAGGCTCTGCCTCAGTCAAGCACATAAAATGGTGTAGAAGAGCGAAAAAATTACTGGCTGCATTGTTTCTGAATGTGTGATGTCCAGTGGAAATAGTTTTGTTTTCAAGCTGTAGCGGTGTTAGTTGTGGAAAGAGGAGGAGACAAGAGATGGCTTGTACAGGGGGGAAGAATAAAAGATGGCTTTGTGTATCCGGCTAAGAGGAGGCCTGATCCTTTCCTATCCCCTGTCCTTTGCTTTGTCTGACGGTCTCAGGTTCCTTGATAGGAGCTTAATAGAAGAAACTGAGAATAGACTGAGCTCAGACTTGTGGATGGTAGACTTTGGCTTTTTACATGGCACAAGCAATATTGCTAAACATGAAGAAATGATTTAGCTTTAGTGATTTACTACTTTGACAGTGCTGACATTTTCCCCAGATGTTGCCTGTGGTGGATGAAGCTTCTCCTTCTCCCACTTCTTCCTTTGAGATGCTTAACATGGACTCAGTACCTTATCAAGAAGTGCAGCCTCACTGGTTCTTCTGCCAGTCGGCTGTTGACACCAAGTCTTGGCTTCCCTTCAGCAGAGAGGACTCTGACAAACTAGAGAATGCTTATACCAATGGTAAGTGTGTGAATGTGTGTGTTTGTAATCAAGGTAAACATATAAAAAGTAGGAAAAGAGAGTGTATGCTATAAAACGTTCTGTAAAGGATGAGATGTCGTAATACTGCTGTTGCCAGCACTGGCCTGGTGCCCAGTAGGCCATTTCACTCTCCTGACTGAACATGTTCACTGTTACTACAAGTAATTGAAGTTCATTTTCAGGAGTGTTTTAAGTGAGCTTCATTATTGTTAAAATAATTTTGTTGTATAAACTTGTTCAGTTGACAGTTTAGTGTTAACATCCATGATATCTATTCAAGTCACATCGTAAAAAAGACATGTACTGTTTGAAAATGTTCTCTTGCAAATTCAGTACAACATTTTTGTGTGCATCTGTTTGTGTCTGTGTCTGTGTCTGTGTGTGTGTGTGCGTGCGTGCGTGCGTGCGCGCGCATACTGTGCAGGAGGAGATAAAGACAAGGGGGTGGTAGCTGTAAATGGAGAGCGGTACGATGTACGTATCAAGGAGCGGATGCGCTATGCTGTGTACTGGGAGCAAGCTCCCACGGAAGTCCGTCGCTGTACCTGGTTCTACAAAGGAGATAAAGATACAAGGTTTATGCCGTACGCTGAGGACTTCAGCAACACTCTGGAGGTATTCTGACACCAGAACAGAGCACTAACCACTGAACTCCTCTTTCCCACAACATCAGATTTTATTCCTTTATTTACTCTGGTTTCATTGACATTTTTCAGGATGCCTATATGATAGCTGTGACCCTGAATGAATGGAAGAAGAAGCTGGACTTCCCTTCAGGAGAGACTGTCATTTTACACAATCCCAAGGTGAGGAGTCTGTTGTTCAATCAATCAATCAATAGTCAGTCATTCATTAAATCAATCAATCAATCAATCAATCAATCAGTCAAAGCTTTATTCTCAAACCATCCATAGACAAGTACACAAGCGGGATGAAATGCTGTTTCTCCTGGACCCCCTGGTGCTACATTTAACACAGTGCACATAGAAAAGAAGTGCATTAACAAGACAAAGAGCATAGACAGAGAATAGTGAAATGAGAAGTGCACTGTACTGAAAACAGAGCAAAAGTCTGTACGAAGAGTTTGCAATCCCATAAAGTTCCATAAAGTGCGGTTGTGCATTTTGGCATGTGCAAGAGCTTTAAGGTTTAGATAAAGTGCTGGTGCAGTTCTCAAATGGAGGTGTGTGAATGTGTGTTTTAATGTGTTTGAGCATGAGAGATTGTGAGTGTTGAGGAGCCTCGCTGCCTGGGGTTAGAAACTGTGTGCAGTATAATTAAATATGTGACAAAGCCACACCAACACCTGACTAGAGGATATGTATCTTTCTTAATGTGGTACATTGTTTCCTTATCAAAAATACGCTTCGCTTACATTTTCTCTTTCAGCTGATAATGCAGTATCAGCCAATAGGCCTGCAGGATGAGTGGGTCTCCTCCCCCTCAGAGCAGACTCGCCCTCGCACAGTCAGAAGGGGAGTAGACAGCATCTCTGTAGAAATACCAGACGGTATGTGCGTGTGGGGGACTGTTTATATAATGTGTTGTAGCCCCTTTTAAGTAACGCAATACAGTGTATACAGTAAATACAGTATTTATGTGTATGTTCTCAGGGGAACCAGAAAAGGTGGACCACCTTGTCTTTATGGTCCATGGCATCGGTCCTGCGTGTGACTTGCGCTTCAGATCCATTATCCAGTGTGGTAAGTGTGTGTTTGTCTGTGTGTTTCTTGTGTTGCATACATACATACCTGTGTATGTTAATGACTCCTTGTCCCCTTGTCTCTCTGTCTCTCCCACTCTCTCTCTCCCTCTCTCTCTCTCTCTCTCTCTCTCTCCCTCCCTCCAGTGAATGACTTCAGGAGTGCATCCTTGTCTCTCCTCGCTTCTCATTATAAGTATGCACAACAGGAAGGCACGGTGGGCAGAGTGGAGTTCCTGCCCGTCAACTGGCACAGCGCCCTACACGGGGATGCCACTGGTGTGGATGAGTGAGTATGAACAGAGGGAGGGAGAGAGAAAGAGAGAGAGATAAAGAAACAAGATTCTTCTGCTGTACAATACACTATTGTAAAATTCTTGCTTTCATCCTGTCCCTTTTTTCCCTTTTTACCGATGTTTCAGGGACATCCAGAGGATCACGCTACCCAGCATCAGCAGACTGAGACATTTCACCAATGACACTCTGCTGGACCTGTTTTTCTATAACAGCCCCACCTACTGCCAGACCATAGTGGACACAGTGGCCTCAGAGATCAACAAGCTGCATGATCTCTTTAGAGAGAGGCACCCAGAGTTCAAAGGGACAGTTTCAGTAGTGGGACACAGCCTAGGTTACACACACACACACACACACACACACACACACACACACACACACACACACATATCAGAAAAAAAGAAGAACAGTAAAAATGCTGGATTGCAGCCTATGTCCTTTGTCTTTCTCAGGTTCTTTGATTCTGTTTGACCTGTTAACCAATCAGAGGATTGCATCAGGAGAAGCTGCCAGAGACGGGGTACAGCAAATTCACTTTGATAGACAACATCATCAAAAACATTGAAGATTTCTTTGTTTGTGGGTTAAAAAAAAAGTCTGTCCCACTCTCTCCCTTTGTATAAGGAGCCCTGTGACGAGCCATCCCCACTCACCTGTGACACGCTGGAGCAGGCTCTGATCAGGCTGGACCTACAGCAATATCTTTCTACACTACAGGCAGAAAACCTAGACCTGAAAGCACTGGTAAGATACACGCACACACAGAATGGAAATACAGATGTACTGTAGAGTTAATTAGTTATGGTTTACTATACTGTGATTCTCCTGTTATAGGCTCTTTGCCAGGACAGTGATCTCAAAGATCTAGGCATCCCCCTTGGACCTCGGAAGAAGATCCTGAACTATATCAAGAAGAAATGGGTCCCAGAGGTAAGACTGAATCTGGTATTAACCCGTGTCTTATGTCTGGACACAATTTAGCTATTGTCCTTATTAAGGCCACACTCTAAATCTGATTATACTTTATTGTTGTGTTTATGGTTTGAAACAGCCATGAGTATAGAGCAATAGATGGATGTATTTGATGTGTCTTTTTTACATTCCAAAACAAAGGAAGAAGGTGTTTTAAATAAATGGCTCACTGTAGACAGAGCAGAGAAGTCTGTTTGATGAAGTTGCTTTCATTTTAGGTGTGACCAGTTCCACATCTGAGCAATTTGCTTCTAAAGGCCAGAAACCATTAATCTACTGTTCATGTGTGACATTCATTTCATTAACTTTTGTATTCTTGATCTAAACAGGACTGTAAGACAGGCACAGTGCTTCTGCCGCCGGGGCTGCAAGCTTCACTTCCACCAGGCTCCTTGGCCAGCAATCATAGCCAGTCTTCTGGACTGACACCACAGCAGTCCCAATTCCACGGAGCATCTATCACCAGTGCTGTAGACTATGAATACTTTGACATGGGCATTGGACAGGTAGCACACATGCATAGACGTACTGTACACCTGCTTGTGCTTGGGAGTAACAATAGCTGAAAGCTTTGATACATCACCTTCCTGCTTCTCTCCTCCCCTTGCTGGCCTGGAAAGATCAATGGAAGCATAGCGAAGGGACAGGTGTGGTATCCCCAGGCTCTGAGGCTTTGTCTTTAGTTGTGTCTGATCTCATTATGCCTACCAGATTTTCTTTACATATGGACTGGTCAGAGAAAACTCCAGGCCACAGACTTGTGGCCTGGAGTTTGGTTTCTGTAGCTAATTCACAGTGTGCAAACGGAAACCACATATTTGAGGCTTTATCTTTATGTTTCCCATTATGTTTTACAACCCAATATATGCTCATTGCCTGTGCCTGTCCTGCATGTGTAACCAGCTCTGTCTCTCTCCTTTTGGTCATGCTGCCTGGCTGTTGCCTTAATATTATTAAAAAGTTTTAATATTCTCAAATATTCACCGATATTAGTTAATTGTAGATGTATAGATGCTCTACTTGTTCTCCTAGAAATAAAATCATTAATTGTTAATAAAATCTTTTATTAAATTTAAAAGCACACATGCTTCTATTCTCCACCTCCTCTCCCAGGTATCCATTGACTACCCACAGCTGGCATTCCACCCTCAGACCTTTTTTGCTTTTGGCTCTCCTATTGGAATGTTCCTGACGGTCCGTGGGCTTAAGCGCATCGATCCCAACTACACCTTCCCTACCTGCAAGCATTTTTATAACATCTACCACCCTGTGAGTATTCACATATTTATAGCATCTGAACATGGTAGCACACACAAATAAAATATTGCTTGCATTCTTAGCGAGGCCTACCTAATTAAGGCTTTCTACTGACTAAATGATGAGTTTATCTGGAAATGATAGATGACCTGTAGCTTTCCACCCATGTAATGACATTTTAGTAGTTTCCCCACTTTTTAGAGAGTTTTAATGCTCTTGTTTGTTTCTGTAAGTATGCATACCTACTTTACAGCGATAAACATACACATATGCTAACAATGTAGCATATGCTGTTAGTAGTAAGTAAACACTGCATGTGCTGAAGTCATCTTAAATTAAAAGTTAGATTCATTTTCTCCTTATCTTTGTGCAGTATGACCCAGTGGCCTATCGGATTGAACCAATGATTGTATCAGAAGTGGATCTGGAGCCCATGCTAATACCTCACCATAAGGGCCGCAAGAGGATGCACCTGGGTATGGCTGTCTGTTTCTGTCTGTCTGTCTTTGTTGATGAATATTATGGTATCAACATGTGTTTATCAGGCAAAATGATAATGTCTTTGGTTCTTTCTCTGCACCCATAGAACTAAAGGACAGTTTGACCCGAATGGGCATGGATTTGAAAAATAATGTTTGGGGATCATTGCGGACAGCTTGGCAGTCCTTTGCCAGACTACCTGTTGCTGCACTGCCCCCAGTGGAGGGGGAAGAAACAACAATAGAGAAACACCTCCAAGAAACACAGGGTATACAAAATCCAGCACTTGTGTGCATGTGTGGATGTTTTATGTGCTCTTGCAAAAGTGTGTCTAACCCGTCTCCTCGTTCCTCCTCTTATTCTGTTCTGCATGTTCCTCCCCTCTGTTCTCCTCTTCTGCTCTTATTGATGGCTGGTTCTTCTTCCCGCACTTCTTACCACTTTACCTTCCACCCCAGCTTCTCATATTAAACTTCTCCGGCTTCAGTCTGGAAAATAAACCTTTGTTTATCTGAATCAAATCATGGCTGCCTGCCCTTACTTACCACATTGTATTTACCAGTATGTGTTGCATACAAACCTGATACAATGAGATGGGCCTAATGTTGTTTTTCATAACTGAGTAGTTTCAATTTATTTGACCTTGTCCTGACAGGAGCTTATGAAGAGGCAGAGCCATCAGTGTTGGAGGAGGAGACAGAGCAGCATGAGATTAAAGTCGGGATGTTGAATGGGGGACGAAGGATAGACTATGTACTTCAGGAGAAACCCATTGAAAGCTTCAATGAATACCTGTTTGCAATCCAGTCACATCTTTGTTACTGGTGAGTCATACACACCTGTTCACTGCTCCTATATGGTGTTTTGCTTCAGATTTCCTATTTGTTATATCACCTTTTACTTATTCTACTAAGTTTTATTCAGGATTCTGACGATTTTTGTTTTAATCTTAAATAAACTATAAACTATGTCTTCTCTGCTCTGTCTGTCAGGGAATCTGAGGATACGGCTCTGCTGCTGCTGAAGGAGATCTATGACAAGCTGGGTGTGGCCCTGGAACAGCCACAGCAGTAGTTACTTTTTTGTGAATGTATACATGACAACAACCTAAAAGTGAGAAAATGAAGGACAGCTGGCTGAATCAGAGGCTGCATAATTCTTGTCCAGAATGCCTTATCGCCTGAGCGCCCCACCCTCTCCTCTGACAGCAGAGACTGTTTGGCTGTCATCTGATTTTTTTGATTCAGATATGTCAGTCAAGCTTACTGTCAGACCTGAGGGGCTCCTTGGTGTCGCTGAAACTCTCAACAACAACTTGGCAGTTGTTTCAAATCTACTCGGTTATCACTGTCATGCTCCTTATCAGCACTTTCCTTTTTGGAACCTTATTTTATTTGCACTTTCACTTGCCACCATTTATTCACATATGCGTACAGTCAAGATGATAATCAGATTGGACCATATGATAACATAAAATCTAAATCTAAAAGAAAAATGTTTTTGGGAAAATATTCCAAATACCTGTAAATTGCTTTACAATGTCTATTTGGACAATAAAATTGAGGACTGCAGTTTAAAACATCAAGATACAAATACAGAGGTAGATTATAAACGATAAATATTTTTATATTCTCCAGCCAGACAAGCAGAAATGCAGAACCACAATTCCTACCATGTCTCTGTCTAACCTAATAATCCCTCTTGACAAAAGAAAGCTCTCATTTAGCCTTGCATGGGATCTTGCTTTAAAGTGCTTTAATGATGTTTTGTTTATCTCAAGAAAAATGCAGGACTGTATCTTGTCTGTTAGAAGTTTTCTTGCGGTAACATTCTCTCTGCCAGTGTTTAGGCCACTTGAAACCAAAAGTTGCAACTTCTAAATTTTGTGTGCAATGTAAAAATGTTGATGTCACTCCTTTCTTTGTTTCCCATTTGTAATCCTATACTGACATGCACTAAAAGTGAAGTTCACCTCTCCTATAATATTTCATTTAAAGTTTTATTTTACATTTCACCTTTAATATACAGTACCTAACATATGTATGAGAATGAAGTAAACCTTTAAAATTGGAAAAATGAAATCTGTAAATTAGGGTGCTTGAAAAGACAGGATGATTGCCTTTTCATGCTGTGTGTGCAATTGTGTGTATGATAGTATGTAAACTGACTAGCTTCATCTCAGACCTCATGGTATGTGCCAATCCTAAACCATTATCCTCTTTCTGCTCTCTTGCTGTTGACCTCAGTTTCTTATTCCATTTATCTCACCATAAGGCTCAGTGTGGTATACTGTATTCCTTATTCTAACGTTGTTAATTCCAAAGCAAACAAGTATCTTTCATTTACATTTCCAGCTTTTACATGATTCAGATAAGGGCCAAATCATACGTTCCTGTCATCTGCTCCTTCTCTCAAATTCTCATGACCAAAGCATTAAGAGAGTGTTTTTCACAACTTTGAGGAATCTCTAGTGGATGGCAAATTAACTTTTTATCTGACTATATGACCTAGCTTCTGTGTTTTCACACAACCTCCATGTAGTTCACGCTGTTCATGAATACGTAATGGGGAATAGAAAGGCACTGAACACTTAAGTTCCCTTAAATTAAGCCAACTAACTTCTTATGTAGAAGGAGCAGTTACACTTGGGAAAAAAGCAGTATTTCCTATCTCCAGTGTTTTGTTTGTTCTATGTATTAACATTTGTACAGATATGGAGATCTACTGTATATTGTCTCTGTACTGGACCCTTCTTCCTGGCTGTAACTACTATATATATATATATATATATATATATATATATATTTTTTTTTTTTTTTNTTTTTGGCACTACATACCAGCATGTTAGTCCATACCAAAAAGAACAATAGTTGTATAACTTTCTAATTGTATATATCATCAGTATAATTATCTGTGTTGGCCATAATAAAACTAAGACAATGCCTTGTCTTAATCTTTGCAGTTTATAGGAAAATGAATAATTCTATTTAGGAGTTTTAATTTAGTTTAATAAATATGAACACTTTATTTTTCATCTTCTAAACCTGTATACAACATTTAGATGACTGTGGATTTCTTCTATGTATGTTACAACAATGTAAAAAAAAAAAAAAAATCAATGGCTCAGTTCCATTTAGTTTTGTTAGCCATGTGTCATAACTAAATAGAACACAGTGAAAGACTGTGTTTAGGCATCAGATTAAAAATGTTTACACATAAATCTTGCTGATGGCTAGATATAAGGTTTAAAGGAATTATTGTTTAGGTTCTTGGATGTAGTTGGGTAAAGCTTTGTTTTGGTTAAAGGACCCTACCATCAGTTTTTGCATGTTTAAGCCCAATAAATAACTGCAAACACATTACTGACAACCATTTTCCAAAACATAAAACCGTATTTTAGTTTTCCATGCAAAATCCTCTAATCTTTCAAAATTAAACAGTGATACACACCTTAAAATTCAATGTTTCGCCTGCTAACAAGTATGTCTGAATTTAAAAGAGGTGGTTGTTTTTCATTTCTCCATAAATGTCTTCTCCTGGGACTATATTCCCTGGCAGAGATATACATTGTCTTTGGTGCAACTCCATGGTTATGGAATACTTGTTGTGCCAAAATAAATAAATAAAAGAATAAATAAATGTGGAAATACAAAGAGGAATAAAATGTTGAAATATAAAGATGAATAAATAAAAGAATAATGTGGAGAAGTCAAATTTAAAAAAAATACATAAAAAGAACAATTATGAACATTTTTATTTATTTTCACATTTATTTCTGTATTTATTTGGACACCGGACTTAGTTGGGCCACACGTGCAAGATTGTGTTTCATGGGTAAAATGTTAATGGTGTAAAATGTTCATGGGTAAAATGTTAATGTTAATGGTTAATGTTAATGGTTTTTAAGCTTATTTAGTATTCTTTATGTGTCATCTGAATGGTAGCGATGAGCAGATGAAGCCTCATAAAGCGATGAGACTTCTCCCTCATTGTGTCAGGAAAAGAGTTGACGCTTCAGAATAGCTGTCACCAAATTAAGTTTTGAGATTTTTTCATGTGAGAAAGTAGCTGCTTGGATTTCGAATATATGGTCGACTGAATAAAATAATGCTGAATTAAAACTTTTTCCGACATTTTCGAAGCTTGGAACAGCTACCTCTGCCGGGAGCAGGCTGCCGTCAGCCGGGTAGGAAGGAAGGCCCGCCCACAGCCAGGTGATTGACAGCTTGGCCCACAAGACTATATCCAAGAATATATTGGGGAATATATGCGAAAAAGAATACGAAAATAAAAATCAAAATAAATAAATAAAACTATATAAAAATAAATAAATAGAAAAAATTTAAAAATGTATAAGGAAATTTAATACAGAAATTTATATGGGAATATATATATATATATATATATATATAGAGAGAGAGAGAGAGAGAGAGAGAGAGAGAGAGAGAATACAGAAATAAATAAATATATATATATATATACAGAAATAAATGAACAAATAAATGTGAAAATAAATAAAAATGCTCACAATTATTCTTTAATGTATTTTTAAAATTTTCTTTATATTTCCATATTTATTTATTCTTTCATTTATTCCTCTTTATATTTCTACATTTATTTATTTATACTTGTATTTATTTATTTTTAATTTTGGCACAATGGGCATTCCATATAAGAAAAGCTATTTTAAAATTTACCGTAAAGTAGTATATTTTGGGAAATGCGGGTTGTCCTTTAAGGTTTTGGTAATCTGGAAGGGACTTCCTTCCGGTCATAACAAGAAAATACAGCGCGTAAATTGACTGGCAGCATTATTTAAAACGGCTGGAACAACTCGGGCGCTTATCATTAGTTTCCTTATATGATTTCATGATATTTCACTTGACTTGTCTACGATAAATCACTTTCACCTGTGCAGTGAGACTATGTGGCCGGTGGCAGGAAAAAGTGACGATCATTCATGTGAGTATCAAGTCAGTCAATCCAATTGTACTTGTTTAAAAGCCACGTGTTTGTACATGTTGCGTGCGTGTGTTTGTGTGATTAGTTTGCAGCTGTTGTATGTGATATGGGAATCAGGGGCTTCACAATCAGCTTCATGTGATTCAGTGCAGTGGGAGGAAATTATGCACTAAACGCCTGAGTTATTCTCAGAGACGGATCTGTCCAGGCCAGACTTCTGACCCAGCAAGGCTCTGAGGTTTGACATCCTTTTGTAAATTCAGCCATAGCTCATTTAATCAACAGAGACTTCAGGACTAGGCAGGACAAAACAAGCTTGAATCTGGAGGTAAGCCTTTCTTTGCTGCTTTGGATACTGACAGGCCCACTGCTGTGTTCACTTTCAAGAGGATAAAGTGGGTGACCAGGATGTGCACCTGTGAATCACTTTGTGTCCCACTGGGTGATGTTTGACCCGCATTGTGAAGTGTGTCCAGGATCCTACAAGGACTAGGTTTGCTTTCAGGGTGAAAGGTTTGGAAGAAAGTCGAAAGAGTGACCTTACTTTACTTGCAAAGTGCTGTTGTGTGTTTTGTCATGCTAATTTTTAATTTTCAGGGACAGCAGGGGTGGGTCCCAGTGCATTGTGGGTCACAGTGGGTAGTAAGAATGTGGCACAACAAGTGGGGCTGTGTTATGCCGCCCACTCTCCTGTGCTCCTCCTTCCATCATCCCCCTCTCTCTCCATCTCAACTTCAGATCTCATATTCAGTTAACTAACAATAGCAGAGACTCTCTCTCTCTCTCTCTGGAACAATATTCTCATCACTGCCAGATTACCTCCCCATCCCCCAATGCACGCACACACACATACAAACTAGAACAGTTTCTCCCATGCAGAGAAGATTAAATTCACTTGCTAGGCACTGCACAGCCTTTAGACATAGAGCGAGAGAGAGAGAGAGAGCAATGATGGAAGGTTAGTGACAGCAAGGAGGCGGGACTGTTGGCAGAGCTCTTCGTGTGTGATCAGTACAACTCCAGTGAATTTAAACTGTGTAGCATCAACAGAGACAGACAAGAGGACCGGATAGGAGAGACGGGCTAGCCAGATAATAACAGGTCAGTCATGAGAAGCAGCGTCATGTACGGCTCAGCCATTGAGTCAGGCAGCCTGAAAGACAGGCAGAGATGAGCTGGGTGAAAAAAACACACACAACATCTGGGATAAAGCTGAAACATTGGACAAGGACACATAGCTTTGGGTGTTGCCATGGGGGGCTCCCTCAGCCAAAGCCGGAAAGGCGCCGTCAGCTCACCTTGGAAGAAGAGCAGCATGTAAGACGAGATCATCCTTCTTTATGTATGTGTGTGTCCATGCATGTGTTGACAAGCCAAAAAATCGACTTGCACAGAAAGAGACACTTCAGAATAGCTGAGTAACTGCTGTTGATCAAGGACAGCAGATCAGTTTTGTGCATCAGCACTTGTCATTGTGCTTTCCTGTGAAGATGAACTGTGCGTGAGCTATTCAAGGAAGTGGAGAGGAGAGGAAATTAGAGTTGAAGGGCAGTACTGGGGCCTTTTATGCTTTCTTGAAAGCCATGACTTTGCCTGCAAGACTGACAGCACTTTGCCCATCGGACAGCGCTGTACCCGTCCTGCCATGCTAGTTTGAATACTATCTAGATATTCAAATTAAAGGGAAAGAACTCAGTAGAGTAGAAAGTGACTAAAGAGTCAGAAGGAGTGAGAGAGAAGAGAGGTACAACTGATGTGATTAGCAGAGAGGCTGATGCTATGAACATGAGCTAATGAAATCAGGCTCCTGAAATGTATCCAGTGTCAGAGCTTCCTTTCAGTTGTTAGAGTATCATTGGACTTGATGTTTAGCTCCTCCCAGCTGTTTTTTTTTTTTTNTTTTTTTTTTTTTTTTTAATCATACAAGTCAGAGAGTTTATAGGATGCAATCCTAAAGCAGTTACGGTGGTATATACTCTAGTCTATATGAACTGTATGGAATAAAGACATCGCTGAGCCATTAATCATCGCTGAAACCACTTAACTGCCATGCTCCCTCGTTTTTCCCTCTAATCCTTGCTAAGAGAGAGCCAGGCCTTTCTCTTTGTCCTCCTAGATTAAAAACCGCCAGAAGCTGATCTCTTCTGGCAGCTTTTAATCTGCATTTTTAAGCCCTCAGCTCTATGTATCCAGCCAGTTCTTTAATGTAACTATGAGAGCAGTTGTTAATATACCACCATGTACCGAAGCAGATGTTGTTGTTGTTGAAGAAGGTAGACTGGCTGCCTACCCAAGCTGCAAACCTCATAGAGGATCTGAGAGTGTGATTGATTTGGTCATCAGCTCAGAGGGATTGATACTGAGACCAAAACATCACACAAGGCTCTTTATTTGGCAGCTTTTTTGTATTAACCACAAAATCTCACAGGATACCGTGGTGTTCTGGATACAGCTGTGTTTCTGTGTGGTCAGGTGGAGGTGGGGNGTCATCCCTCCAGGAAGGTTGAGAAGCTACCAGCTTATTGGGATCACATGTAGCTAGTTTTCAGTCTTTGATCTAATTTTAGTTGGCTTAATCATTCTTCTTATTTTTAACTGGAACAGTTTGGGATGTACAGTCTTCCTGTTCTCAAAAACACCCAGCCAAGCAGACCGTCCCTCAACTGGGAAAAGACTGGCCTTCATTTGGAACCCATCGCTTGCTGTACTTGGACATACTGTATATGGGCCAGTGTGGGCTGAAACCTTAGTATGGAGAGACACAAAGGGACCCATCAGGAGCATCTGAGGGCAGTTAAGTGAGCATAAAGTGAGATGTCCATATGAATTCTGTTGTAAAGACCTACTCTGACAAAAAGATTGCTGGCATGAAAGTGAAGCTTAGTGTAGAATAGTCAATAGCTATCTGAAAATCTTAGCTTGCACAATAACAATGTTACAGAGGAATTATCTTTGTTTGAATTATAGCACAATGAAACAAGTATTTCAGAATATAGCTGTGTGGGATTTTGGAATGAAATGAATCTTTCACAAATGAATCTTGAGATTGAGAGGCCAGTTGAGTTGAATTCAAAAGGAAGAGAAATTGAATGTAAACACGATAATAAAGTAGAACAGTAAAGGGTGTGTCATCTCCCTTGCTCCATGCTTGCAGGTGGGTACAATGTAAACGCTATTATCTGGAAACTGCATGCTGTTTGATCCTGTTGTAGTCAGGACAAAAGCTTGACTGGTGTCAGGTCATGGATCCACTCAACTGCAGCCCTCCATTCTTGTTTCCTCATTCTTTCTCTTTCATTTCATCGTGCCTCAGTTTGTTAAATGATAGGAGTGAAGCGTAGCATCATGTGTGCTGAGAATCCATCAGCCTCTGTTCAGTTTTCTGCTCTGATTGCAGCTAATTTGGGCCTTATATTAAATATGCAGGGATACATAGATAAATACACAATTGTGCTTTCTGAATGCACATCAAAGACTCTCTCTCTCTCTCTCTCTCTCTCTCTCTCTCTCTCTCTCTCTCTCTTTCTCTCTCCCTCTCCCTCTGACCTGGATGCAGTTAAGCGGCTGCATAAAAGTATTGATGGACACAGGATTATTTATCTACCTATTAGTCCTTTAATGGTGTATTTTTGTAACCCCGCCGCCCCCCCAACTCTCTTTATTTCCTTTTCTAGTGCACTCTGTTAAATTAATCCTGATTAAATTAGACGCTTCAGCTTTTCTTTTGTGATGAGGGACCATCAGTGGCCACTAGATGGCGCCATGCAACTGATTTGTGATGAATACAATAGACGCTTTGTGTCAGAACTCCTGAATATAAATCAATATTGGTTTTGCTGCTCTCTGTCACTCATTAATAGGATAAAATAAGGAATGGACTTAGAGTTCATAAAACTACAACAATTTCTTTAGAATGAAGTTGATGAATGGAATGGATGAATAAGAAATGGATAAAAAAAGAATGGATAAATAAGAAAAATATGAAAACGGACACTCCTTTATGTTAATATAATGGTTTAAATATGAATAATAATTTTCCTGTTTAATACAGACGCTATGTATACTGTACTAAGAAACCATGCTGGGAATGAAACAATGAGTGTATTGTAACATTTGAAACGTTTTAGTGCTAAAAAAAAAAAAAAAAAAAAACTATAAAGGTGACTTCACCAAATGTGTTGCCAAAACTGAGAAAATCAGTTTTTTTTGTCACAAACTCAAAGCAGTTGCAAGGCAAAACAGATGATTTCACAACAATGAGAAGTAAAGTATAGTTTATTTTACAGAGCTTATTTTATGATTGAAGCTTTAAAAGATAATTCACAAAAATCCCCAAAACATAATTTCTAAATTTTTTTTTTTTTTTTTTTTTTTTTTCTTCACTTGTTTGCTACCATCAAAACACACTTGATGCAGCTTAAATTGCCCATCCTCTTTCATTTTAATTAAATCTGAATACAGTATGTACTCAACTTGCATATTCTACAGTTGTCTACATAATACTTGTTGTCACTAGAAATACCCCACAAGAGTTTATCCAAATTAGTGTCTGGTCTCCCACTTTTAAATTCACATCGCATATTTATTGAGCGCATCTGACAGCGTTTACCAGCTACCGCTTCCTCGGTATCGACATCATTTTCTCTTTTAGCAGTTTCTGGCAGTGTTTTAAGTTCTTCCAGACTTTCCTGGGGTCATACCTGGTTTTGTTTGTCTCTCTCTCTCTCTCTCTCTCTCTCTCTCTCTCACACACAGACACAGAATGAAGTCATTGTTGTTTCACCTTGGGTGGGTAGCAACTTGTCACTTAGTTTGTCATGATGGAAGGCTAATGTGTGGCATCACATCATGAAAGTTTAAGTAAACTTCTCAAAATTTGGGTACTCTACACACATACACACACCTATAGGATCTCATGCTGTAACACATCGCCTCTCCTGTGACTCACAGAAATGTTGATCATAGCTGATTTATTTTTAGCTCATAACCACACATGGTGCTATCAGTCACATTGTAATTGATGATTATGAATGTACATTGTTGCTGAATTAACTGACACCATCCATACATACGAGCACACTAATAGCCTAGCCCATCGTGTGTTTGCTATAGACGTACTGCTGTCACTGTGTGCTAACATGAAGATCACAGTGTACTGTGTGTGTGTGGGGGGGGGGGGNGGGGGGGGGGGGTTTCTACTGAGTCTGAGTTATAAAAGGAAGGTATTACATAAGAGTTGATTCTTTTCCTCATGTCTTTTTCCTTCTACTTCTCTGTCTGTGGTATCTGCCACTGCCAAGAAGAGAGTCGGGGATATTTTATTCCCACTCTGTCCGTTTCTGCATATCGTTCTCCTGTCTTTATGGGAATAAGTGTGTGTGTCTTGTATGTGTGTATCCATGCACTCGATGTTCAAATCTAGGTTTGTGCAACACAGGACATCCATCATGTGTCAGTTGCTGTGGGGCTTTGGGTAGCTTCAGGCAGATCACGTCCTCTGCATGAAAGACAGGTTTGTCCTGTCAGCTGTCCTGACTGACAGATAAGAAAGAAAGAGGAGCACAGAGACCATGTCAGGAATGTTCAAAACAAAGAACAGCCCTCCAGATTCCACTCCAAAATGTACTTTCTTTATCTCACTTTGGTCGCCATTTGCTGCTTCCTGATGCTCTTTTCCCTCTCCCACTCTTCTAATTCATCCCCTCTTTTTCTCTCCTGGCATCATAGATGAAACAATGTCTCTTTCTGTGTGTTTACTAGTGAGTGACATTGTGTGAGTGTATGGATGCTGCTGCTGTCTTTCTGTAGACAAGCTCAAGTAAGGTGTCATAAAGCTTCTGCCTTTGCTTCTGTGTTCTTTATGTGCGAGAATAAACAGAAGAGAAGGAAATCCAATTAGAAAAGCAGGTTCTGGTTTCTGGTTCCCTTTTCTTGCTCTTGTTTCCTTTTTCACAGTGGTTGAACCTTCTGTCCACTGTTAGATTAGTCATGGTTCACGTTTTTTGAAAGAGCGCATCTCATCTGTCCTAGATACTCTGTGAACATGTGTGTGTGGGTAGACATACAGTTACATAAGCTATCCATGAACAGCCTCGGAGGCACTTGTGTGTGTGAGAACACAGTGAGAGATTTCATCAGTGGCTGAACACTGGTTCAGCCATTACTGCCAGTTAGTAGCTAGTTAGTTGGTTTTCTGCTACCTAATATAGGTTTGAGATCTTGTATAATTATAAAGTGATAGGCATATTTTCAGCAAGATATGGTGTATCAGAATTATTCCCCTTCTACCCCATCCACCTTTTAAATCTTTTTCCTCCTTCCCAGAGACGCTAAGCATCTGAGAGTCTGTCCCAGAATAAACAGCTCCAAGGAATTGGGAAGTGAGTTAAGAAACGTGCAGGAGAAGGGAGAGGTGTGGGAGGGAGTTGCTGCTGTGAACCAGCTGATCTCTGCTCCAGTCCCCAGACGGGGAGAGAGAGAGAGAGAGAGGGAGGGAGGGAGGGAGTAAAGAGAGGAGTGACTACTGATGCTCTGCTAATCTGCACTGTGTGAGTCAAACAGAAACAGCAGCAGCGAGACACGTTTCCCCTCTCACGGCCGCAGATGTGCAGGATGGGAGAAGGAGGAAGTGAGCGATTGGTCTAGAAAATAAACAGGAAGGAAGAGAGGATGGAAGACACATTGACTGATTCTTTTTCACAGTCTCCATTTTTATGTTGAAGAGGGGCTGTGGACGATCACCGCTTATTGGAAAAGCAATTGTCTGATAGACAGCAGGAGGAAGTGGAAGTTTGCTATAAAAAACTGTGGACGTGGAATCAGGTTTAGGACTTGAGTGGGGAGAGCGGTGCAGGGATGTCCTGGTTGTCTCCGGTCCAGTGGGCCAAATGGACGTGGTCAGCAGTGACCGGCAGGGCAGAGGACGAGGGGCAGGCAGGGCAGCCTACAAGCAAGGAGAACAAGTAAGAAGGCTAGGCCACAGATGTTTATGTGAGTGTGTGTTTAATGTGTGTGTGTGTGAGAGAGAGAGAGAGAGAGAGATCTGTATGAAATAGAGAAAGGGTAACTGAGATGGAAACATTTCCTATGTTTTCTAGATTGTGGATGCCAGTTGTGTGTGTGTGTGTGTGTGTGAGTGAGTGAGATGACTGCAGATCCCCTTGAGTCACACTGACAGGTGGTGAATACACACATGCATACTGATTGATGCTGTGGTATAATCTCAGATTCTTTCCGACTCTGTGGATCTGTTATGCTGTCAGCAGCTAAAAACAGATTCTTAGTCAAAATACAAACACTCAAAGTCCTCTTGAGCTGCTCATTCGGCTTTGTTTGCACCGCCCTGTTTCCTTACGAGACACCAAACACTGAACATCTGACTGTCTGGGCCTGCTTTTTATGTGATTGAGTGTGTGTCTGTGTGTGGGGAAAGTGAGGCTGTTTGAGAGTTGGGGAACAGTTGCTGAGTGTTGGGGGAAGGGAAAAGAGCGACAGTTTCTAAAGCTTTTGATTTAGGTTTGTTTTTTTTGTTTTTTTTCCTGCCAGTTTCTAAGTAACCATCCAAGACCGCAGCTTCTGGGGCCATCACTGGGATGTGTGTGTGTGTGTGTGTGTGTGTATATGGGGGGGNAGACCGCAGCTTCTGGGGCCATCACTGGGATGTGTGTGTGTGTGTGTGTGTGTGTATATGGGGGGGTGTATGTATATTAGGATTAACTCTGTGGCATTGTGTGTGTGTGTGTGTGCCGGTATCAGAGGCAGCGTGTGCTCAGATACTGGAACTGTGAGCTTTGTTCCCTGAGCTGTTTTTCATTAGAGTGTGTACGTTTTGATGTGTATTCAAGCGGTTGGGAACAGGCACACACACTCTCCTCTCTCTCTCTCTCTCCCCCTCTCCCATGCATTATTTTTGCTTGCCACAGTTTAGAAATAAATTTTGGCTGGGTGTCTGAGACAGCAGACCAAAAGACTGTGTGTGTGTGTGTGTGTTTGTGCAGTAGGATACAGTGTATCCTTAGTGAGGACAAGGGATGCAGGTGGCCTGGCTGGGCTCAGGCTTCACTTCCTCTCCCCTGACTTCCTCTTATTTCCTTTAAAAATTAAAGCAGCTTTTATATTTTTGCTTGTGCAGACTTTGATCTCATTGTATTTATGTCACTTTAAGAAAACAGAACATTCAAGAAATTAGTCAATCCACACCTCAAATAAATTACACAGAATTTTGTGATAGAGTGTATATGTACTGATTAATATTTTAGTACCCCTGTGGTCACTGTTGTTTTAGAATCATTCCTGTAGCTTTAAAGCAACTGATGTGACATGTTTTTCATCATTTGTTCTAAATCACTTGATGAGAATAGCTGTTGGTGTTTTGTGGATCTCTCGTCATAATTTATTCTTCAGTTTCAGCACATTTCCACTTTGCATAGAATATTTCAACATTTTTTCCAGAAGCACAGATCTAACTTCTCCTTTGTATTTTCTTTCCCTGTGTCCTTTTTCTCTCCTCCTCCATAGTTCGGACTCTGAGGGGAACTTTGAGACTCCAGAGGCAGAGTCTCCAGGTGTTGTGAAGCTGCTGAGCTCCACAGGTGAGACGGAAGCGCACTGTGTGTCACATCTGAGTAGCGATACTGGAAGTTCACAAGTAGACTTTGTCAAACGTATCTGCCCATACAGGAAATGCTCTGCACCTGGGGTACTCGGATACAAGTCTTAGAGGTGCGATTACTAAATTTCCACAGTGTCACAGGTCAGGGAAGTGTGGATTAAGTTTCAAAAATTATGGACCATGTACACAAAAAATTTCTGTATTAATAAGAAACCCTTTAATTTTGGGCACAAAAGGTGTGATGGCCAAGCAGAGACATTGTTATAAGTTTTCACTAGTGAGTTTGTGCAATATGAGTTCTTCACTAGTAGTTGTTCATGATGCTTCATGTTGAAGCAAACATTGCTGATAGTGTGATGAAACGATTTCAGCTGGTCTTATTGTTCTTAACTCCGTGTTCTGGGACGTTTTTGTTCAAAATGGGAGTGCTTGGTGCTATAGCTTTCTGTTATAACTCTTCATGATGGCCACATTTTCCTGCAAATCAAACAGGAGGATTCTTAACAGACTGTAGTGATTCATGCATGATGCTTGGCAGCTTTTTATTTTACCTCAGTCATCATGCTGAATAATACCACCTGAACCAGCACTGTTTCTAGTCATATCAGCAGTGCTTCAAAATCTTATCTGGATGCTCAGAATCTTGTTGGCAATTCTTTGATTTTTTTTTATTTTATTTTATTTTTTTTTTTGTCATTTCAGCAACTTTAAAATCTTTTTTTTTTGTGGTGAAATAACACCCCCATCCTTTTATGCTATAAATAAGACTATTTTCCATTTTTACTGATTTTCAACTAAAATTCCTGATTTTTTTTTTTTTTTCATGAAGGCAGCTTAACTTCATAAAACTGAATGTAAAATTGCACTATACATAAGATGCTATGTTTGAAATAAAAAAAAAGTAAAAAACAAAAAAAAGTAGAGTTTTTAATAGCATATCAGTTTAAACTCAATTCCAATGTTTCATGTCCCCATGCATCCAAAAATGATTGTATTTCCTGCTCCAAGGAGATGCTGTTTGCTATAGTTTACAGTAAACATGGTTCTCCTGCAGTGAGGACAGCTCAGAATATACCTCCACTAATGAAAGTCTAGAGAAAATGGAGATCAGACCTGGTGGGAGGCTTTGTTATTGTACTGTGCTCGTCTGTAGAAGCTGCCAGTCTGCTCCTTGTTTATAGTAATTAAAGAAAATTCTTGAAATTAAAATGGCTGTAGTTACTTTACAGTGAAATTTTATTGTCACTCCATGTCTGGAGCATTATGTTGATCACTTTGTTGAACACAGTGTCTACTCTTGATTATGTTTCCAGTATGAAAGGTGATTTGAGATGTAAATGCTCTGTCGCCTGCTTGGCACAAACTTGTAAATCAGTTGATAAGTAGGTTGAACATTGATCCTCCCTGTTTGATGCTGAGAGAAATCATCTCTCCTCTATCACCACGAACTGTGCTGTTGAACCAACCATATCTCCCCAACCCCCACCCCTCCTGCTTTCACCCACACGACACAAAGGCAGCTTAAGCATTGCCATGGTAATAGAGGAGTTCTCGTGTCTTCTACACTGAAGTAAATGTTGTTATTTCACTGTTGGTTGCAAATTCAGCTTCTCCATCCGTGCCCATTAAATTGCTCGATCTGTAGCGTACAGGACATTAGGCCTGATCACAAGAGGAGATTTATCTGTTTGTTCCTGAAACTAGTTTACAGACGAGATTCATGAAAAAAACAGTCACATGCCGAGTACAAAATCTGGGTTATTTTCATAAATAAAAGATAGACTGTGTGGAGAAACTGATAGTCTGACTATAATTAGACTTAAATAGCTCTGGGGTAGTTGCTGTTCTCGTCATAATAACCACATGCCACAATTTGACTGTATGTGCTGTTCAACCAAGAACTGTGATGTGAAACCTTAGCAGTGTACACTCCACACTCTGTGTTTGTTTCTCACTTCCCTCCCTCTCCTTTTCCTCTTTTACATTGAGTCGTGAAACCATAATAAGGCCTGAATGTTGTTTTTGTTGCTAGGCCATGTGCTGGTGTGTGTTCTGCAGCTCTGGGTGTGGTTCCTCCACATCTGCTCCTTGTCTCTGAAGGGTGTGCCCGTGTGTGTAGAGTACCCAAATTTTGAGTAGAAGTTTACTTAAACTTTCATGATGCAATGCCACATATTAGCCTTCCATCATGAAACTATGTGACAAGTTGCTACCCACCCAAGGTGAAACCACAATGACTTCATTCTGTGTGTGTGGAATAAGGACACAGAGAAAGACTAGAGTTCTTGTGGATTTATTATCGTGGGTTTTACAGTGTTCGGCTGTATTTTGCAGTAACAGAGTCACTCTGTTTGTGTACCAGCAGCAGTGTGACTCAGACGCCTGCCTGCTGTGGTCATTAACTGTTAACGGGATGTGTGAGGACACAGGATGTAAAGTTCTCTGAGAGGAAGCCAGCAGCCATTTTAAGTGTTGTAACAGAAGAAGAGAGGCCATTAAATGAAAGCTAAATCCTTGAATGACAGCTGAAATAATTCGGTAGCCACCGGATGGAGATTTCAGGTTTTGTATAAAACATAATTTTCCTCTCTTTTCACAGTTTGTCCTGGTGTTGCAAACTCTGTCCTGGACACAAATTCCAACCAGGAACCTGGTTCTATCTCACGTCAAGAAGTGGATTTCCTGAACAACCTCACTGGTTCCACACCTAACAATAACAGCTTAGGTTTGGACCAGAACCTCAATTTGACCCTAAGCACCAGACCCAGTCCTGGAGAGGGCCTCTCCCCATCCAGCCCTCTGCCCCAACCTCAAGTCCAGCGGCCTCCATCGCTGTCCGTCCTCTCCCCCCTAAACAAACCTGACCCCGCGGAGGTCGACGATGAGGCTCCAGTGACCTCTGAATCCAGTCCGGACTCAAACCTGCTCCCAGGCCATGACCTTTATGTGGACTCTGACTTACTCAATGGCAACATGACCTCTGACTCTGCACTGACAGACACACCACTGACTTGTCATCTTGTAGGCGGTGAAGACTCGTTGAAGCTATCACCCAGCAAGACTGACAACACAATTATCACGTGAGTAGCACATTTAGAAACGATCACTCACAAAGCCACATGTGCACTTTTAATCAGGTCACTCCTATTCAGTCATCAGTCATAATCATCTTTCCATCAATGGCTGCAGTAAGATTAATGTGACTCACAGATTCACTCACAAACTGACCAAACACTGTTCTCTCCTTTGGCTACTGGGAACAGTTATAAAGGCTCACTGTTGTGCACAATGATGTGATGAAAGTGTTCCTACTTTAACCAACTAAGCTCCTCTCCCCATCATACAACCCTGTTCTCTCTCTAACCAGTAATCCTTCATTAGTTTATAGTTTAATGGGTTTTGTTGGTTTTAGTTTAATTACATTTTAGAATTTTATTTCATTATTTTGGTTCATTTCTCAGTAAGGGTTTGTGTCATGTTGTGTAACAGCAATTATGTACAGTGTATAGAGCAGAAATTTTCTTTGAAATCAGTGGGTAGCAAAGGTAAAGTATGCCCTCTTGTGGTTTGGTTGAAGAATGTTGATTTAATATTTCTATTAACAATTTTTTTTTTAGAACTTACAAGAAAGCAATTCCAGTATAGTTTTCAAGAACAAAGGCTCATTGGCATATATACAGGTGAAAACTATTACATTTGTTATGAAAATCATAGTAAAAGGTCTGGGTTTGACTGTAAACGATAAGTTATAATTATTTAAAGGTGCCTTAAATCAAGTCTAAGTGGCATATCTCCATTTATATTTCAATGTAACCAGATCATAAAGTTTACGTTGCAAGTTCAAGCATTTCTCTGAGGAAGGAGCACCACTATTACTTTACCTAATTGTGGGATGATTCCTTACCCGCAGGGTTCTCATAACGTTTCTCTCAGCATTGTAGAGGGAAAAAACCAGAATAGTCGTTTTCCCCTTTCTTTTTGGTTTATGAGTTTTGGAACATTTTTTTAAATTTTATTTTACACTTAAATCAGTGTTCTTGTATTTACCACAGTTTTATGTTCCAGTTGTCTGCATTTAATCTTGGTTTTAGTAAGCTATGATAGTCCCTCCCCCTTGTGGCTAACCCTTGTCCTATCCTCTCCTCTATCTTTCTTTATCCTTTTCCTTCCCAACCTGTCATTCTGTTTCCCTTTCTCTCTGTGGCATCAGGACTGCTGAGCAAGTCCATTTTCTCTGTGTTCTGTTGTAAGTACTGTATAAGTGGATGTGCAGATGTGTTTGTGTGTGTAGTATAACTTCAATTTCTAGCTATAATAAATAAATACAGGAAGACTTGCGTAGAGTCCAGATTAACTCCTCAATTTCCCCTTTATTACAAAGTGAAAACTATGAGGAATAGATGAGAAGAGTTATTTAGTTACTTATTGCTTATAATTCCCTCTAAAGCTCTGTGCAGCTCCTGTTCCAGTTCGGCTTCTCCCTTTTTCATTAATCTGCTCTTTCTTCTGCATAACACAGCATATTAGCAGAGCATGCGAGCTCTGCACATCCATCCTCTGAGGCATCCTCTGTTTTCTCGTCCTCATTTCATCTGCCTATATGTTTATACAACATGCATGGGTCTCTTTAGAATACCTATGGGACCTATGAGACCTCTGATATGTACAAATTCCACACGCACATGCACAAATGTAGAGTTATGATCATGTGGTTTTGGTATTGACCTCCCTACTCCTTTTACTCAGGAACTCCTGTAAGGTAAAGCAGAATCAGCCGATGCTGCAAAAGGATATAAATGGACAGGTAAGAGCTCATAGTACTTCTCATGTGTCTGTTATTTGTTAACATCTTTCTCTAGTGGTCTTATATGAATTAACTTGGATAAATTACATATTTACATAGTTTTGTTCACTATGTTTGCTCCCGTTGAAGGATGACCATCATGGAGGCCACGCAACTGATGAAGAGAAGTTGGCAGGCAGCACTGGTGTCAAGCCAGACAAGGACCAAATCAGTGAGTTTTGTCAGTAAAGATTTATGCAATGTTGTGTTCATGAATTCTAAATATCTGAGAGAAACTCGTTGCTCAGATTCACAGCTGATATTTTTACTGTACAGAGATCAGATGGCCGATCAATAAAGTTTAGACAGTATGCTTTAGTCTCCCTCTGGGCAAACAATCAGCCATGATCTGTCAATGACAGACAGAGCGAAGGTCATCTCTGCCTTACTGTCACACACACACACACACACACACACACAAACAAACACACACACACAGAATTAATCATTAACTTTACAAATCCTTTAGTTATCCATCAACACTTAAAACTGTAAATCACATGCATACTGTAAAGCTGTGTGGAGCAACAGGAAATAAGTGTGGATGTTTGCTCTGAACTGTGCTGGTGTGACAAAACACATCCAGACTACAGAGACCACAGATGCCTTCAGGCTCCAAGTGACAAAGCTTTAGTTACTGACTGATCTGATATCAGCAGCACCTACATGTTGAATTATTATGACACTGGCATGACATATATTGGGCAGATCAGTCAGATTTGAGAAGTTTACTAACTTGATATTTGCCTGGATTGATCTGGACACGTCTTCACTGATACTTACGGTCATGTTTGGTCATAAAATAGTTAGCTGTGAGATTGCCTCCTGGTTTATTTCAAAGTCTTGATTACCAAGATACATTACTTACACCAAGTAAAAATGAGAACAAGTGATAGTTTGATTTGGTGGAAATTTTAAAGGGCCAAACTGGTGATTTTGCATGTTTGAGATCAATAAATACAATCCACATACACGTTACATTAATGCCTTCCATTTTCCAAAACATACTGTAGCGGTAAATTTTAATTTTTTTCCCTGAACATTTGATTTTGAAAGATTAGGGGATTTGACAAAATAGATGAAAACTAAAATACTGTATGATTGTATGTTTTGGAAAATGGTTAGCAGTAACGTAACATATGCGGGCCATATTTATTGGGCTCAGCCATACAAAATCACCAATATGGTTCTTTAAATCCTTTTACTACCACTCATACACTGTCACATGTTGGTTCTATTGCCAAACCAAGATTTATTTTTATTTTTTTAAAGGCACAGCATTACTTACCCTGAATTCTGCTAATGTGTGAGCATTGCTTTTTCCAGAATCAGAATGCAACAACGTGACATCCGGGCCTGAAGAGTCAAACTGCTGCTCTGTGGTGAGATATTATCAGATTTGATCATCTGTCTACTAGGCCTTGTATGTCATCACTCAGTCACGCACAAAAGTTATTTAAAAAAAAAAATTCTGCAACGGAACCATTCCATCAGTTATCACTAGGAGGCACTGAAGCTTTCCTTATTGGTTGAACTGTGAGAACAGACAACATGTTCAGACTTGTCCCAGAGCTAAAGTTTAACCTGTCATTGACTGGAAACGTTTCCACATTTTGTTCAGCTTCACCTGCTTCTGTATGCTGATGTTCATGATCATCACTGTGCAGAAACAGACCTCAGGCCTCCACCTCATCACGCCAAGGCCTGTGTTATCAGAATGAATGATCAGAGTTAACTCCGATTAACTCTGATCATTCATTCTGAATATCAGCTCTATGAGTGGACAAACAAGTATCACTTTAATAATAATAATTAAATTAAATTGCAGCTTTAGCTCAAAATTGTCACTAAAAAATAAACACTTAACACTGGAAATATGCCGATTAAGACATTTGCATGTTAAGAGAAATCAAAGACATATGAAATATTGCAGTTTTCCAAGTAAGGTGTGTTGTGCTTTCTACATATATTAGGCTATCAGGTTTTATGCATAAAGGTAAAAATGGCCAGGTGTGATCGACTGTCTGATGATGTCTGGCTGCACTCCTCTGCTCTAGAACAGCAGCAGGTATTTAGTGTCTGTCACCGCACGTCCATTTCCCTGGGTGACAGAAGGATTTGGATTATCATTCAGGAGATTAGAATATGACTGTCATAATCCAGTGAAGGACAAAATGAGAGAGGAAAGACGGCAGAGGAAGAGGTTTGAGAACAACGATTCACAACTAAGAGGGGCGTAAGGTGAAGGATGAGAATGAGAGAAGCTTGAGAAATTGAAGAGAAGGTGATGAGAGAAAGGTTGGAGGGGGAGAAGAGAGGACATGCAGGGAGGGAGGAGAAAGATATAGAACTTGTTAAGCTTGTTCATGTGTGGAAACAAGTCTCAAGTATCACAACTGCCATCCAGTATTGCATGAATATTTCATTAATGCCTTATGGAGCTCACTGAGACTAAACCAAATCAATATGTCTGTACTTATAATCAGCAGCAAGTCATTTGGTGCTTAATTCAGAGTTGTAAACCATCATAACTGTAGCTTTGAAATGTTTAATTTGTAACTTCCATTCATTAAATGAAATAAAGCAATGATAAAACTTTAAAGTTTCCACAGTTACTGTTCTGAACAACTATAATAAAGGTCCCAGCCTGTACAAAAATTAGTTTTATGTTTTTTACAGTTCAGAGGGATCAATAGTGTATTTTGGAATTAGTTATTATTAGTAATTATTAGAAGCTTGTTAGGCCAGTAGGAGGAAAACACAAAATTAATGATGACAATAATTTTGTGTTTTGTTTTGTTTTGTTTTTGTTTTTTTTTTGTTTTTTTTTTTACTTAAAACTGTGTAAAACATATAATTTAACTTTTGCATAGATGAATGTGTGTAAACTCCAAGGCTAGGTAGGTTTAGCCTGCATATTACATACATATTTGTTGTGAATATACAATACACACCTGATGTTTTTTTTTTTTTTTTTTTTTAACTCTCAGCAGTATGAGGAACCATGCAAACTGAAGTCGGGGGGAAGTGAGATACAGAAAACTGGAAGTCAGGTCCTGGATTCAATCTGCATTAGTGAGACCGAGAAACAGGCAGTTCTCGCTCTCATAAGGGAGGAGGTACAATGTCAAATATATCATCAGTGTGTTTGTTTTCTTGTTGGACTGTGTGTGTGTCTATGTTTTCTCTGTATGGATAGTTGTTCTCACAGTAGACATCTTCTTTCAGATCATCACCAAAGAGGTGGAGGTAGGTGACTGGAAGAAGAAGTATGAGGACAGCAGGCAAGAAGTCAATGAAATGAGGTGAGAAAACGTTTTTATTTACTCAGTTATCATGGAGAAAATATCATCAGTTGGATGTTTTTTACATTTTTGTATGAGATTTTTGAGTTAGACCGGAGGAAATATCCTGGGAATTGCAAGGGAACATTTGAGCATAGACACTTTAATGGACTTCAGGGTCTAAACTGCATCTGTTTATGCATATCAGGGCAGTGATGTAAATATTTAACAACAAACATTTTATCATGCGATTAAATAAGTCTTAATCATATTTCATTTTTTTACAGGAAGATTGTTTCAGAATATGAGAAGACAATCGCTCAGATGATCGGTGAGTGGAAATATTACAATATAAAACTCACAATTAGCTTCCAGTATGTTTGAGCTGTACATACATTTCACTCAGATCTTCTCTTAGTTTATATATGTTGCGTGGTAAATACAGCATTTCATACAGTCATGTTACCTGATTGAAACTCAGGAAACAATTATCTAGCGCTCCACAATAATATCCTCTTAATTCCCCTCAGAGGATGAGCAACGCAACAACATGAGTTCCCAGAAGGCTTTGCATGCAGTGACAATGGAGAAAGAAGCTGCCCTGGGAGACCTGAACTCTGTCGAGCGCTCTCTCTCTGACCTGTTTCGCCGTTACGAAAACCTGAAGAGCACTGTGGAAGGCTTTAAGAAAGTAAGGGGTCATAAGAAAACTCCATGTCTAGATAAGTGTGTAAGAAAGGTGGTATTTTCAAGTGCTGAGATGATCAGGTGCTAGTAACACAGATTCAAAGGCAATAAGAGGATTTGGGATGAGGTAATGTTGGAAGGTATCTCATGACTGAGAGCAGTGGGCTTATTTTCTTGAAGTAGCAGAAAAAAAAACCTTTTGAATCTCAATGAACAATGCTGTCACTTGCCAGAAACACCACAGAAAACCCTTTTAATTAACCCTTTTTTATTAACCCTTTTACATCTTCAACTCTTAGCATCCAGTTTCAGATCAGCTGCTCATGGATATATTGTCCAATAAATGTAACTACAGAACATCAGTAAAGGAATTACCGCTGTTTAGAACTGCACTGGGTAATTTTCTTTGAGGATAATGTAAGGACACCCCATGTTATGTCAGTTTTGTATGTGTGTCTGATTGATGCGTGTCTTGGTGTCCCCTGTACAGAACGAAGAAGTGCTGAAGAAGTGTGCTCAGGACTATCTGGCCAGAATCAAACAGGAGGAGCAGAGATACCAGACACTTAAAGTTCATGCTGAGGAGAAACTGGACAAGTGGGTTTTAAAGGCAGACTCAAACTTCCTGTCAAGTCAGTTATAACATACAATTTACTTTTACGACTTTGAAATGCTGTCATTTAAGACAACTCTGTTTTGCTTTCTGTATCCATGTCTTTCTCAGGGCCAATGAGGAAATCGCTCAGTTGCGTGCAAAAACGAGCTCAGAGAAAATGGCACTGACTGCCAGCCTGAGGAAGGAGCAGAACAGGGTCGAGTCTCTGGAACAAGCCCTGCAGCAGAAGGTCAGAAGAATTCTCATCACACTGTGTTCTAGTTCTACATGGATGGATGTTTTAGTAGATGCAGTTGGTAACATCCTTATTCCACAGAAATTCCATGTGCTTATCCTCCTCTGTTGCATTATCACAGCATCAAGAGATCGAGGAGCTAACCAAGATCTGCGATGAGCTGATTGGCAACATGTCAAAAATATAGACTGAGACTTCCTGTGAATCAGCCAGTGTTGTCCCTCCGGTCCGGCCTACAGCGAATCCCACTGCATGCCCCCAGCCAGGAAGCAGCCCTCATACCCTGTGCAAGCCTGCATCTTGGGGACGACTTATGTACAGAATGATACAAATACAATATACAGAAGCAACTTCTTGTATACTAATATTGCACTATTTGTGACTAAAGAAGCAAGACATTCTGTTCATATGCTAATTATTGTTTCATTTGGGACTCTGTCATACCCATTTATAAGACCAGGTGGTCTGCTTGTGTTTTTTATCCATCATGCAAGTGAACAAAGACCTGCTTATGACTCAACTTAAATTCCCAGGAGCTTAACATCAGGATTGTCAGCATCTCCTTGAGCTGGATGACATGACATCCCAATTTAATACATGCATTAGTTGTTACAGAGTTGTATTTTGGGTGGCCTGTTGAAAATTATAATTTAATGTCAAAACAATCCCTGAAATGTATTTTTCTAAAAATTATAAAGGCTTTTACTCTTAAAAATAAGAGCTCAGGGGTATTAATGCAGCAGAATGAGGTCAGGGTTAAAGTCAAGCTGCACAAGTGCTGGGCTGAGGAAAGGATTTAGGGGTGTTTAAGAAAATAGAAAGCTTTCATTGACCTCCGAGGCCTTAGTTTGCTTCAGAAAAGGCACTGCACTAGAATGAGTGTGGAGCACATTCTGAAACTGTCACGCCCAATAATTCTTAGCATTTGCTTTAGCCAGATGTACTACATAGTAGAGTTCACAGTATAACAGTGCAATACAAGTATTTTCAGATTTGTGACAGAACCATAATTAATTGACAGATTTTTCTGTGATTGTATAAAGTTTCTGGTCTTTTCTGTGGTGGAGTTCTCACAGTGTATCTGTTTGACCCAACTTCCTTATTTATGACACTACTGATCCATTAAGGCAACTCTATTCTGAAGTGATATACTGAACTCCACTGTTGCACTTCAGCCATTATCCTATGTTGCTACTTTGCAAAGAATCCTAAGCAACCTGGAAAGAGTTGACTATAGTGTCTATATTTTGAAAAAGTTTGAACCAATTTTATGATTAGTAAATTGCTGTAATATACCGATTTGATTTTCCCCATTAAAGCGTCAGGTTGTAGCAGATTGATTCTTGATTTTTCCCCAATCATGTTTCCATTTGCTTCTGATAGGACTGGGAAGCTGTTTCAGTGACAGTGTAATTCATGCCACTATTTACAACATTGCACTCTTCTTCTTGTACCACATAAAATAGTTGGTTTACATTTTTATTTACATGGCCCCATATTTTGCAGAAACCAGGTGGCTGTTGACACAGCAGTACATCTAGCTGTGTTCAGTAAACCAGAGGTTAAAACTAAAGCAACACATACACATCTGCTCATAACATAAACCCCTTAATGGGCCAGTTTATCTTTGTGCCATTCTCATGCTAAGCCACTTTCAATTACACAGTTTGTGTTTCGGAAAATATTGCTTTGCTATTTTGCTATGTTAACACTGTATTTTTCAATGATTGTTTAATATTTATAAATTAGAAATTGTGATGAATATGTCTGTTAATACATTGAGGACTAACAGTGTGAGTGTGTGTTCATTTGCCTGAATAAACATGAATATAATTTGTTTTACGTAGTTCTTGTCCATCAAAATCTGTGTGAATTCTCTGGCTGCAGTGTGAATATTTATTTGCCAGTATGTGTGTCACTGCCTCAGCATTTATCTCAATGCTGGTAATGATGCGCAGTGCTTATCTTATGTCAAGCTTGTGTATGAAAAAACACACACTACACAGACATATTCAACTGAAGCAGTGACGTGATTTTTTTTTTTTTTTTTTTTTTTTTTTTAAAGTGGCCTGAGCTTTTTTGGCTGTTTTAAGAACTTTCAGCATCAACAGTTGGAAAACTATCAGAAAAGTGCAGAATGAAGACTTTAACAAATGGTCTCTATTTACCACAAAAGTAGGTCTGAAGTCTAAAGTAACAATGTCCCTGTTAGATAGTTAAGTCCATTACCAAAGGGTGCTGGCTGCGCAGCATTAATAGAGATTAAGGGATAAGACCATAATGTCCTCAGACACCTTCTCATGCCTTATCCATCCCAACTCATCCCCCATTTCCAGCATCTCCTTTCAGCTCGTCCACTCCTGGTTCTCTGGAGCACTCAGTGACCCATCAGTAAGCTGCCATGAAGACCTTCCTGGCCCTGTTGCTGCTCGTCTCTCTGGCCTGCCACAGTAAGTTTTGACACTGTTACCATGTATGTAAACTTTTAGGAAAATCTGCAGTATAAAGACTTAATTAGCGGCTGGCAGGCTCTGTGTGTGGAGGTTGATGGTCCAGAGGTTGCTGTCCTGAAGCAGGCCACAACTGTTTGACTGAAGAGAGTTCATTTCCTCAATAGCAAAGTCATTTCAGCTCCAGGCCCATACCGTTGACATTCATCATGACAAATTTAAACCCACATGATCCACATGATGAATATGACTGCTTAGTAAGCAATAGATTTTGTATGAGAAAAGTGTAAAAAGGAAGAGTGTAGATATTGATGCTATGTAACATGTTTTTGTGACACTAAGCAGCTATGATTTTCTGTAACAGTGAATGAGGCCTAAATCTCAACAGAGGACTGATTGGCCATGTAGGGATTTGTGTGTGTGTGTGGATGAAGAGTTGGATAGAGTGGGGCAGATAACCATATTATTGTGTGTGTGTGTGTGTGTGTGTGTGTGTGTGTGTGTGTGTATAGTTCCACCCTTCTGTAAAATATACATGCTTAGTCTCAAGTCAGATGCTCTCTCTTGCTCTGTCTGCAAAGGCCACGCCCTCAAATGTCACACATGTGTGGCATCCAATGAGGATGACTGCAACCGACAAGGCTCCACCTCCTGTCCACAGTACGCTGATGCCTGCTCTACAATCACAGGACAAAGTGAGTGCACACACACATATACAGATAAATATGCAACTGAATTAAGATATATTTATATAAAATTATGTAAAGGTCTATGCCAATACTCTTAGATCACACTAGATGTCAGCGTAGCCCTGACAACAGTTAAGTAGTAATGCTTAAACAGTTCTCATGTTTTGTTTGATAAAATTTGGGCTTTATAATCATTACAAAACTCTTTTTTTCCCTGTTATTTATGTAGTCTTTATTCAATATTTCACCAAGAATCAACAGTGTGTTTGGATAAATCACTACAAAATCAAAAAAAAGCTGCATGCTTTATAGATGCATTGCCTATTCATTATTCTGTCAATATGTTGTCTATTTGTGTTTGTTTATGTATTTTAAGTATGTGTGTACTGTATGTTGTGTATATGTGTATAAACCCTCAGCCCCTGCATCCTCTCATCATTTGAGGTTACTGGATGTTATCCCAGCACTTTATACTAACCACAGATCCCTCTATGCCAGTGTGTGTGTTGTGTGTGTGTGTGTGTGTGTGTGTGTGAGAGAGAGAGAGAGAGAGAGAGAGAGAGNTGTGTGTGTGTGTGTGTGTGTGTGTGAGAGAGAGAGAGAGAGAGAGAGAGAGAGAGCACTTGAGAACAAGGGGATTGTGGGAGGGGGTGGATGAGATAGTGCAGCAGAGTTCAACTGGTTCACTAGTGCTCAATCTCTAACCAGTTCAAAGAATTTTAATTGCGAAAGTCTGTCTGCCTCTTGCATCTTTCTCTGTTTCAGACACGGTGTTGAAATCGTGCACCTACAAGGCTTTCTGTGACAAGGCTCACGGCAGCAGCTCTGGAGCCAAGATGGAGTGTTGTTTTGGAGATGATTGCAATGGACCCCATAGGAGCCACAGCCACAGAGATACCCATCACAACAGCACTGGGGGTCTGGCCTCCAGCCCCGTTCTGTTGCTTGCTGCCCTTGTGCTGCACATGGCCTTCAGCCGGCCCTGAACACCTCCACCCATGCCCATCTCTCCTTCTTTTCCTCTCCTCTCACCTTTATTCCATGATTTGTCAGGTCTTTATCCTGTCATCTGTTATGTCATTCATCCATTCATACTGCTACTTTTCTTTGTTACTGGGTCCCTTTGAGATATATGATAATATTTTGGGGATTTAAAGGGATTTAGTTTTAGTTTGGTTTCTGGTTGATAGTTGTGGTGGTGCGTCAGAGGAGTCTTTTCTGTGCAGTAAATACTAATGTTAAGCAACTTTATCCTCTAAATCTGATGTTACTATAAATACCTTTAATAGTAAGGACGTTATCTTAGTGATATGATCATTGTGTATTGTGAATAATAGATCTTGAAAGTGATTGTGGTGTCTGCAGATTGAAGTACACCCACACACAGTTTTGGCATAACCGAAGGGACTGTGGTGTGGTTTTGGTAGGTGCTGAAGTGTTTCAGAGAGCTTCTGCATTTGTTGCCATGTCACCACACTCTTCACCTAACTCATTGCCACAGTAACCAGGGAGGGAACTCTTACTGTGACATAAGTATCTTAAGAAAAACTAAAAACATTTGCAATGATGGATTTAGCACTTGACTTACTCATATGTTGTGGATGCAAGTTTGTCTGAATGAAGATAAGAACACACCCTTATTTTTGTTTGTGTGTGTGTGTATGTGTGTTTGGTAATGTGGGTAAGATCACCTTGGTATGATCACATCAAACCACTTGATCTTGTTTGTGCATCTGGGACCACATGAACACAAACAAGACACACACATCTGTGATACACACTCACAGCGAGAATAGCTCAACAGTAACAGTAATTCTCAGCAGAAACGGGGGTCTGTGGAAACTTTAGGACTTCCTTCTGCAACTGTGTGACTTGAGTCTTCTGTACTCGCCACAGGATATGAAATCAGTGAGGTTGGTCTCCACCCCCAGGCGGTTCATATGACATGTGCAACCACTTCCTCTTAAGAGGAGGACATGAATATAACAAAAAGAATGCAGCATATAACCTGGCAGAATCGCTCTTGTTTATATTGCTATTTCTGCAGTTATAAAGTAGGAGTAAGAAGAAGTTACAGGCTCAGTACTGACGGCGATTGTCCTCAAATCTCAGACTCTGCAGAGATTGTTTAACAGAAACACGGCAGGTCAGGGCAGGTCAGCCTGTCAGCTCCCTGCATGTCTGATAGTCTTGAAGAGTTTCAACACAGGACTTAAACTCTTTCATCACACAATTGACCTGGGTGCAGAGGTGGACAACAGCAATGCATTTACTCAAATGTACTTACCTACAGTTTTAGGTCCTCCATTTTATTTCAGTACTTGGAATCTGTGAGACTTGATATTTTTACTTTAGCATAGTTTAGAGGGAAAAATCTTACTTTTTACACTAAATATATAATGACTGTAACAACAACTCTGTAGGTTAAGAATTTACATAAAATATGACGCATTGCTGTACTTGATACTATATGAAGTAGGCAAGTAGTGGAGCATCTGGACCACCTAAAATAGTAAATTCTTGCATAGGCCTGTGTATAAACACAGTGGTAATTTAACGCATTGAAAAGGACCATTCTTTAGCATAGCACATCACATGTAACACCTCAGTTTCCTTGTTAAGGTGTTACAACTAACCAACAAGTCTGAGAGATGTCACTCAGCCTCCTCATGCTTTGGTACGTGTCTTTCTTTCTTCACATTTTTGAATGTGTGTGTACTGGACCTGAAAACCATCTACGAACATAATCCACAATATCAACACGAACCACAGTTTGAAAATGATCTTAGAATTTATAAAAGGAGAATTTCTTACAGGTCTATTTTGGATTGCATTACAGTTGGTCACTGAATGTGACTAATTAGTAAAACTGATTAGTAATCAATCTCTTTCTCTCATATGTGTGTGTTTGACACACTTTATTAACACATTTTAATTCTAGGAATAGTCCAAGGAGGTATATTTAAATATTCTTAGGAGGTTTTCCTAGGTTTGTTTTTAACTCATCTAGATTGAATGTTTGATAAAAGATATGGTTCCCAGACCATTAAAGTTCTAGATCTAGATCCTTTTAGTTAACTTTCCTGGAGAACTCTCTAAGAATTTCCCAGGGGTTCTGTAAAAGTTTCACAGTGTCATTAAATGGCAACATTCAGGGAACATTCTCCAGAGTTTCTGTACAGTTTATGATTTAACCAGTTAGGAACATTCAGGGAATATCTCCAGAGTTAATTTCTGGAGGTTCTGTAATGGTTTTATAATGTAACCATATGGGATCTTTCAGGAAACATCCCTTGAGGATAATTACACAACCATAAAAGAATAATTTTGAATCCAACAAACCAAGTAGGACGTTTCCGAGAGGTTCTTTAAAGGTTAAAAGAAACATTACCAAATGGGAACCTACAGGGAACGTTCCATCAACGTTAGCAATTGTTTTGCAGTTCCCATGCTGTCATTTGAGAAAAGGAGAGATAAACTGCATTCACGGGATTTCTGTAAACTGTATTTTACACACACTTTAAAGGAGGCCTGTTGAGCTCCGTTCAGGATCTCCTCTCTGACAGCGGAGTAGAGGAGGAGGAGGAGGAGGAGGAGAACTCAGTCGGAGCTCAGGACGCACAGATCACATCCGGGGCTGGTTTATTCTAATAGCGAAACGGCCAACCCGGAAAAAAAGACGACTGTTCTGTAATCCGATCACACAAACAAACAGACGAAGGTGTGTGTCTGTTGCACGCCGGCTTAATGAATGTACGCTGTTTGTAAAGTTTCTAAAAACTTTATTTGTCATGCTCGTCGGACGAGGTTCGTTATTGTCGGCTTCGTAAACAGTTGTTTGCAGGGCGCTGGCTGTGGCGCACGCTGACTTTCCAAAGCGGGTAAGTCAACGGCACTTTTTGACTCTCTTTCTTTGTATGTATGTGTGTGTGTGTGTGTGTGTGTGTGGTCAGATGGTGCTGTAGGTGTGGCAGACTGTTGAGTCGCTGGATCGGGTGAGTCAGGACAGGTCAGCCCATAGAGCCTCTGTCTGTCTGTCTGTCTGTCTGGTGTTTATGAGTAATTCAGGCTGAGAAGTTCAACTTGGGTTACATTTTCACAGCGTGATTATAATCACGTACAATCCACGCCTGTTATTATCAAAGTTGTGTCTACAGTGGCGTGAAGTGCTGCTGTGGTAAATCCTATGAATGGGGTCATCATGAAGCACATTTATGAAGAAAGTTACTTGCAATTTAAGAAAAGTATTAATTTCATATCATTAATCTTTCCATTGTGACTTTTTTTCATCTTATAAAGAGGCTGAACTAGTCCATAAATTAAGAAGATTAATATAGTGGGTGTTAGTGGGTTGTTTAAGGACAGTTGATATCATTAATCTCAGTGTTGGGATACAAACACAGATACACTGATTGATACAGTGTGACAGGCTGCTGCATTTCAAAGCCAAAGTGATTCAGATTTCATAAAAATATGCTCCAGAGTTTCAGAATTATTTTTATTGATGAAGTTTTGCCAGCAATGCCATGACCTCACCACTGCTTAAATGTTAGACCAGATGTTTTCTGATGCCCAAACTGGTTCGTGTGTGTGCACGCCAGACCTAGGACCACTGCAGCATAATTTTCACTTTTGCATGACAGTCTTCTTGTCTCTCTCCTGCAGTGGTTTGTGAACTATTTCCAATACAAAACAAAAATCACATGTTAAAATTACTTCGAAACAGTTTTAGCATGAAACATTTTCTTAAAGGTAAGAAAGTTTTAAGATGTAAACTTCTAAACGTTTTTTGTGTGGACAGCTGTTCATTCCTCACTACGTATTTTTTCATACACCCTAACCTCACCATCATTAACTTAATATATTATCTACTATTGTAAAATGCATTTCAGTCACACATGCCCAGCTGCAGATCACATTATTCAAATATTGTGTGCCCATACTGTATTAAGCCCAGAACAAATTATTTAATGGAATGTAGGAATGAGAAAAAGTATGGACTTGTAAAATGGAAACGTGCAGCAAACCTGGTTTAGATCCTGCAGAGATGCTGAAGCCCAAAACTTCACATTGTCACAATTTAGATGCTGCAGCACTGGAGGGGCTGAAAATCACCCACCAATTTTAGAAGGACGAGATCACAAAATGGAGCTTTCTCCATGCCAGAACTCATCTGACATCCCTCCAAAAATCTATCTGTCCAACACAATACACTTAAAATTCTCCTAAACGGCAAACACTGCCAAAATATCATCATAATACTCAAGTCTGAGTTTTCTTTTTTTTTTTTGTTGGAAATCAGTAAGTGGCGCAGTGATTCACATGCATGGCATCATCTTAATGAATACATCTCACCACCTCACCCGCCTCCTTCTTTTTTCCCATTCCTCCCTCCTCTTCTCCTCTCCTCTTTCGACTCTTTTCTCTGGCCTGTGGAAATGTGTGTGTGTGCAGATCTTCAGCGCAGTCTGTAATTTTTGGCTGTGGTAGAGGGCCTCAGGCTTCAGGGTTAGCTGCTCAGCCTCAATCACGTCACATGAAAAACTGCTGAGTTTGAGTAGGCCTCTCTCTCTCTCTCTCTCTCTCTCTCTCTGAGTGCGTGTGTTTGTGTGTGTGCGCATTTGAACACTAAATGAAAGATGGTTATCTTCTACATCTGTCTTGTTTCTGTCCAGTCTGTCTGACTTGGTTTCCCAATTTGCATCATGCCTCTCTCTGTCCATCTGACTGAAGTCTCTGTCTGTCTGCCTGTCTGTCTGTCTGCCCATCCCAGTGATATGTGATAGCAGCAGTATGCCGTACGTGGACAGGCTAAACCGTGTGTGTGGTTTCCTGGACATCGAGGAGAAGGAGAACAGCTGTCGATTCCAGCGACGATATTTCATCCTTGATACGCAGGGAAATGCTCTGCTGTGGTATATGGACAATCCTCAGGTGCTCCACACACAGACAGAGACATGACACATATTTGAACAAACACTGAGAGGAAGTAAAATTGACCAATAGGAGCTGTGTAACCTTGGACTCTGAGCCAATGATGACTCTGTATGTTTGTGTTTGTATGCAGAACCTGCCCAGTGGAGCCAGCTTTGTCGGCAGTCTGAGACTAACTTACATCTCGAAGGTAAACCACTCTGTCAAGTGTATCGCCTGCCTGACATTTCCCTCTGTTGTGGGTTGTGACACCCATCAGCAGTTGCATAATGTAGCTGCTCTCAAGTCTATACATTTAGAAGAGGCGTTTGTGTAATTTAGACAGCGAAGAGAGAGTGCACAAGCAGAAAAATTAAGAAGTGTAATACAGTGTAAATAACTGGCTCTCAGACTGTCTGTCTTTAACTGGTTAGCTCTAGCTGATGGTCACATGCAGCTCTGCGCTGAAGCAGACTTTGTGAAGTTTTCCAGATGTCAGTGTGCTCGCTGAGCTAACCAGAGATAATGACATCTGGCTTCACTACTCTGCTGACAGTTTCTTCCTGAACACTGTGAGTCTAGTAGACAGTATTCTGTCAGTTAGTGAAAATTGACAAAAATATGAAATGCTCTCCTCTCCTCTCCTCTCCTCTCCTCTCCTTTCCTTGTCTCACCTCACCTCAGGTGAGTGAAGCTACACTGAAGCAAAAGCCCAAGACAGAGTTCTGCTTTGGTGAGTTTGTCTTTTGGGGAAACTATGAGTCATACTAATGCATTAGCTGTCCCCGTATTCACATGTGATAACATTTATATCATGCAGCTAATGCAGTGTAATTTGTGTAATTTTATGATGTCTTATAATTTCTGCAGTCATCAATGCACTTTCTCGGCGGTACTTCCTCCAGGCCAGTGACGTGGCTGATATGAGAGATTGGGTTGCTGCTCTCAACAAGGCCAGCAAGATCACTGTGAGTGCACATGCATGTGCCTCACATACGTGACATTTGTCTGATAGGATACAATATAAGGGCATCAGACAGTTGTGCACATGTGGGTCCAGATGTTTGTCAAAATCCCTGTCCTATATATGTGCATGTTGTGTTATAGAAAACCCAGACTAGTAGTTATTGTTAAGGGATTTCTTTCCACCTGAGCCAAGGACGATGTGGTGGTGTGACTGGTAACAGTCTGACCCGAGTGTGAATATCATTAGCTCATTGCCCACAAATACCCTGTCACACACTTCGTAAATGAGGAAATTGTGAATGTGTAAGAATATGAGTGAGAACACACACACACACACCCCCCTATATTTACCTCAGATGTGATAGTGATGAATGTGAGCAGAATAACAGTGTGTATTTTGTGTGTGTGTGTGTGTGCGTGCGTGTGTGCGTGTGTGCGCGTGCATGCGTATGTACAGCACTATGGACATTTGCATGTGTTTGTGTGTGTTCAGTGAGATGACCGGAGCCTTGTTGGCCAGCGGGTTACATACAGATGTCTCTGACAGAGAAGTGTGTGTCTTTTTCTCTCACCTGCACAGTCACACAGGAAGCAGCACCGCTCACTCTTTCTTTCACTTCCCCTTCAGCAGCACGCCTCTCTGCTCCCTGGGCCTCCTTGGCCAACAAAGCCTGGTGTAAAACTGCATCTTAAAGCAGAATGGACCAAATCAAGTCGTGAGAATTCACTGAATAACTGACTTTTTTGGGACCAGTCTTGCAGTTGAATGCTACAATGCTTACTAGCATTTGTGAAGCTAACTGTAGTATCAGTGGACTATCTTTTTCCAGTGTATTGTGTCTGGCAAAGGACAATAAAATTGAAGTGATCAGCAGCTCAGTGGTTAGCACTTTCACCTCACCACAGGAAGGTCCTTGGTTCAAATCTGATAGGGGCCTTTTTGTGTTGAGTTTTCATGTTCTGAACATGTTTGCATTGCTTTCATCTGGGTCTATTCCCACTTTCCAAAGACATGCAGGCTGGGTAAGCTGGAAACCTAATTATGCATGAGTATAGATGAGTTTGTTTGTCTGTGTGTGTTAGCTCTTTATCATATACTGGCCACCTGTCCACGGTGTACCCTGTGAACACTAGAATAGGCTCCAGCTTCTATGACCCTGCAAAAAATAAGAGAATGGATGAAAAAAAAAATGCTGTACCCATTAAGCTACACTTGTTAATGTAGTTACCATTTTCCTGTCTGGTTCTGTCTTGATAGGTCCCTAAAGCTGGACTTGCACCTTCCAGGTCTGAAGCGACTGCAGTAATCAGCGACACTCAGGGAGGGAAGAGACAGCAGGCCTACAAAACTGAGATCATCGGTGGCGTGGTGGTTCACACTCCCATCCAGGTAACGTGGAAAAAACTTAACCAGCATGGATACGATAGTTTGCTGGCTACTGACTTCACAGGGAATTTAATTTAGAGGTCTATATATGTATATCGAGTCAATTTGTAAATCAAAAAACAATTTCTGACAGCACTCAGGTCGTTGCTCTCATTCAGTAGCTCTCTTTCTTTACTTTTTTCTGCTTGTGCAATGCATGATGGTAGTTAGCACATCATTAATGACCGAATGAAATCCTGTTTTATGTTTCTTTGTAAGGATAATTTGATTCCACTAAATACATAGTATCAGTAGAAATTTGGACATAACTACAAAAGGCAAGCAAAGTGGCCGATATTGTGAAAGGTGAACGATCAGGCACAGCCCATTATTGTAAAGAAAATATCATACTCTTATTAATTACATAAGTAGTGATGTTATGATCTCATGTTTCAGAATGAGGGTGAGGAGACAGAGGTGAAAGAGAGGAAAGGCAACAGGCCAGGAGTGCTGAGGTGTGGATACTGTGTCAAACAGGGTAATGTGGTGAGTAACCAGCTACTTAGAATAAATTAACTCTGTATCTGACTAAACGGGTTTCATGTGGAAGTCGGAGCTGTAATGTGCTGTGTGTTTCAGAGGAAGAGCTGGAAGAGACGTTTTTTCACCCTGGATGACAGTGCTGTCAGTTACTACAAGTCTGAGATGGTGAGGTCACAGTCTGTATTTCCTCTCTCTTGTTTATTCTTTTGTGTGACTGTGGTTTTTTGTGTCTCGCCCTAATGCGTTAAACTCGTCCCATGTCTGAGTCTCACATTTGTGCTAATGTCTGTCTCAGGATAAGGAGCCTCTCCGGGCTATTCCGCTGAGGGATATTCAGAAGGTCCATGAATGTCTCGTAAAGTCAGGGTGAGTCAAACACAAATGACTTTGTTAAATGTTCTAAGTAACCTCTTTAGCTGCCTGTATGTTTCAGAAACATAATTATCTATTCTCTCTGTCCATCAGGGATCTGTTACTGAGAGATAACCTGTTTGAGATCATCACCAGCTCCAGAATATTCTATATTCAGGTACAATCACTTCTTCTAGTTTTGCCAACAATTCAGAAGCTTTATTTCCTGCAAGTTTCAAAGCAGTCTTAATGGAGAGAATGACCTTGGACATTTTGATAGCACCTCAGTATTTTTAGATACATGAGCGCAAGTGGTTGAGAACATTGATTAGATACGAGGAAGTTTGCTAAACGGAATGCAGCGAGTAAGAGCAGAGATGGTGTGTGTTCCCGTGTGTGTCTGTGCTGGCACATCTGTACATGTTTTGTCAGATGTTTTCTCTAAATGCTCTGCTGATGATGTGTGTCACTGGCTCTTTTTTAGGAGTATTAAAAGTTTGTTTATTTCAAATGGGCACAGCCATCTGTTACCATAACAACAATAACATCCTGTTCCTCCCCCTGGGAGAACAGCTGACTGAGAAGGCCAGGGTCGAGTTAGATGGGAAGTGCTGGGAGAGAGCTCATACATGCATGCTTTTGTTTATATCCGTCCAAGAAAAAAGGGAAGCAGGCCAAACTTTTAGTATGCTGAAAAGGAGCTATGCACAAATAAATAAATAAATGAGCAGTGAGACACCCAGACTGAAAATCAACCAACGTTAAAATAAAAATAAAATCAAAAGATGAGAAGTGGTGTAAAAATGTCTACAGGTATGTAGGTCTAGACTTTATCTTCTGTAAACTTTCTCTGTAGGCAGACTCGCCAGAGGAGATGCATGACTGGATCAGGGACATTGAGATGAAGATTCAGGACTTCAGAGGCCCTTCTAAGGCAAAACTAGTCACTTTCCTTTTTAAAACCAGTTTTATATTTCTTTATTTTCCTGAAGAGGAAGTGAACATTCTCAGATATGATACATATTGATGGTGTTTGTATTTTTTCTCTCTTATTGCAGGGTTTTTCATTTAAACGTGGATCTTCGCTCTATCGAAGTCACCATGCCTGCACCACATCTTCCTCCTCCTCCTCCTCCCATGGTCACCAAGGAGATGAGTGGAGACCTGCACTGACAAAGTCCTGCTCCATGACACCCGGCTGGCAGCCTTGGACCCCTGTTCCCCAGCGTGAGCTCTCTCTCCTGGATGCAGAAGATGAAGACAGCCCTTTCAGTTCTGTACCCACTTTGCCATCTCACTCCTCTTCCTCCACCTCTTCATCAACCTCATCTTCCTCTAACTCACTCTCCACCCCAACTCCTTGCCCAAGCACTCCGCTACCGGCTTCAAATAGCACCCTCGGGGTCCTCACAGGTTCAGGAGAAATGGCTAGTGGGCGTCGGAGGCACCGCTCTCATCCTCAACCACACACAGGCTCCAGCTTTCACTTCAACCTGGACGATGACAGCATCCGCACCACAGACGTCTAGTTCAGTGAAGTTTGTGTGTGTGTTGATCATTCTTAAAAATGAATGTGACTGCTATTAATAGTATTCCCTGTTAATGAAGTGACACTGTGACCATCTGCCTCAATGCCATGACCTGTAATTTGGGCCCCCTGCTGGTGTCATAGCTGTGGTGCAGGTGAGAAATGGTTCAGCTTGAAGAGGACATAAAGGAACAGTGTTAGTGTTCACAGGACTGTGAAATGGTAGGACAGTGTGTTTTATTCAGTAAACGTAAAACTTTAATAATCTTAATGTTAATAAGTAATTTGTCAGTTGTTCTTGCAGATTTACAAATTATGGCACATTCTTTAAATCTGTGTCATGGATTTGTGCATTTGGCTCCAGTCACAAATGTATCTCATCATGACATAAAAAACGTCAACAGTGTATTTAGAAGTATTTACAAAAAGTATTTAAATGAATCTGATCACATTAGCCTAGATAGTTTTTATATAATATATAGGTCAAGTCCACAAAAGACCTTTGAATGATTTGGACCAATTTAGCTGAAGATACCCCTGGCTTTGCTTTTCACTCTAGCTTTGAGAGACACTGTGAAAGCCTGATAGCAGCACATCTTTAATAATAATTAACAAGCATTTTATTATGAGAATCTAATCAGATGTCTGGATGAAAGGGGAGCAACAGCTGAAGTATCCTGGAAGTCCCATAACAATGGTACGCACACATGCCAACTGGCTAAAGGCTCATCTGTTGTAGCTAGTACAGATAGAGAAGCTAGGCAAAAGTAACTCATGATTTTATATTGTTCACACTATGTTTTAAATAGGAGCTTATAAAGGATAAACTGTGACTCCTCTTTTAGCTTGTAGCAAGTACCACAAATACAGCATCATTTAAATCAGTGGTTCTCAAACTGTGGTACAGGTACCACTGTTGGTACGTCAGATGACCAGCAATTTCTGCAGAGAATCAAAACAACTGAAAGCTATGGAAATTTGGTTATAGTGGTACAAATAAAATGTTTTGTTGCAAATTTGTAAGAAAGTTGATAGTCTCTTTTCAATGAAGAATTAAATTTTTTGTTGAAAATAGCTAAACCCTGCATGCACACTATGCACTTCCATTCCAGTATGGCTAAGTAACTTTGTGCTCATATTGTAAACTTCTCAGTTTTGGTTCAGCACACGTGCATGTGAGGTTTGTATGTGATTTAGTGGCTTGTTGGTGAAGTGGTACTTTTTTNTTTTTTTTTTTTTTTTTTTTTTTTTTTTTTGCTCAGATGTGGTACTTGGGTCAAAAGTTTGAGAAACCACTGGTTTAGATGGCACCTAAAACTCATTTTAGAATGTACTGCCAACAACTGAGAACAGCTGATCAGCTGGTGGAGTGGTCTGTAAAAGTGTGATCTTATTTGTTGTTGCAGCTTTTTGTGGGAAAAAGTGCCATTACTTCTTCTTAATTTTTAGTATAATTTTGCACTTTGCTTTTTTCATTTTAACCTGTGTTTTATTTTTTGTTAACATCACAGCTTTTATTACAGGCTCCTCTGAAATGCCTCGGACACCTCGTGTATTTACACCAGTAGTCTTAATCCTCCTCAGGTTCACCTCAATACTTCATTGATGTGGTACCACTTTCCATGCCTGTTTCCATTTTTAAAGCTATGTGCACTCATCTGTCTGTGTAATGTCTGCATAAATCCTCCTTGTATATTAAATGATGCTTTTTAGTTGGCTTGTTTGGTTTGATTTGGATTTAAGTTTCTCTGTTGTTCCAGTGTTGATGCAGTATCATCTGATGCCATCTAGTGGTGTGTGAGTCCACTCACATGTCACACCAAGAACAGCACAAACTAAGTTTTTAAGTTTTTTTTTTTGTTTGTTTTTTTTTTTGTTTTTGTTTTTTTTTTGTTTGTTTTTTTAATAAAAATTATAGAATTAAACCATTCAAGTTGTATCCACTTTGTTCTTCTAAAAGGCAACAATGCCAACTTGGAGACATTCAAAGAGTCAGAGCCAGAGTATGTGACCTTTATTATTGTCACCCTTAAACATGTGCGCATACTCACAAACTTAATTTCACACACATGGACACACCTATCTAGTGTCTGGAGGTTGTGTTCAGAGAATTGTTTCACACATCCAGTGCAAAGGTCTATTAGAGAAAAAAAAAGTCTAAAACTCTGTTCTGACCTCCTTTCACTTCTTTTAATACCTCCTAGTGCAGCTGCAGGACTACAGTGAGCCTAAAATGAGCTACAAAACAGTTTAAACAGGTAAAAAGCCCTGAGTGCCTATGAAATGTCAGCTGTGTTAAAATGACTTTTCTGTCTGATCTCCTCAAGGTACTGACAAATCCAAGCAGAGCGCATGGCTGAGTCAGTGGAAAAGAAGAGGGGCAGCGTGATGACATTTTGGTGAGGGTTAGGTTAAGGAAACGAAAGATATAATGATGTGAATGGTTGATGAACAATTTAATTATCTGCATAAAATAAACCTGCCTCACATCAACCATTTTTGAACAACTAAAAGCCCACTAATCATGAGATATAACACCTCTCTAAAATGGTTGCCAATGTATCAACTCAGGTGGTGAGCATCTAATCTCTCACTCTGTAGCTGTGTGTCCATGTGGGAAAACAAAACCTTTAAGCTTTAATTTCACATCTCTGCAGCTGAATTGTGTCTGTACAATCTAAAGGTCAAGGTCAGGTCACTCATAGCACTGCAGTTTGATGTCTGTGAGTGACAGGCCGCTCTGAGGGTACACACATCCACACACACACACACACACACACACACACACACACACACACACACATACACACTGCAAGAGGCTGCACACTAAATGTTAATGTTCCCATATGGATGCCTCTTAACCAGACTGCTGCAATCCTTTGTGGGTCTTTGTGATGTCATAACACTCCAGCAGTTTTAAGTGTTTCCCTAAACTAGAGTCATCACGCTGCGGTTGTATGGTGTGTTTTGTTGCGTGTACACAGACTCAGACATGAAGATAGATGTATTATAATGCGTTTTGTGTTTTCTTTTGGTGGAATTTATTACATTGACTTTTCTGCTTTGCACTCCCTTTCTTAATTGTTTCCCTGTTTGCAGAAGAAAGCCACTAGAGGGAGCTGCAAGACACCATACTTGCAACAAGCAGGTAACTTGTACAACAAACATGCATATACCACCTCTGCAAAAAAAAACAAAAACAAACTGTGAAAGGACCATTCCGGTGATTTTGCATGTTTGAGTCCAATAAATACAATTTGCATACATATTATGTTTTCCAAATATAATATTTTCTAACCATTTTCCAAAACACACTGCTGGAGCGGTACATTTTAGACTTGTTTTTCCTACCTTTCACACAACCATTAACTTCAATTTATTCCAGTAAGCTATAAAATTCAACTTGTAGACACTTGAAAAATGCTTACTAGGTAATCCATTCATCCAGTAACGATAAATCCAGTCAACAAATATGTACTCATATTGATAAGCTTTCTGTTGCCATCAGACACTGAGGTCATGCCCTCAGTATTTTGGAGGAATTTTCAACCTCACAGCAAGCTTTCATCCTACAATTAAGTTACACATGACACATTTTCAAACCCTGATTCTAATGTTTTTAGACTCAAACTCTTCAAATTAAACTTATTTTCAGCCAAGAAAAAAAAAATAAATATAAAACAGCATTTAGACCACCATGTAGGGAAAACACTTTGTATGGCAAATATAAATAAGTTGTTTTGTGACTAAAATATAACGTTAAAAATCCAAATAGTTAAAAAATTCAATAGAATCCTTCTGGTCAAAAGTTTCTAAGAGTGGTGGATCTGTATTGGGACTTGGACTCGTGACGTCAGCTTTGCTAAAATCCTGGCTGCAACCACAGATGCCACCACAAGAAGCTGATAATACAGTTGACAGAAGTTGATAGCGTGTCTGTTTGAGGGTAGCTTTTTTAAATCAGAAAAACATGATGAGTAACTTATTCAAACAAGAAAACAGAAACTTTTCAAAAGAATTCTCCCAAATACTAAGCATGTTAATAAGCTCATCATTTGGTTCAATATTTCATCTCATAACTTTAAGTAACAAGACTTGAGTTCTAAGATGATATCAGCCTTCAATCTTTAGATGTTGGTCAGCTCTTAACCAAATTGCCACTGATATGTAAACCTCTTCAGATGAGTAAAACACTGATCTGGTTTGAAGGACGATTCACAACAGATAACACTGACTCTAAAGAAGAACATTTTAACGAAGCCTGGAGAATGAACAATCTATGCTAACATGTGTAATATGAAGTCATATTAATGTGGAACAGGTTTTCCTTCATCTGGACTCTGAGGCCCTGTCTGGACCACTGCCAATCCCCCCCCCCCCCNCACGTTCCCACATCAGACCACGTTACACACTGGAAACAGGGGGGTTGGAATGTATTTTGCCCTGTGTGATGTGATTGTTTGCAGAGAAATGGGTTGACCTTGCCCTCTAATGCCACACACACACGCACACACTCATTCGGGCCAGGCTGAAGGTGTGTGAGACAGACCTGCTGAGTGCAGGAGGTCTGGGACCCCTTCACCACTTCCTCCAGACAGAGAACAGAGGATCCAGTCAGCTGAAGCCAGGATGGGACAATAATGAGCAGTCCAGCCACCACCACCTCATTTCAGGTATTATTGAAACCTTTGCCTCTCACTTTCCTTCTGCCTTTACAGAACAAATAACTTAAAGATGAGTTTCAGTCTAAAATCCATTTTGGAAATTAGATTCATTACTCAGTATTTCAAGATGCAAGTGATTATATCTTAAATCAATGTTTTGTGAGTGAAGGTCCCAGATAAAGACTGATGTTGATAATAATCCCCTGTAGTGTGTTGCCTATTTAGTCGTGTTACCTCCATGAGACGTATGGTATCATTACTGTGGCAAAGTAAATGTGTGGTGTTTTCAATTAGTAAGTGTCTTATTCTTGAATGCAAATCAGGCAAAAAAAAAATATATATATATACTGAAACGTTCAAGATTGATGTCTTTTGAAATATTAATTCAGAAGTAATTTTACAAACTTTTGTTTAGAAGTATTTTAAGTTCTACCTAAGAATTCATGAATATAGGATGTATTAACATTGAATTAATGGTGCTGAACAGCAGGCAGTTAGATTTAAATGTCAACCTCATGCAGGAAAACTTTATAAATTTTAAAATGAGTTTCTTTCTTTTATATTTTTTGCGTTTAAGAGGAATGGGTTTTTTTTAAGGCTTCAGACTTCAATGGAGAAGAATGTGTGTTTTGATTAGCAGATTTTTGAAAAGTTTTTATTGTTTTAAATAGCAGTAGTAAATTTGATTGAAAAACTATCTTTGCAAACAGCATGTCATCTCGAACATTATCGACGAAAACAATTTTTACAGAACTTTTAAAGATATAATTTAAGGTTTTTCAAGAGTAGGCCGCATGTAATATATCATAGACATCTGACTTAGACTAAAAAAAATAAATAGCGGACTGCGAAAAGTAATAACTTTAATCTGTACCCATATGTGAAATAATCTGAGAATCACTCATGTATCGTTTCATTTGACGAAGTGCCGCATGAGTGCAGAATTACTGACTTCTAATTTCTAAATTATTATTTTGCATTTGGAACGATTGAAAACTATTTATTTTACGTATATGTCAAAAACATACAATTTTACCTTATGATATTCATATGAGAAAATAAATTGTGAATACATTGTCAGTGATATAGTCTACTATTCGTAAGGGAAAATTTAAAAAAAAAAAATTCATTTTGGACACTGTAATCTTTATGTGCTATGTAGTCTAGACTTGAAAAATCAATTGTAAGAAACACATGCGTAAGAAATTTCTGGTCCTGACACACTGGGGTTGTTTCTGTGCCAGCATCTTTGTTTTACATATAGTTTGAAATGCAAAGTTGTCTGCAATAGCAAGCAATATTTAGGTCTGTATTCAGAGGTGTTATTCTGGTTTAATGAGAAAGTCAAGTCACTGAACTGTAAACAAATGGAATGGATGTGATAAAATTGAGGCTAATCCTTGTAAACTGGAAGAAAAATGCTAATACGGCTACATTATGGCCTGTTTGACATTATGAAGTCACGTTCACTTAATCACTTTTTAAAAATAGCTAACAATATGATTTTCTTATAATACTTAGCAAACACTTACTTCAGCAAAGTCTAACATTCTGACGCTCATCTCTGCAAAACTCTGCAAAAAAGAAAATAGCAATAATAATAATAATAATAATAGTAATAATCTCTAAAACTAAATATGTCTGATAATTCATAAAAGGACATAAAATTATTGTACATTTTCTTTGAATTGGCTACACTACATTTCCGCGGTCTTGGAACAACTTGGGACAACTTGTTGCTTGTTAACCCTAAAGGTAGGCTAACAGAGCGCTCACACACACACACACACACACACACACACACACACACATTTCCAGCGCTTTCACTGCAGCAGCCTTTGAGCTCTGATCGGTGCTTTGCAGGAGAAAGTGCGCACTGAACTACAGGTCGAACGCCAGAATTAACGGGAAATTTGACATTTAATTTACGGTAAATAAATAAATAAAAGACAGGTGCAGCTGCATATGATTTTTCAGATAAGCAGATGAGATCGTGCGTAACGCGATGCATTTACGCACATTATGAATACCCAAAAGGCAATGTTTTATTTTTGTTTTTATTTTCTTATCTAACACGAGATGGCAGTTATGTCAGTCTAATAGATCAATATCACAAACAACATCCTCTCACCTGTTATTTATCTCATATTAGAAACACACGCCGTTATAACAGGAGCCTCGTGCACGTTACTGTATACACATTAAAGGTAAGGACGAAATCTGTCCAAATACAGTCTGAGCATTAACGGGCCGCGGTCAGAATGAATGGAGTAGTGGGGAAATGAGTAGAACGCGATTTCCAATGAATGGAAATCGGTAACGGAGAGATCCGGGATGTTAACCTTCCAGTGACCCCTTCGACTTTCAACTCTGGTTGCCTCTGTTAATCAGGATCCCCGATAATCCAGTCAAAGCGATGCTTCTGCGTCCAATTGATGCTGCAGGATTCTGATGACTGAACCTATAACTTGTGTGACATTGTGTGTGTGTGTGTGTGTGTGTGTGTGAGGCTATGGATTTTCTAATGTGTTTTTAAATGCCTAACAAACCAAATCCAATTGACCACTGGATAGCTCAAGAACAATTTCTATTTCCTGCAGATAATTACAAATAAAAGAAGAAAAAAATCCTTAAATTGTCTTGGAGTTGAAAATACTGTCTTTGAAAATGAAATTGCCCCAATTCTTGTGTGTGTGTGTGTGTGTGTGTGTGTGTGTGTGTGTGTGTGCGTGTGTGTGTGTGTGTGTGTGTTTGTTTGTGATTGGCCAGTATCAGAGCCATGATTTGGGCGCACGGTGCAGCCCTATAGGAGCAGAGGAAAGGCAGAAAGGGGAAGGCAGAATAGAGGTGGACTTGACTCCATTTGTAATGAGAGTCTGGTTAGCTGGCTGCAGATTCAGATTGGATGTGAGTGTGTGAGGTCAACGAGGAAACAGTGAGACGTATCGGCAAGAAAATACACGTCGAGCTGCTTTGAAAGGATCATTTTTTCCTGCATCCATCAGTGACAGCGGAGCAGGCGAGCCGCGGTGCGCACAGGGACGCAGGCTACAGAGCACCGAGCAGCAGCTGCACGGGGAGCATGGTGGATGTTTGAGAAACGACAAACCGTTTGGATAGCTGCATTCTTACATTTGTAAGAAAAACTAATCTTAAAAAAAAAAAAAAAAACTACACTAACCAACATATATGGAAGAGCAGGATGTGTTTGATTTCTGCAGGGAGAACTGAGCTGCGCGTTTAAGGTAAAAAGGCCTGCAGAGAGATTATCCAAAACACACACACACTTACACACACAAAAGTCAATTGACAGAGACTTTTAGTTAGCTTCTTTTACTTTAATGCCACAGATATGGATTTTTGGAATGCTTTAAAGAGCATGTAGGTAAACATATTCCAGAAACCCGGACTTTATTTGTGTGCATACCTACTGCATGGTGAAACACAAAATATGATACTAACACAATTAAGAATATTATAACAATATGTGTAATACGGTCTGAAGTCTTTATTCTGGGTATTACATTAATATGCATCATGATTAATGGGAAACTACACTGCAAAACAATGTCAGAGTTCAAGTTCTTGACGTCCATTTATTCTCTTTTGAAATGGAGGTTAATGATCTTCGTCTAAGTCATTATTGTGTTTATTTTGTGCATTAGCTTTAATGGGAAACCGTGAGTTATTTGGTTATTTAATACAATTTTATGGAATTTTATTTTGCATAAAAAGGCAACAAGCTTTGTGTTAGCTTTTAACAAAGTTTCTCATCAGGCAACACAGTCCAACAGTCCTGGTTTCTTAGTGACCTTTTTAGTTAGGACGTCAGTGCGTTGGTCCGTCAGTGGCGACTGTTTTGTGTAAAACTAAGACAGCAAACATAGAGCTGAGTTTAGTTTAGATTGACCATTATTTGCTAAATGACCAACTCTAAACTACAGCCTGCATATTTATTTTATTATGTCTGAGCATGAAGTTCCGTCCATGACAACCAATCATAATATGTTTTACTCTTGTGACAAAAAACAATTTTATGTGTGTGTGTGTGTGTGTGTGTGTGTGTGTGTTCAGTGGAACATGGCGAACGGCGGGGATCAGTTCGGCCTTTCTGAGAGTCCGGACGTCGTGGATTCCCCAAATGAGGCCAAACAGGAAAATCAGCCGTACACGTTAAACTCACCCACTTCACCGCAGACCGCGTCCAGTCAGCAGGTACAACCGGTGTCTGTCAATCATATTCAGATGATTGGATTATTGATTATTGACTATTAGTGACTTCATGCACTGACTGATTTCAGCAGCTGTCATTGTTTCGGGGGAAAAAAAAATCACAAAACCTGTATTATTATTATTATTATTATTATTATTATTATTATTATTATTATTATTAAAGTAACAATTGCTGTGCAGTTTTATATATATTTTATGTTTTGCTTTAGGGGATGGAAGGAATCAAAGTATTCCTTCATGACAGGGAACTTTGGACAAAATTTAATGAAGTGGGAACTGAAATGATCATTACCAAGGCTGGAAGGTAGGATGGAGACATTAATATTTGATGATTAAATTAAAAAAAAATACTCTATGACTCTTATGATTTGTTCTTTTTACATAAAGTTATGTCTAAAAACTGCTTCACTGTCTTTGAAAACCAGTGCGTGGGACTTAGTGTTTTATATATATATATATGTCGCCAGGGCCCATGTGTTCTCCTTCAAAGTAACTCATAGACCTAATGTGTATATTTATGATTTTTTTTTTTTTTTTTTTTNTTTTTTTTTTTTTTTTTTTTAATTTCAACATTATTTTCCTCGAATTTTAGGAGGATGTTTCCCAGTTACAAAGTAAAAGTCACAGGACTCAACCCAAAAACCAAGTATATACTCCTCATGGATATTGTTCCCAGAGATGATCACCGCTACAAATTTGCAGACAACAAATGGTTCGTAACATTTTAATCTATATTTTTTCAGTCGAGAAACATCTCAGTTAAGCAGATGCTAGTTGTCTGTTACTTATTAATAACATGTCAACCTCAAAGAATGTAATGCATGCTTGCATAATGAATGAGAAGGAAATTGTTTAATTTTCCTGTTACTTTCAATAAAACGGTGTTTTTTTTTCCTTATAGATACAATCCTCGATTATCAGCCTGGAAATTGCTTTAGGCCTCGTCTATAAATAAAAGTAGCGCAAACAGTGTTACTGCGGGTTTATTCTCCATCCTTGCCTCTGTAGTGTAAAGGTCGGTTCCTTCTTTTATGATGACATAGTTCCCGGTGTTTTCCCCTGCGTCTACCCGCCGGTTCAATCTGAATATTCAGGGTTCACCGGGAGGACGTGGGCACCGGCTAGATTAGAGTGTCCATCAGGTTCAGGCTGATCTGAGGAGAAAATCCACACAGATACTCAGTGACATTAATCTCTGCCTCAGAATGCCTGTAGTTATGTAACCAGACGGAAATTGATTTTTTTTTAAATTTTATTTTGTTTTTAAAAAACTTGCTGTGAGTGCGTAATGTAAGCGTTTTGATAGGGACAACGACTGATTAAAGCCTGTGCCTATTTTAAGTGTTGATCTAAGTTTTTTTGAGTATGTATCTGCAGGGCTACAGCCAGGATTTATTAAATACTGAGGTCAGGAAGTATGTAACATTTCAATCTGAATACGTCCACTTGTCAGTTATTCATACTCACAGTTTGATTATATTTACTTTAAATTTATTTCCCCCATTTGATCCTCCAAATGCTGTAAGATCGTAAAGATACTGGAATCAGCCTTTAACCTCAGTTTTAAATGTAAACTAAACTCTCCTTATGGTTGCTAAAACTAACTAAATAAATCGCAGTCAGAAGCAAAAACATGTGGCTGCCTTATTCTATAGCTTTGAATTAATAACTCTTAACACTAACATGAAGCCAGGTAGGCCCTATTCTGCAAAGATTTGCTTTAATTATAGTTTAAGAAGAAAATAGCCAAATATGAGACCTAAAGATATTATAATTTAATATTTCTTGCTTGTTGTTGTGCTAATCTCAGATTTTAAAGCAGGTTGCTGGTTTCAGGCGCTCCATTCACCGTGTTCTCCTCTCCGATGCTTTATTTTGGAGGAGCCCGAGTTAATTTAATGTGGACCAATTTAGGTCCAGATGTTGTAACGTCCATAAAAGTTGTAGTGTAAAAAAAAAAAAAAAAAAANTAAAAAAAAAAAAAAAAAAAAGTTCCTAACTGAAATATTAAAAACGTAAAATATGCGTTTATTCAGCCGGGGGCAGAGCAGGCCTCCTGCGCCACGGGGAGCCGAGAAGAACTGCGCGATTTGTTCAGGAAAACCGCAGGAACTCGCTGTCAATGACTGACATTTTCCGATGTGTTGCGTTTTCTTTGCCGTAGGTCGATAACGGGGAAGGCAGAGCCCGCTATGCCCGGGAGGCTGTATGTCCACTCGGACTCTCCGGCTACCGGGGCGCACTGGAGCCGCCAGCTCGTCTCTTTCCAGAAGCTCAAACTCACCAACAACCACTTGGATCCCTTTGGACATGTAAGCCTTCCTTCTGTTCCTGTTAGTGTGGTTTATGTCTGTTTACGCGTGGAGCAGAAGACTTTCTTTCTTTCCTAAGTTTACAAATTAAATCTGAGCTACTGGAATGTAGTTTTTCATTCATTTTAAATAAGCTAAAACAATACATACTTTAGTGCGGACACAGACTATAAACGTCTCTGAAATTGGTCTGCTGGCCATACAAATAGCCATATTATGTTTTTTTTTAAATAAATGGTGTTGAGCGATGTTGTTAATTTAAGAAGAGTGATGACATAAGCTGTATTTAGCAGTTTGAAGGCATACCATGCTGAATATAACTCAGCTCACATCACAACACAGAACAAATCAACACGCAGCGCTGCGGCCTCACGTCACGTCACGTCATGGTCACGTCACGTAACGTCACGTCGCAGCGCAGAGCAGGAGACGTGCCCGACATCCCGACTTTCCTTGCTGCACCAATTAACCTGCAGTGTGCAGTCTGTAACAACATAAACACGCACACGCTGTATTTCAAAGACACACTGTACTTACGCACGTGCGTGTGTGTGTGTGTGTGTATGTGTGCGCGCGCCTGCGTGCAGACATGGGGAAACCTAATTTTTCCAAGCTTGATTTCAGTACCTTGAAGACCATTAGCTACTGCATAGACACGTCACAGCGATTAAACGTGGCCATCCTGAGTAAACAAACATGCTCACGTACGTACGCGCGCACATGCACACAGGCGCGATTAAAGCTCCACTTGTGGAGCTGCCAGTTGTGGGAATTGTGCGAATTACAGTTATGAATGCACTACAGACAGGTGTTACACAGAAAAATAAAGGTGATAACTGAAACCAACAAGTCATGCAATAGAAGAAGCCTTTCTGGTTTCACATAGAACTTTTTACACAATTGTTAAATGTTTTTGCAAATTCTTATAACAACCCTCACAGCCACAGGTGCCTGAAAGAACGCTTAAAATATTTCTTTGAGACTATTATGTTTAATTAAAAGTCAGATGTTCTTATTTAAAAAAATAAAATAAAATCAGTGAAGTTATTTTTGTAACCACCTGCAATAAAGTGCCTCCTTCAAATGGTTCTTTAATATTTCCAATAAATGGTCCTTTAACTTGGCCTTGCAATATTAAGTTTTAGGGAAGTAAGGCTTTTTCTGAATTTTCTGCAGGAAATTTAATGTCGTCTATTGCACCATTCCAGAACTTAAAGAAGAATTAGGAAACTTTTATTAACCCAAACAACAAATGAAGAACCAGCCACTAAATGAGACACTTCTTCATACTGTGATAGTTCTGCCTTCTAAAGAACATTTCAGAACCATTATTTATCTGTGTACCTCGCTGGAAATATGCCTAGAAAGTTTAGTTTAGAAGGTTATCAGATTTATCAACACTGATTTATGTACATGAAATGTTTCTACAGATTTAGGACCAATGTAGCCTACTGGTATATTAAAAAAAGCTCACTATAATACATCAATATAAACAAAAATTAAATATTAAATAGTTTTTCCACTTCATAGACATAACAACTTGTGATCCCAGGTGTAGTATAATAGCCTATATGCATACTATGAATATTTGTTCCAAAGATTCATGTCAGCTTGGAAATGTGTGTAAGCTGAGTTCAGGTGGGCTTACCCTCCATGTTGTGCCTGACCTCCAGTTCATGCCGTAAATGCTGTAGCTTTCTGGAAGCCATACAGGCTTGTCAGCATCACCTGCTAAATCTCTCCACACAGATAATACTCAACTCCATGCACAAATACCAGCCTCGTCTCCATATAGTGAAGGCAGATGAGAACAATGGCTTTGGATCCAAAAACACAGCTTTCTGCACCCACGTCTTCTCAGAGACCGCCTTCATCGGCGTAACGTCCTACCAGAACCACAAGGTAGGCCTCTGTGGACACATACTCACCATGAGTATGTTTCTGAAGATATTAATTACATTTTTAATGGGTATTAATGGAATGTTATAGTAGAATAGTAGTAGGAGTAGTAGTAGTGATGTTTAGATTTCAAAGGAGTGGGAGATAAGTGTGTGTAATCACTTTTACACAGACTGAAGTTACAGCCTGCCTCATCATTCTTCTAACAGTTATGGAAATGTTTTTCAAAGGCCTAGAAGTGCAAAACTAAATTATGCTCTAAATAACTCTAGGGCTTACTTTTGGTCTGAGTCACACTCCTCTCTGTCTTGCACACACACACACACACACACACACACACACACACACACACACACACACACAAAAACACACTTTCTTTGTTTGTATTACTGTCTGTATTATGTATCCAAAAAGTCAATTTGCATCTTCATTGTTTATGTGTTCTTACTCAATATTTGTAAACATGTCCAAAAATATATTGCGTGCTTGTATGTGCATGCATGTTTGTGTGTATGCATGTGTGTGTGTGTGTGTGTGTGTGTGTGTGTGTGTGTGGGTCTGTAATGACCTGTTTCTTTCCCTTGATCTTCACTGATCTGGTTTCCTCGGCATCTAGCAGAAAGACAGATTGCTGCTTAGACCTTAAGACACTCTGCTAATTAACTTTTGTCAAGAAAGTCACGACTTAACTTTCATAACGAATCATAAATGAAAAAGATTAGTTGTTTTCAACTATAATATTTCTACAAAGTTTTATAATTTTTCATCATTATTTTTAGATTATTTCATCATTATTTTTAGATAGCTTGTTTATTGAAATTGTTTAGTTGCACACCTAAATTCTTCACATACTGTTGACTTAACAAGGCTTGCTTTGTTATATTAATAAACACATATTAGCCAAAGAAAGACATTTAGATTAAGTATTGTTGCCCCAGCAGAACATTTAACATGTGTTTTTGGAGCAATATATATAATTAATTTCATTTTTTTAATTTATCAGAATAATTTTACTAATATGCATGGGTTAAATAATAATAATATTAATATTAATTATTATTATTATTATTATTGTTATTATTATTATTATTATTATTATTATTATTATTATTGTGCTGTTTGGTTATTGTGTGGGGGAAAAAATCCTAAACTTCTACATTTACATCAGAATACAGTTAAAAATGCACAGGCTAAGCTAAAACCGATATTCCTATACAGAAAACTATTGAGCAGATGGTTTGGTATAGGCTGTCAGCATTACTGGCCCTTCAAAGTTTGTTTAAACCTGAGCTGGTGTCAGATCTCCAGTCCACTTTGCCCGCTGTATATGATGGACTTGGTCTTTAGCCAAATGAAATCCTTCAAAACACAAATGCTTCCCACCATGACATCACTGAGAAAAGTTTGGAGACTTAACATCAAAGCTTCCATCTTTGAACCACTAAAAGCTTTGGCCTGAAATCCTTAAACCTGGCGACTGTTTAGGTAAACAGTTTATTCTGTGTCAGCTGGCGAGAACACTGTCCACTCTGTTAGAAATGTCAGCAGCTGAGGAATGTTGGCGGTCCGGAGCTTCAGAGGGGCTTTTAACATCTGCAGTGTCTCGCAACTTATTGACGTTTCAGTCAATGACCAGAATAATTCAAGACCAAAAAACTGTTTTTGCCTGTGTGTGTCTCTATATATAGTGCATGCAACTGTGTGTCTTTTTGGGTCCATGCATGTGTTTTACAGTAGCACTTGTGTCTAAGTTTAAGCTTTTGTTGTTTTGTTTTGGTTTTTTTTGTTTTGTTTTTTTGTCCTCAGATTACACAGTTGAAAATAGAGAATAATCCTTTTGCTAAGGGCTTCAGAGGAAGTGACGACAATGAGCTGCACCGCATGGCTAAACTACAAGGGTGAGTACAGCTTCAGCAGCATTTGTAGGAAACTAATTCTGTGTTTCCCTCTGTCACTCCTTCTTCCCCCCCTCTCATGCTGGGGGGGAGGGATGTTATGATGGGATGCATATGGTCTAAGGCATGAGAGTGTGAGCAAAGCTAAGAGATCTTAGGCAATGTCACCTGAAGTTTGAGCTTAGCCTAAATATTCACCGACATCTCGTGCAGATAGTGACATCACTTCCTGTGCTGGATTGACTGGTGATATCATGTTGCTGCTGGTCAGCTGTGACTCTATGTGACAAACTAATCTCTATTTGAGCTGTTGTGTCAGGCAGTTTAGAGATTTTAGCAGCCAATAGGAGAGGCTGTTACCGAGGAAAGGAAAAAGAAGGGGAAGGAGGGAGAGGAGGGAGTGTTAGACGCAGCTCCTCTGTGTTGTTGTGCTGCTGGTGGTGGTAGGAAAGGAGAGGAGAGGAGAAAAGAGGAGAGGGAAGGAATTGACTGTATGTGAAGTGACATGGCTGGATTTTTATTTTTGGAGCAGGGAATTATCTCATAGCAGCACTGATTGTGTGTGAGTGTGTGTGTCACTAGCACAGCAAGAGACGGGAAAATGTAGTCCGCTGTCCCCTACATACCACAGAGTTCACCAAGAGGGCAGTGTGTAGAGAGAGAGAGAGAGAGAGAGAGAGAGAGAGAGATTTCAGAATTAAAGGGAAGAAGAAAAAAGAGCGAAACACAAGCAGAAATAACACAAAAGACAGATTTTTCATAAATACCTGTACGGTGTTGTGTGATATACATGAATCTGTAGCAAAATCAATTGTAGATTGTTGCTTTTGCTGTGATTTTCCATCTCTGTCTCTCTCTCTCTTGATCAGTAAGGACTACCCAGTGGTCCCTCGCACTACTGTCCGTCAAAGAGCATGCCCCAGTGGGAGTCCCTTCAGCGGGGAGGGTCAGGCTCTGCGGGGCTCCCCTGGGGCTGCAGGATCCCCCTTCACCTGTGAGAACAGCATGAACAGCAGCAGTCCACAGGAGCTGCTGAAGCCCCCCACCCTCTATGCCCTTCCTCATCCTCACCTACAGCACGGCCAGCAGCCGCAGCTCTACCACTGCACCAAGAGGAAAGGTAGGAAGAAGCTGTACAGAGTTCTCATAAAGTACATTTTCAGTCCAGGTCAGTCCCTGACATGGGAAGCCAGAAACATCTGAGAATATATAGTTTGGTTTTTAATATTTTTTATTTTTGTATATATAGTTTTTGTGTTTCACAACAGAATTTTTTTTTTTTTTTTTTTTNTTTTTTTTTTTTTTTTTTTTCAAAAAAATGTTGTAAATAAATTTGTGTCACTCTCACTTTCTAAAGCATTATGATTCCTAATGTCATGCTGGTACAATAATTACTCCACATTCACACTGCATTCATGACAAGTGGAAAATGTCTCTTTTCTCAGAAACATGGTGAATGAAAACAAGAAATAACAGCAGTACTATAAATTATAATACCTGTTCAAATTTGTACCTGCTTTTTAGAAGCACAGAATTTTCAATGTAAAACTTGCCTTCAGAAATTGTGACGTTATTTATCACAACGTACAATTTACATCTTTATTATATCTCCTCCAGTTATATGTGGGGTCCTTCCTTTAAAGTGTATACAAAAAGGAGTGCACTTCATTGATATAGTAATATAATTCATTATATATGGCAATAGATCATCATTATATATATATATTCATAATCACACAATCGTCTCAAGCCTCGATGACAACTGTATTTGCTTTTGATTAGTAACATGCAAATATCTGGGTGCTAAATGTGTCTGAAACAATGCAGAAAAGTATCAGTATCAATAAATCTGGAGTATAATATGCTTTGGAAAAGTTTTTCCACCCCAATGTATGCGCCAAAATATAACAGTGATATCCGGGAGATTTGTGTCTGTGCATACTCACACGGTGAAAAGAAGTCTGCTAAAATCCGTAAAAACCCTATGTGGGTTGCAGAGAGTAAGTCTTAGATTTTCTCTCTCTCTCTCTCTCTCTCTCTCTCTCTCTCTCTCTCTCTCTCTAGTGGTGGAGAGCTGTCCTCAAGGAAACCACCAGCAGCAGTACAAGAAACCCTTCATAGGAAATTCACCAAATGAGGGGGAGTCTTACTATCACTCCTCCTCTTATCTGCCTCCTCCACCACCAGGTCTACCTAACAATCCTACCATGGGTCTCAGTGACTCCCCCTACAGCTCAGACATGGGACAACGTCAGGCATGCATGTTTGCTGGCTCAGAGCCCAGATTGGATGAACTCAGCTGTACATCCTGGTCTTACACCTGCACTCTTCCCCCTGTCATGACTCCCATTGAAACCTACCCATCTTATACCCCACATCCTCCCTACAGCTCCAGCCCTCAGGGCTCTCAACTCAGTGCTATAACCCACCACAGCTCTCCGCCTCTGACACAGCCCATTTCTCATGACCCCTACCAGAGACAGAGCTCAGGACCTCCAACTCAGACCCCCCAAAACATAAACAGCAGGCAGCTCAGCCCTCCTCTCAGAGAGTATCCTCGCTATACTCCTAACCCATCTCCACCTCTCTACCACACGCTAGAGACACACACGCACATCAGGTGTGGGGTCCCAGAGTGGAGCGCAGCCTCCTAATTGGACAAGAGGACATATATGAAAGACTGATTGGTGGATGGAGGTTGCTCGTCTCAAGTTTTACAACCCTCCCCTGAAAAATGCTGCATCATATAAGGCCAAAATATGATTTTACCTTTGTAATATAATTGTGAAAAGCATGTACTTGTGCTACCTGAAGAGGTTTCTTGTGATAATTACAGTATGTCTCTCCCCTGTACTGGAAGGAGCAGTGGACTGTTACGACTACCCCTTGACATCAAAACTATGTGACGCTCCAGAGGTAAATAAATACAAGAATAAGGAAGTGTAGAGTTTGTTGGAAAGAAGCTCCTTCTAAGTGGCACAATGAACAACAAAGCAGCGTTGTGTTTCCAAACCCCAAAGACCAATTGTTTGCACTGTGATCCCTGTTAGGCCAGACTGTGAAAAGTACTGGACCGTTTTCTTCTCCATGACTCCAAATCTCTGCATTGTGAAGGATGTATATGCACATTGTGACCTACCTTCAGACAGGCAGTAATATTTACTGACCAAACAAAAAAAAAAAAAATCTTGGCTCTAACAGTGGAGCCTGAGGGAGACATTTTTTTTCTTTTCAGCAAAGCACAGCACAGCTCTACGCTCAGTCTCAGCGAAGGAGAAAAGCAATTGGGTTGTCTTTGTGTCTTTGTGTGAGTGTGTGTGTGTGTGTGTGTGTGTTTGTACGTATAGCCGATGTCAGCTCAGCTTAATACTACTATGAGTTAATTTCCAGTGAGACAGACAGTAGTAGCTGCAGGCAACGCACCACCGAGATAAACAAGACATGTTTAGACCATGCTAGAGGCTGAAGAACCTGTAAACACTGTACCATTGCATTCTGGGTAACTGCACAACCTAGCATCATGCAGCTGTCACCACTGTCCTCTCAGTCACCTCCCATCTGACCAATCAGAATTCTTTGTTCACTGAGAGTTAATCAATAAGCATGCTCCTTTCTTTTTATTTCATGTTGACCCGTCAGAATTACAGCATGGTTTGCGTCTGTATGTTTTGGCCCATTTTTGTTTATTTTTGGATTATTTATGATTCCAGTGTGGATCCTTAACATGAGAGGATTGCTTCTCGAACAAAAGAATATTTTATTGGATAGTTGAATATATAATCCTGCCTAGCTACCTGGTCTCACACCATCCTATCTCTATATAATATATCAAGAACCACAATGGAAATAAATCTTGGACTTTATTTCATCCTTGATATTTGAGACCTGTGTTACTTTTTTTTTAATGTCTACCCTCTCTAAAAATGTCAAATAAACTAAACCAAAAATGTGTTAACCTTGATGCACCAACTTTAATTAATGTTCTTATTGGTCTATTATTTTTAATCTAAATTAGCCTGTCATGAGCTGGGCTAATTGCTTTTACAGGCAACCATCAGAGACTACATCCTCATTATTCCCAAATATGTTTTAGGTGTGTGTGTGTGTGTGTGTGTGTGTGTGTGTGTGCGTGTGTGTGTGTGTGTGTATTATTAGATGTAAAGAGCTAACTTGTTTTGAAAAAGGTTTGTGGTTTATAGTGTTGTTCCTGCTAATAGTATTTATTACTCTAGATTTGTACAGATTTGTTGTAAAATTGTGAAACAAGACTGTATTGTTCATGGTTTTGCCTCATTGAAGGCTTGTTTCTGATTTCACCTTCCATTTCCAAGTGGTGATAAATAGTTGTGATAAAAGTTTCTGTTCTATGGAAATAATGGCAGATTTATATACAGAAATAAAATACATTTTACAGAATTTGGCTTAAGTCAGTTTTTTTTTAGTGTTCTTCTTTGTGATTAGGCAAGAAACACAGAACAGACAAACAATTAACATTCCTAGTGAGTTATTTAAAGTACATTCAGCACCTCAAGAGTGGAAACTCTTTAAGTGCAGTGTGGATTATCAGTCCAATGCATGTATCAATATGAAGGACCTGATAACCATGGCAGCCTGCTCTTTTTCCCAAACTTGTATTCAAAAAGTGTCCAATAATCCCTTTTAAAGACACGATTTGAAGTAGAGCAGTGTGCACTATGCTGCCTTATCAAGAATAAGGGACCTCTGTGTCAGCGGGCCCAATATCCCACCCAACTCTTCTATTCAGCAAAGAGCCTCCCCAGAGTGATGTGGGTGCTGGGGTGCTATGCATACCTTGTCCGCAGCTTCTTATCTCTGACAGGTTGTTTGGCATCTCCAGTCTCCACCAGCTGGACCCCCTCAATGACAACCTGCTGGCCAGAGAGGGAGGGCTCTGCTGGGATGAAGAGCAAAGGAGGGTATGGTGCATTGGGGTCCCCCCTCCTCTAAACTCAAACCACTATTCTCCTGGACAGACTCAGATACACACACACACACACACACACATGCTCTCCATCTCCTTCCTCCTTCCTGACATCTAATTTTTCTGTCTCTCATGGTAAGGTTAACCTCTTAATCTAACCACCTGACACCTGCTCAGGGTTTACAACACACTTTAACAGAACAAACAAATCAAGCACAGTTATTATGTGCAGTAGTTTTTAAATCATTACTTATTATCCATTATTTTCATTTAATTAGTTATGTGTGTCTGTCAGACATTGGCAAAGTCTCTCTTCTCCCTCTCTTTTTTCTATTTCTTCCTCTCTCTCTCTCTCTCTCTCTCTCTCTCTCTCATGCACCGTGAGGTCAGAGGTTAAGCAGGCAGCTCTTCAGAGGGTCTGTTCCTCCTTAACCCTTTGTCTCCAGACAAACACAGAGCACGGAGAAGCAGGAGGGATGAAGAGGGATTGGGAGACACAGACAAGAAGGGTATAGAGAGACAAGAGAGAGGGCAAGAGAAGACAGACAGAGGAACTAAGAGAGAGAGAGAGAGAGAGAGAGACAGAGACAGAGAGAGGTCCCAGGGGTGTCCAGCTCNAACTAAGAGAGAGAGAGAGAGAGAGAGAGACAGAGACAGAGAGAGGTCCCAGGGGTGTCCAGCTCTGAAGATGGATTGCATCACTTCATGTTTGCACATACAGTAACAGAGCTCTATGATGACCTTTATGGCTGCGACTTAGTTGGAAAAATAAAGTTTTGGATAAAAAGAAGTAATACTAAACAACAGTAAGTGTGTGTGTGTGTGTGTGTGTGTGTGTGTGTGTGTGTGTGTGTGTAAATTATCTTAATTCATCAGGAGAAGACTTTCTCAGACATACTGCTTGGACAGCAGATTGATGACCTTTTGTGATCAAAGTGCCTAAGTGGTGCTTATTGTTATCTACTCAAGCCTCCCAACATACACACAGCCCCCCCCCNTCCCCCCCCATATTCTTTTTTTCTCATTTTTTTCCAAGTTACTGTACTTTCTTACTCGGACAGAACCACAAGCAACCTTCTTTAAAAAAAAAATGCACCGTCTCATATATGTATACCTGTGAGACACCATGCTTAAAAACAGAAAGATTAACATGTTTAAATATAATTAATTTGGCCCACAAAAGTACTTTTTCATACAGCATCCAAAGTGGAAATGGAACTGAGGTCTCCTCATCGAGCTTTCTTTTATTGCAGGAGGTTCAGTTTGTTTTTCTGCTTATTTGATGTTATTGCTGATATACTGTAAAGCTTCTGTGTAGAATGATTTTTCTTTGAAAATAAGCTTTAATTAAATTTAAATTTAAGCTTTAAGTCAGTCTTCAATAAGACATTGAAGACTGATTTAAAGCTGATTTCATTACAGTCTGAACTATTACTTTAAAATATATAAATGCATAGTTGGATTCTCTTGTAGAACACTGAGATGCATTTGTGTGATGTCTGGCATTAGTGATGCCATTTTGTGGGGAATAAGTGGTCTGAAATGGAGTGTAATTGGTAAAGCTGATTATGTTTCCTCTTCATTGGTCTGATGGTGCTCTGTCTCAGAGGTAGGGGAGGAGAGCAGTAGTCTTTTTCTGACCAGCATGGTGCTAGAGAAACAGCTCTGACACTGTAGAGAAAAGAGAAAGCGTCTTCACACTCTCACCATTTCAATTTTCATTATCTGAAAAGTTCAGCAGTACATATTAAAATAGCATGAATCTACAGTCAGACTATGAAGGGTAAATATTGGAAACTTAAGAGGACATAATTTGGAAACTGAACTACCTCAATTCTTATAGGACTTGTGAGGGCATAAAACATTCTTTCTTTGCTTATGTTAATATTTAGAAAATATTCAGTAATTGCATTTCGTTTTAATAAGTATTGTAGGCTACACACAGTAGCAGTAAAACAATGAATGTTTGGCCATTACATATGGTGCAACAATGTAGCTTGGCAGAGGTTTATTGAATGGTACTATCCATCCTTGCTATTATTTAAAAGCCACACAAATGGTCTAATGCTGTTAAGCACAGTATCGTAACAAGACTCAGACCCAAGCTAATTTCCCCCTAAATGAGAGTTTATGGCTGAAACAGTCTTGAAATCACTGGAGTAGATCTTAATATGAGCATAAGGGCTGTCAAGGATAAGAGGCCAAATAGGAGTGTATGTGAGAGGGGGGGTGTACTTGTGTTGCTCTGTGTGTTAAGACTGAAAGACAAAGGGTGAGGTTAAGGGTCAAACTAACAACAGACAGGCCAGTCCAGGGTCAGAGGGCTCAGACTAACCTGATCAGTGATGGCTGTTTATCTGACGGACCGCCAGCCTGACGGCGTGCCCAATCTTTCCCTCTCATACTGGACTCTCACTTTTAGAACCAGTTGAACAACTCAGTGCCGTCTTTAAAGATCAGCTAACAGGTACAAAAAATGATGTGGTGTTTCCTGTTGGCAGAACACCATTTATGCCACGGCATGTCCTGGGTTCGGATCCACCTGGTAATTTTTGTAACAGTTTCCACTTTTTGCTCTCCAGTAAAACCAACCATGAACAAAAGAACCTGTGATGTGAGCATGAATAATTGCTTTAACTCCTAACATATTGCCATACTCCAAGGTCCTAAGACCAGCAGCCAAATACCCATGACAGGATGACAGGGATAGAGGCGCTCCCACAGTGGGTGGTGGGGAGGTTTGTGGACCATCATGGAGCCAATGTCCTGTCTGATTACAGCCAGGGGACTGGAGAGGCACGCTAATTGCCCCCCCCNACACACACACAAAGGCCCACATACACTCTCCCAGACACAAAGACACACAACTAAGACAGACAGACATGTAAAATCACACAAAGCCATACATATACACAAACACACACACAAATTTATTCAATCTATAGATTTTACAACGTGCCCCCAACATAAATCTGGTCTTTGCTCAAACACATGGAATGATATCACTACTAGAATATACGGGATATCTTTACAGTAGTAAGATGTCACAGCTAAAATTACACAATTTCATTTTTTTAAATATATAAAATACAATATACATATAATGTTGTATTCAGAAATGACCAACCGTTCATTTTCAGTTACCTCTTGTGGAAATTCAGTGTCTCCTGGCAATGCTCGTCTCTTCTCTCTCTGCACATTTTGGTTACCCAGCATTCCTAGAGGCTTGTTGCTACTCGTGTAAAAGGATGTTTACAAACAGACTAGACAAAATGTGAGAGACCAACAAAACACAAACATCAATAAACAAACATACACACCCATTCACACACCCACCTCCTTCCAAGAACTTCCTGACGGGCAGGCCCCAGGTGGTGAGAATCGGCAGCCACACTTCCTCCTCGCTGATCCTC
>VXCM01001468.1:30998-75545 GCA_014773175.1 Lucifuga dentata | reverse complement strand
AAGTTAGTTGGTGTGAGAGAAGAGGAGGCAGAGGATAGGGTTAGATGGAGGCAGATGATTTGCTGTAGTGACCCCTGAAGGGAAAAGCCGAAAGGAAAAGAAGAAGAATATATTGAGAACGGCCGCACGTTACATTTTCTGGCTTTCCGAGCCTTTTTTTTTTTTTTAACACTTTGTGTTAAATATAACAAACATAGAAGCCTTCATCTTTACGCAGATATGTTGCTATTTTGATTTCTGATTTGATTGGTGTACACGTGCATGACACATCTTCCTGTAGATGCGATCTACTGCGCATGGGTGGAACGTGTCCTCCAAGCGGATACCAAAATGTAGCATAAACATAATCGCATGCGCATCTGCTGTAAGTGGAGCCTCATGGACCCTTGTGGACTCACGTATGTGGAAAGTATAATCCGGCTTTTAGTGTGTGATAACAGGCTGCTGTTACAGCACAACTCACCAGCTTCTCCTCCGTGATCCCCGATGAAAGTACATGTCTGGATGGGAGAGATAAATGCTCACACAATATATCAGATGTTTCTTTCTGCATGTTAAAGTTTCTAACCCACTGATCTTATTTTTAAATAGTTCTCTCATCCATTGAAGCATTTTGTTTACATCCATCTCAGAAATGTGCACATGCACAGCTGCATCTGGGTTGCTAGAGGTCAAAGCTGTGTAAATACAGGTATCAGATATGAGCCGCTTAAAAAAGAAAATGTAAATACACTGAACAAAAAATCGGATATAGGCAAAAGATTGGAATTGAGCAGCATCAAGACTTGTAGTGTAAATCCAGCCTTAGGCTGGACAACACCTTCTACTCCAACAAAGAGATCTTCCTCAGGGAGTTGATCTCCAGTGTCTCTGATGCTTTGGACAAAATCCGCCTAAGGCTGTAAATCCAGCTAGAGACCACACTTAGGTTAACATCTCTTTGGCTGATATGTTTGTTACACATAATTTTTGAGTTTTGCCGAATTTGAAGTAGCAGCAGAGAAATTTTGTCTCATGCCAACTAGCACCAGTATCCAGTACTCCTCTGAAGCTAGCCAGACTAAATGCAGTTTAGCAGCAGCTGAATGCAATGTATGTCTAAAAATGCAGGATGAAGTCAGCAAAATATTTCAACAAGAAGTAGTAATGTGCCCAACTACCCATCCCAGCTTGTTAAATGATGCATGCTGTTTGCCAGCAATGGGGAGGTGGGCCATAATGTAATAACTATTGGATATAGAAATATACAGCAAACAAAACTGGTCTGACATCTACTTTCCTGGGCCTCTCCCGTCCTGCCCTTGTTCGTGGCCAGCGTGGATGATTTCCCCTCCATGCTGGTTTTGTTAAGTTTTAGATTAAAGTTTTATCTTAAAAAACAGTGGATGTGTAAGAATTATGATGCAATGGAGTCTTTCCTCCTGGCACAGTCCTAGATAAGAGCCGACTGACTTGAATTTCCTCACAAATCCTGCAAGCCATGATGATTGACTTACCATCTCTTCTAAGATGATCAGCTCTAGGATATCCCTTCTTGCAAGAGAACTCACAGTGTGTGTGTGTGTGTGTGTGTGTGTGTGTGTGTGTGTGTGTGTGTGTAAATTCATAAAAATATGGTTATGGTGCAGCACTTCACAATCTTCAACTAGCTAGCTCACATATTGCACATTGCCACTTCATTTATTTTATCATCTCTGCATATAACATTGTGAAGTAGCTAATCTTTCTCATTTTGTTGTGTCTCCTTATATAGATTTTTCAAATGATGGAGCCTTTCAGGAAATTTGAAATGGGTTGTTTATGGCTGTATTTGTCTTGTGATTGACAAGTCACCTGCATATGTTCCAGTCTCAACTAATGTTTTACTCTCCACTACCTTGTCTCAGCCATCTAGCTCCCAAGAATGACAGCATCGCAGCACCTTTAAACACTGTCTCTTTTCATGCATTTAGAGCTGCAAAAGTTTCTGTGAATAGATAGAATTGTGTTTCATTCTTTTTAGGAGCCCTTCCAGCTGGAGGCATCAATGCCTGAAATCCCTACATGTAAGGTGCCGTGGAAAGTACAGAGTATAAGCCGACCTCGTGAATAAGCTGGCTTGACCTGCAAATTTAGAGTTTTAAAGAAACCTGTATATAAGCTGATGTAATTTATTTGCTTAGCAAATTACCTGTTTTTCTGGGTACTGCCGTAGTATTCTTGTGATTTTCTGAAAACAATCCACCTACCAGTACTGGTAAACAGCAGATTACCATAACTGACTGAGCACTGTATATGTAACTTGTCTTGGCACGTTACACATACAGACATGGAAACGACACAGACTATTCTGTGTTGTATCTTATCTCAAGCTTCTTGCTGATAAAGCACAAAACATGATGTTGAATGAGACTACCAAACAACGGTACCGTACCGGTATGTGAAACAGCACTTTTATAAAGTTGTCTCTGATTGGCCCATTCTTTTGTCTTTGACCAATCACAACANTGAAACAGCACTTTTATAAAGTTGTCTCTGATTGGCCCATTCTTTTGTCTTTGACCAATCACAACAGCGCTTACTGGATGCTGCAAATGGCCACCGCAAAATGTGCTGCATAAGATGTTTTGTCAGGAAAAAACTCATTCTAAGGTATGATTTAAACTATTTTCCATTAATTGTGGTAATGGGTAGTATTTCCATCCCTTGAAATGTTTTTTTCTGGGATCAAATTTTAATTACTGGTGTATAAGCTGACCCCTGATTTGCGTTGTGAAATTTGGTAATAAAAACTCGGTTTATACTCGAGTGTATACGATAGATGCTACGGGTTATTGACCTTCCTCCCTGTGAGTTCAGACTACATCCTCTGGCATGACCTCCTCTGCTGCTTTCCTCCATCTTCATAACCTTATTATAGGGAAAGAGGAGGAACAGTTTGTGTTTGTTTTCTGACCATATGGCCCCATTATTACGGTAACAACCTCACAGTCCCTCCAGGACACACACACTCATTTTTGTACTTTTTTCATTTGGGGGTGGGGAGTGGGAAGGGTAATGACCTTGGAGACCCTCCAGCACACTTTCGACTGCCCCTAGTTGTCACTTACACAGATAACGCTTCTCCATGCTTCATTTGGTTTGCAACCACTACATGGACTGTGGATCTCTCATCACACACACACAGATCCATGCAAAGCTTTGTTTGCATCTTGAGAGGTTATTACATCTGTGCATTCATGTATNCACACACAGATCCATGCAAAGCTTTGTTTGCATCTTGAGAGGTTATTACATCTGTGCATTCATGTATGTATATTCATGCATGTGCAAAAACACACGTAAACATCATTACATCTCAGAAAGGCCAAACAGACAGGGGTCGGTGTAAAATAAAGTAGCAGGTTTCAGCATGCTAAACAAACAACTGAGGCTTAGTCAGCAAAGCAACAGAAAGCATCTGCTGTGGAGATGTTGTTGCTTGTTTGATGAGTCATTTTGTGCTGTAAACATGGAGTCAGAGGTCAACCTGTCAGTAACACCTTATGCTGTTGTTACTGAGGAATCAAGCACATGTTGTGAAACTTAATTCGCTCTTCTTATATGAGCTTTATTGAAAGTAGTCCTGAAATTCCATATATACTGTACATCTATAGATAGACTGTATATCTGTAAATTTTCAAGGAGCTACATGTACAGCCTACTGTGTAATACATACAGATTTTACATGAAAAGTAATCCCACAGAGTACAGCTGGTAAGAATTTTAAGTCAGTTGAAATAAAAGAAATTCTAACAGGTTACATCTGTAATGAATGGAAGAAAAAAAAATGTTTGGCCCAATATTAAATTGTGCTGAATTGATTCACTCGTGTTTATTGAGAAATATTTGACTATAGGGTACAAAACAATAATTATGTTGAATGTGTGTTTGCTGTTTGGTGTAGAAAGAGAAGGCTGTACAGCTTTGTGGTAGATGACTGCTGCTAAATGTTCCAGCTGTTCATTGTTTAAGGGCATTCTCTCCATTTAAATTAATGGGACAGCTATGTTGTTTAGCTAATGTAAACAGTATATGATAAATCTATATATTTAAAGCAGTCTGAGTCTGAAAAAAAGGGTCATCTGTATGCCAGCATACAGTACATGTGTCAAGGTTATTTCTTTCCATAACATGTACAGTTATTTCACCTGGGTAGATGTAGTTTGATTTATTTTTCTAATGAGATTCTGGCTTTTTTAAATCGTTTAGGATTTTGACCTTAGCCGACACACTCTTTCATTCACAATTTGACCCTTGTAGTGATGTAAAATGTAGGATTAAAGAGCCAATTTGTAGCTTTGTGCAGGCTTAAGTCTGACTCAACTAAAATGATGATTTCTGACAATAATGAGCATGCTTTTGGATGGTATATAAGGTAGCAATACATGTTTTAATCTTATCCTGATGCAAAGAAAATATGATTAACTATTCTTGTCTCGTATGTTAACCAGTAAACTTTTTTCACTCTCTGTGTCATCGCAGTGTACAGATGGTTCTACCTTTGCCTTTACAATGACAGTCAGATTCTGTGATGGTAAATCACCTGTAGCCATCTTCTTTCAAAGACATTTTACACATCAAAGATAGTAAAGCAGCGCTTAAATCTGTTGGCAATGTAGATTCCCTGTAAGATGAACATCTAATGGTAGTAAATGACAAAGTAAAGTGAAAAAACAACTGTCCGAATGAATAATTCATGAGAACACATCAAACTCCATTACTCTTTCTAGGGGAAGATGTGAGAGATTAGGAGGAATGTGATACTGTGAAAATATACTTCCCTCCCCTCAGGATGAGAAATCTGTTCTGCCTGTAATACATACAGTACTATAGTCATAAAACCTATAGGCTAGTTCATAAACAGTGACATACTTAACTGTGTAAAACTTAGGCATTGTTTCCAATGTAAATTCATCCTAATTTTGTAGATTTTTTATTATTGCTTATTGAGAATAAATATTAGTAAGAACAAGTTGCAAACTTGTTAAGAGGGATCAATTATAATTTAATATTTGTAACTTAACAGAATAGAAACAGGTATAATGGACAACATCTTTCCTCTCAAAACTGTCAGACCTACCAATACTATCAATATACATCCAGCTTTAGTGCCTTTCTGATGGATTTATTTAATGTTATCCATCAATATTTTCTATAGTTGAATGAGGACAGAGTGCTTGTCTCTATTTTGTTTCCTAGGTGTATGCAGATTATTAATCATTTATACACACAAATGGTTACTCATTTGTCTGTCGAGTAAATGAGGCATGAAAAGATGTTTGGATATGACACACCTGACCACTTGGTGGGGTTGTTAGTCCAGCAATCTTTAGGCAGGTGAAAGGGCAACATGGAAGTTTTGAAAGTATCTAACATACAGTATAGTTATTCAGGTTTTAAATATAGTACATTTGGAGCAGAAGTAACTGAACTGGCATTAGAGAGCAACTGTGCACCTTTAGGTCTGTGTTCCAAATTCAGTAGGTGGAGTCTTCAGTTCTTTTTGAATTATTTGGTTACAACAAATCCCCTGACATTAAAAGCCAAAAGCATCACTCCATGTATATTAGACTTTTGTTTCATAGAAACAACACTACCATACCTCTTGGGAGTAATTATTTAACAGTGGTTGACACCATCTGTTTATCAAAAACAAGGTGAATGTCCAAAAAGGGCACATGAATACATTTAATATCACAATCATGGAGATTAGTAGTGATTCATGTGTGGTGACAGTAGATAATCATGTCAATATTTCTCTATTCATATTCAGATTTTGTACCGTTCCTGCCCAGGAAAAACAAAGTGACTAATCATAATAATGTCATAGGCAGACTTTAATAGATGCATTAGGATTGATATGCCTCTGGGGAGAATGGGTTATCGCTCATAAAGCAAAATCATCTGCACTGGCAATTAAAATCAGATTCAGGTTCATTTAAAAGACTCCGTGATAATGTAGGCACAGAGAAAATGGTTAAATATGCTGTAATTGCAATAAATTTAGGAGTTTGACTAAGAATACATTAGAGAGATTCTCAGAGTGGTGTCTGTCTGGAGCAGCAGTAAGGCAGAGTCCTTTAACTTTGGTGAAACTTTAACCAATATAATTAGATTCTGTTTAATTCATGCAAAAGATGAATGAGGAAAGATGCTTTGCATGTGCTGAGCACAAAACCAGTCAAAATACATGTATATGGTACTGTGCAAAACATGTTCAACCCAGTGCTTGTAATACAGGTATGTGTTAGAAGACGAGTTGATCAAACAGCTATATTTTGTATTGTTTTTAATGTTTAATTGGTTTGTTTGGTCTCGCATGCACACACACACAAGCACGCACACATGTGCGTGCACGCACACACACACGCACACATTCACACATTAATAGCCTTAACCTCTGCTGTGCCAGGAGACTCTTCCCTACTAGGACTGGAAACACAATCTGTCCCATGGCTGCCAGATTGGTGGTCCAAAGAGAATGGTGACCGTGTGTGTGTATGTGTGTGTGTGTGTGTGTGTGTGTGTTTGAATTTGTGTAAGTCATTAACCGGCACAAGAATAAAACATAAGGGGGACAAGCGAGAGACCGAGTGAAAATATATAAAGTTTGTGTGTTAGTTATAGGCAGTAAAATGTTAAGATACAGTACTGCTGGCATAGATACGCAGTTGTGTGTGTGTGTGTGTGTGCGTGTGCATGTGTGTACGTGTGTGCGTGCACCAGCTGCTGTTTCACAGCAGATTAAAGCCTCCTGTGGTCAATTTGCTCTCCCTAATGTCAGGTCTCTCCAAAGACTGGAATCACCCGTAGCCTAGCAACCGTGGCCACAGCTAAGGGAAGCGCAGCCATGCATCTAAAATTCACCTGCTTAGGTGTACATTCCTGTGCCTCTGTGTGTGTGTGCGCGCGCGTGCGCGCGCATGTGTGCCTGTATGTCTTCTGTCAGTGTTTTGTGGGTAAGTGTGTGTGTGTGGGTGGGAATGCATATGTTTATATGCGCACCTATGTGAGCATATGAATGCTTTGGTATGTTTGAAGGGGAAATTATTATATGTGGCCAAACAAAAAGCCACTGACCTTTTATTCAGTCTGTTTCCTTCCTTTCACTGAACTCCTAACTCCCCCCACCTTGCTCTAGCCACTCTTTTCCTCACCTTCCCTCACTCTCTTCCCTCATTCCTACACTGCCTATATTGACTATCTGGGAAAGTCAGCCAGAGCTGCTCAGAGGCTCGATGATTCCTGGCTGTGCAGCACCAAAGACACTCTGGCCTCAGTTGTCTGGATCTCTGCTTTTTGGGACTAAGCACCTTAGACATTGGTGCTGGCTGCCGGAAGAGTTGAGGCAAAATGGTGATATATATTACCTGAAAAAACTAATGACTCAGGAATGAGAGAGAGAGAGAGATTCTGCTATTTAAGGTGGATGCTGCATCAAAACCACAAACCAGCTGGCCACCCATTTATATACAACAGATGGAATGCCTATTTCAAGTAGGATTTCCACAGATAAAACACCAGAGACCTCTCTGTAAATCTTTTGCTTATCACTGAGAAACAGAGAGAATGAAGAGAAATAAAACCAAAGCAGCTGAAATGAAAACAGGTTAGTGTGCAAATTTGCAAATTACAATAACCTTATTTGTACAGCTTTTGCTGAAACAAGTACAAAATGGTTCACAATCAAAACAAAAAAACAAGACATGAAAACATGCAAAGAAGAGTGTAGCTGCAAAATGAAAGACTTACTGTAAGTAAGTGTGGGGGTGGGATATGTTTCACTCTGGTTAGGAAAGGTAGGTGGGGAGAAAGGTTAAACCACCAAAACAAAATGGTAGACACTCACACAGTCTGAGGCCAGCTGAGCATGTGTGTGTGTGTATGTGTTTGTTTGAACATAGCTGGCTGTGCTTACATGTGTGAGAACAAAAGCAGGGGAAAAGAAAGCTTCAGGCAGAGACATGAGCCAGCAGCAGCACTAGATTACATTAGCAAGGCATGAGGCAGCGGGAAGGTCAGTGAATCAGATACCAGTTCAATATAACGCCACGACCCGGAGGGCAGCAGCTGAGGTGGTCTGCTATCCAAGCTGACTGCTGAGGAAGCCTTGACTTTGCAAATGTGTTTAAGGAATTTGACCATGCTGAGAACAGACAGAAAAGCTGACTCCTGAAAATGGCAGCACGTCTATTTCATCCCAGAAAGGAACAACTTTGTTGCTGAGTAGATATGTATTAACAATATGGGAGGAAGAGAGTTTTTTTTCAGTCTGCTGTTTTGCACCTGGTATTTACGTAAAACAAATTATAGCTGCATACCGTCTGCGCTCCTATACATCTACATATAGTAATGTTTGCAGCATTTTGCTGATCTTGTAAACTGTTTGCCTTCATGAAAAAAAATCTGACGAACAGCTCGACATTGATAGATTACAATATCAAAACGATAGGATGCCTATGGTAAATCCTCTCATATTTGCTACACTACAATTTGTAAAAATCAATTACAACTACATCTACCCAAGAGCCATACTGTGAATGAATCTAAATTTTGAGTGGCTATTACATCTCTCATAGATCATATTGACTTAGATATGGTCCCTCTAACTTTTAATAGCTGTGCACTTGTAGATGAGTAGTTCAGCACTCTTAGCCCATTATACTGTTAGTGGTCACAGTGCAATCAAGAGGGTCAAAGATTTTAGTGTGCTCCATCAGTGAAGTGCACCACTCAGTTGGATTCTAATTGACCTGCTGTAAAAGGAGTGGACAGGCAAGACCTCTCCCAGCGAAAAGTAACAACCACAAACTGTCAGATCTGCTGATAGGGGAACTACACCGTGGTTATTTTTAACACACTAACTTCTGAATAGTAAATAAATTAAAAAGATAATATAACACCAGACAACAGTGGAGGAGACAGGTAGAGACGGATTTCCGCCATAAATCCCGGTCGTCTGAAAAGTGGGGATGGGCGATACGCTGATTTTCAATTCGATCCGATACCGGTGATACTGAGGTCAGTATCGCGATATGATACTGATAAGATACTTCAAAGAGTCTTTTTGCTTACAGAAGAAACAGAAATTTTCTGTGAAAACCATTACATATGGACATCAAATAGTAATTTGAAATGCCTAATTAATCGTGCCAAAGATCAGACTTCTTTGCTTTGCTTTTTACTTTCATTATTTTGCTTTTAATTTTTTTNAATCGTGCCAAAGATCAGACTTCTTTGCTTTGCTTTTTACTTTCATTATTTTGCTTTTAATTTTTTTTTTGTCACAATAATGTATGGTCTTCTGACACTTGTCACATTTTGCTTCTTTGCGGTTTGTTCAGTCCACGAGAGAAAGAGAGAGAGAGAGAGAGAGAGAGTNTCAGTCCACGAGAGAGAGAGAGAGAGAGAGAGAGAGAGTACAAGTGGCAAAGAAAAGTAGTTCCTTGGTAGCAGTTTAATTTCATCATATTTTCACCATCATTTACAAAAAAATTCATTAAAATATAGATTTACAAAAATACGCAAGAGCATCTTAATTAAAACATGTAAAATCGATATTTTTAATGTGAAAATCGATTTTTAAAGCAAGACATCAGTATCAAGAATCGATATTATGGTATGGATCCGCCCATTCCCTACTGGAAAAGACTTTAACGCTTCAGGTGTGAGCCGCGGCTACAAGTGGGTGACGCTTAATGTCTACACAACAAGCTGTAGTGTGTGTTAGTGTCACTGGTGGATTCACAACTTTAAAGCCAAAAGTGACGGCGTTTGGAAATAGAGACATAAAAACGGCGTCATCTGCAGCTACTTTCATCTCCACCAGTTCCTGAAAACAAGCTAACAGGTGAGTGTTTTTAGCTAACGGCGCTAGCTTAGCTTAGCTTACGTTTCTTGCTGTATTATCTGATACGTTAGCTGCTTGTAAACGTCGTTTAAAATGTTTTACTGCTTGACTTCATGGCAAAATAAAAGTTCTACCTCTGACAGATGGTTTTTGCTAAGTTCTGGGACAGGTCATAAGACAGGCTAGCTTGTGTTTAATGTATAAAATTTTGGATTGGTAAAATTATTTGGCCGTCTTCTGTCTGTATGTTTTCTGACTATAACTTTACTGTTTTCACTAATCTATAAGACAAAAATATGTAACCTAAGATAGAGAGGAAAAAAAGCCCTGCCCATTATTTTCTTCATTTACCAGTTCCGTTGTGTTGAGGATGGAAGTAAGATAAACACCACATTAAAATTGAGATTGTTCACAGTGATAACATGGATCATACATCAGTTATTCAGGATCTTCAAATTACAGCTATACATAAGATAAAAATGCACAGAATTTCAGTGACCTTGAAATTTCCATATGAGGGTGCAAAGAATTCAACAAAACATTATGAAAATATGAATTGAAGTTCAGTAGTTTTACTATGTTGAAGGCTGAATCAGTTTTCATACCAAGTAATTTTTAAAGGTTGTTCTCATATACATAGCTAAACAAATTGAGTTACTGAATATAGATGAGACATCAGCATTTTGTCTGTTTCTCAAGTGATCATAATTGAAAATATTCCACTATTTTCCTGCTGTGTTTGCAGACATTACTGATGCAGCATTTAACAGCATGAGAAAATATTAATATCTTCGTATATGTTATCTACTGCCACTGTGTGTATTAAAAGACCTGTCAGTCAATTTCTGAGCGATTGCAGGTTGTAGTCTTGTGTTTGACAGTGTGTGTGTTTTTGATGGTACAGCTGTTTTGTTTCTAGTTGGAGGGTTGTTTATTGTGTTTTTGGTTATTTTAAAATTGGCTATTGTACATTAACATAATCATCATTTGAGTTCCTGCATTCATTATAAAATAGCATTTAATTAAGCTGCAGTGGAATTTTTAGAAATGGTCATTGCGGTTTTAAGCCATTTTGGAGAATTGAGGCTTAACTTTCTTTTAAATTCAAACAACTTGAGAACTGAGTTATCATGAAATGGAAAACTACTGCTGACTGAATTACCACTATTTTTGAAAATTTCACTGTAAATCTGTAAAAGAAAAATACATAATCATACAGCCTACATACATACAAAATGTGGATAACTACCAACAACTAAAATACAATAGTACAAGTTAGGCCAATAAGAACAAGCCAGGCCAACAAAAATCTTTATGGTGTCAAAAATAACACCAGTAGACTACATTTATTTTGAAACTAATGATCACTTGTGCTGGGAGCGTGTTATGATGCTGTTCTGAAGCAATGTCTGGGGAATACATGATGCTGTGAGACAACCACTGGTGTCTTTTTCCAATAAAAGGCTATTTTAAATTAAAGTAAGTTTCTGGTGTTTAATATCTGAATCCACCATATCTCTATATTAGTCTGTTTGATACAAGCTTAAAGTTACAGGCTTAGAGAGAAAAGTTTGTTTTGTTAGCTAGCTGTTCACCCTCAGTTCAACTGAGCGAGGTAGTTTCTTTGCTACTAACTAGCCTGCACATTATAACTTAACAGGCCTTATGGTACTGTAGGCAAGTCATTAGCCAAAGTAAACAGATTTAAGCATTGTGCTGCTTAAAAATAAAAGAGCAGATGACAGAGGGGATGTCACCCTCTTTTAAAAATGAAATGTGCTTTACTTACATGTGTGATCTAATTTCTTCTTTTATCTTTTTTGGTTGACAATAACGAACAAACTAGAAATTGTTATTCTTAACTGATTTCTGTATTACATGCAGGAATGTTGTGTCCCATATACCGTCAGCACAAGCAACCAGTTCAAAGAGGAACATCCTACATGGTTTCATCAAGATCCCATCTAAGACATACAGGAACGATGCCCTTGATGCACATATGGCATCATATCATCCCATTGTGGCCTTTAGGACCCATGTAACCTACGTATGTTAAAGGTAAGACTTATGATCCTCTTATGATCACTTTACCTGTATGGTTGAAGACATGTCAGCTACGTAGCATACACCAGCTTTGCAATGATTTCAACAGTCCTCTCTTTGCTTCTCGTAGTTGATTTGACTTTCACTACTTGTTGCATGTATGAAATGGTCCCTTCAGAAAGGAATAACAGATTGATTTATGCAACTATCAAACAAGTTTGCCAGTGTGGAATGAATCCCATGCTGCCTCTGCCAATGGCAAAATTTGTTCTGTAGTTTTCATGGTCAGTTGGGTGCTGGATGGCCTTGTAGCGGCACGCTGGAGGCCTTGTAGATGCAGAAGGCAAGATGAACTTCAGCTGCTGCTTTAAAGGACCGTACTGGCCATTTTAATAATTCAATATCTATATGCCATCTATATGCCATCTAATATATTCAATTTTCATACATGTAACATTACTGACAATCATTTCCCAAAGCATGTTACTGGAATGGTGAGTTAATTTTTTTTTTCCTACTTTCTAGACTGCCATTGGTTTCAGTTCATTCTGGTACGCAATTAAAATCAACTTGTTGATCCTTGAAACATTCTTGGGATTGGTAATCCATCATTGTTAACAAGACGTATGTTCAGGGTTTTTTTTTCGAAGTTGCGCAATTTTAGGTTTTAAGCACAATAAAAAGCGTGGAGTGATCTGAAAATGCTTCTTAGCGGTGCATTTAAGTGCTGCAGTGAAGAACTGACAAAGGAAGCATTTTCAGATCACTCCACGCTTTTTATTGCACTTAAAGCTAAAATTACATAACTTGGAAAAAAAACTGAATATACATCCTGTTTGTGACGAACAGAACATTTCAAGTATCAACAAGTTGATTTTAATTGCGTACCAGAATGAACTGAAACCAGTGGCAGTCTGGAAGGTAGGAAAAAAATTTTTAATTCACTGTTTCAGTAGTATGCTTTGGGAAATGATTTTCAGTAATGTTATGTGTATGAAAATTGAATATGAGGCTCAAACATGCAAAATGGACAGTATGGTCCTTTAAGTCCAGCAGGACAACAGATCTGTCACTAGGCTAGATTACAGCCTTAACATCTTGATGCCATTTGTTCAGACATTGACCAAAAGTGAACCAGAGGTGAATTTTGACACAGACTGTACAGTGTCTAGCAAATAAAAATAGTAGCTTGTTCTAAGTGGCCACAGTGAGTTCTTATGCCTGCTTTGATATCCAAGGTTATGAAGTATTGGTTCTGTCCAGCATTTCTTTAAGTATTATGTGTCAACACTTGTGTTTCCACTTGCCATGATAATTTATGAATTTCATTTATTTATTTTAACTACAGCTGTTGAGATTTTGCGCTGTCTGTAGTCACATGCCTCCTGTTAATTTGCAGGATATTTCATGTACAGTACATTTTATATTTAGCTGACGGTCTTATCAATATGAGAGTATGGACACGTTTTATATTTCATGGTGAAGGACATTATGAAAGGACACGTCAGCTACTATGGGGCTCAAACTTATGCTCTTTGAGAGTCGCCTAGGTCACTCATTCATGTATCTCCAGTTCTGTGTGCCATCCTGGACTACCTTGTGTCCTTTAAATAGAATCCATGACAGCAGTGGACTACCTGCTCTCCTTGGAAAAATACCAAGGGTAGCAAGGAGTGGACAGGCAGTTCTCCTTTAAATGAAACATACATGGAGGAGAGGACTACATGTTCTCCTCTAAGAAAATACTGCTGGGAGTAGAATTCTTCTCCACCTTTGTCTCCCACCTGAGGGAGAAAGTGATTTACTGTGGTGAACTTGGTGCTTTCCGATTAATAGTGCCCTAATTTGTGGGTCTTGTTCCCCAAGACATGATCAGCTGAGGCACGGGGATTGTTGCAGAATAGCATGTGTGTGTATGTGTTATTAGAGAGAGAGAACTGAGAACATAAACCGCTAATGTTATCCTGTGTATGTCATGCTGCAGAAAATCACTTTATGCATAGAGATGCTGCCATGTGTGGGAACTCCCAGCTTCTGTCAGGTTGAGTTTTCAGCACCACGGACAGATCTAACGCCTACACAGCTTTCATACGTTGTAGTAAAAGAAGTGAATTTAATAAATTGACTGAGGACAAATCAGCAGCTAATGAAAATTATTAACTTTTTCGTGGTTTCATAATAAACAAACTTGCATTTGCTGAAACCACGAAAAAGCTATGAATTTTCATCTCTCCATTTGTGGAGATCAACCACTTTAGACTTTTTCCACAACCTCATTCAGGACTGTGAGTGATGCTTTCACTGCATGGAGGCCTATCTTATAGAAATGTATAATCCTGAGAGGACTTGTTGACAGAAATTGTTAAAAACATGCCAGCATTTACTCCAGTTTTTACTTTACTACTTTTACTTTAGTAGAGTTTTCTAAACAACTTAATGCTGTGAATTAAAAAAAAGGATACTATTATACAAGAGGATGTTGTGGTTTCTCCAAATTTAAAGCACAAAGCATTTGAAGTTAGAATTCATAATAAGTTATGGACTATAGACAGTCGGCCTAGCAGCACCTACTTGAGTTCATTATAGGAGCAGAGGGGTGAGATAACAAATCTGCAAAAGCTTAAATGCTTTAAACCAGTGATCAGAATAGTTTTTAATAATGGTCTGGCATGATTTTATTTTAATTGCAGTTTGGCAGAAGCTTGTAATACTAGGTCCTTAAATAATAATCAGTTTTTCTAACGTGAACATTTTGAATCTTTCAGGTCCAGATAATGACTGTGGGAAGATTGCAGTTGCATTTTAAAATTCCACTTCTTAAGCCTCTGAAGAAATGGGACTGCTGCTTCCACGGCCTAAAACAAACACTTGTAGGGATAAAAATTATTTTATAACATTGCCATTCATTTCCCAAGTGATGAAAACACTTGAGAAGTCTTTTACAAATGATCTCAAATTTTCCCCGGCGAGATATCAGCAAGGATGTTTACAAAATAATGTACCACCCGCACAATTTCTATCTTTGAAGTGAATAGTAAGTGAATATGTGGCCAACATTGCATGCAAGGCAATAAAAATAGCTGGACAGAGAAAGAGTTGGTGTGAAAACATAAAATCTGTGCTGGATCTGCAGGGACTCAATGTTTATATGAATTATAGATGTGTGTGTGTGTGGGAGAGAGATTGTGGGTTTTGGTACCATATATATGTATAAACGAGAAGAATGGTCAGCAGTTTGTTTCATTGAAGATTGTAGGTGGTTTTGTTTCCTTTCTTCCAAGACCTTTTGACAGTTGCTGTAATTTCTCATAAACTCTTCCTGTCCACAAGCTGTTTTTTTTTCATTTTCTATATTGATATACATAGTAAATTCCTGTCAGTTCATACTTAAAATCTTATCAAATGACTTGTCAAAGTGACATACAGTTGCTCTTCGTAGGAAATAATGCCATTACAACGTGCCAAGCTTATAATTAAAACATAAAAATATAATAAAATGTTGAAATGATAATAAAGAATATTGTTGGCTACGAGGTAGTGCATTACTAACATTTATGCATTTCCTTGTTAGTTTGGATCTCAGTAGCTACTTTAAACATGTATTACTGAACAAATACTTGTCTTCTACTGTATGTGAAGTCCAGAATATAACAGCCAGCAACCAATCAGAGTCTCTCTGAAATACTGACAAGTGACTTCTTGGAACTATGATAAAAGCCAGATTTCTTTTTTTTTTTTTTTTTTTTTTTTTTTTTTGTTTTCAAGGCAAATGTCTGTGAGATTATTAAGTTTGTGCGAGTGTGTGTTTCTGCTGATATGAGCATGTGGCACGCGCTGTCATTGTTTGTGTGTGAATGTGTAGTTGGCGTGCTGGTCAATCATTGGAAAGCAGAACGAGGATCCACTGAGCTGTTGGAAGGAGATGATTGGCTTCAGAACACGGTGGCCCCTTTGTGACAGATGGTTGGGTGCTGGGCTTTCAGAGCTGAATTCACCCACTCATACTTATGTATACGTGCGCGCACATGCACACACACATACACACTTGAAGCAAGCATGCCAAATTTACATACATGCACTGACATCTGACTCCGATGCATGTGCATGTGGAAACATATATGCAGAGAAATTTCATCGCTTTTTTTTTTCTTAATCTTTGATAATTGCAACTGCAGAGAAGATGTTCGGCAACGCGTATATTTACAAAAGCCTTCTTCTAAAGAATAATAAGGAACAAGAAATGATGGTGCTAAAATGGAGTCACACAGACACACAGTCTGACGATAAGACAGATGCACAAACACTCAGGCAGACGGGCACAAATTTGGGAAATGGCATGAAAACAATATGCACTGTAATAAGTGCCAGTGTTTTGGTTTTACGGGGGGTTTGCAGCCTTGGGTTGAACACAGCGAAGCTTTGCTGTGTGAATCTGAACAAACAGGAGGGGATCCGGTGCCTGCTGCTTCTGCTAGCCAACACCACTCTCACTGTCACCACCACCATCATCACAGCCATCAGCGTCGCAGCCACAAATAACACCACTGTGCTTGCCATAGCAGCACCCACTGTTAGCAAAGCCAGAACCAAACATCCAGGCAATGCCGGCGAAACGCTCGCAGAGATGCCAATCACGAGCACGAGGGGCACAAAACATATACATATAATTTAGGAGAAAATATATATAGAACTCAAAATAGTGATTGAAGACCAGTTGTTCTTTCTCATTACACTTGTGCTCTTTATACCCCACCGTGTGTGTTTACAGTCGGCAGCTTGCCATCAAGTATAATTTTAGTCAGTTTCCCAATCACCATCTCTGCTAGACGGTGTGGCTCCACTCTGCTGCCTCAGAAAAGTGGCCCATGTGTCATCATCTAATCTTCAATCACTGCTATCGCCGCCATTATCGCAGCCATTAGTGTTCTGAAAAACAACACTGCTCCACAGTTGCCAAAACAGTGACAAAGTACCCACAAACAATACCTTTGCATTTTACACTGCCAGCGCTGTAATCATCATTACTGATCTGAAAATATTGTCATGTTTGCCACCAAAACAAAAAAAAAAATAAAATCACAGTTATCTAAGCTGTGAAAGCTCCTTGTCACTGTCATAGCTACTACTGTTTTAAAATCTGAGTCTTAAGATGAAATGATGCCAGGCTAATATCACAATCTTCCCAGCCACATGAGCGTTTGCCACAGCCAAAAATAACAAAAATGAGAGCCTGTCTGCTGTAGCCAAGGTCTGCAATGAGCATGTACTGTCTGCTTACTGGAAAAAATCAAGGCTGAATAGTAAAATTTTGTGAATGTTGTTACCATTTCCGGCACCCATTCCAGGCAGTTTGCTTTATAGTGACCAGAGGATGCAGTTTAATTTCCTTATGATGACAAGCATCTGCTTAGGGCTGGATGATATAAATGATATAAAGTCGCATTGCGGTATAAAAATAAGGACGTCAATATAAAGTCGATATAAAATAGTGCAGTAAGTTAATGATGGCTCAAACAGCCAATAGCTGGAACAAACTAGCCAATCTGGTGGCAATGTCATAATAACAGCCCCGCCCACTTCCTCAAAGCAGCATTTTGCTAAACGGTGAACATGCTGCAGCCTGTGTGGTGATATGTGAGCAAACGTCAGACAAAGATGTCAGAAAGTGAGGAAACTCCAGAGGAAAAAAATCAAATGATGACGAAGAAAGTAACAGCTCAACAGCCGTTACTGTCCCAAAGAAAGTGGACGTTGTAGATAAGCAAGGTAAAAAAAATGTCAGAGGTGTGGCGTCATTTTGGTTACTTAAACTCCGACACAAAACAGAATGGTGATGTCACTGTAATATTTTCCAGAAACCAGTGCTGACGAAGCACAGCTGTACAGCAGATTTATTTTACCATCTGAAGTGCTGCCATCCAGTTGAGCACACAGAGTGTAACTGCTAGGGTCACACAGCAGTGACTTAAAACCTGTCCCCCAGGACAAGCAACAATGCACTCGGAGACACTCCATGCCAACAAACTAACATATACAGTCTGCTTTGTCTGCCATTGCACCGTACCACCAAAAAACACAAAGACATCACGTGCTGCTGTAGCTTTTTTTGGAAAATACATGATATATTTTGGGTTGCTGTTTATTTAATTTGGATTTATTTATTAAGGATGACTGAAATTTGCAGGTTTTCAGTTCATAAAATTGTTGGGGTTTTTTTTTATGTTCAGAACATGCATAAAGAAAATGTTAAAATAAGCCTTAAGTTCAAAGGACTTGAAATGCAGCAAAATCTTTGTCATGTTTTATATCAAGATATATATTGATAACGATCAATATAAAAAAAAAATATTGTAATAAAAATTTTTTTCATACCATCCAGCCCTACATCTGCTAGGGTGAAGTATTCTTGAGCAAGGCAGGAGGATGTTGGACTGTTATTCTTTCAACAGAACCAAAAAACTAAATTCCAATCCTAGTGAGGATACTGGTTTCATATCAAGACGCTGTGGAACTGTGCAGTGATTTTTGTGTAGCGGACACACACACAACAAAAGAACAGGTGATTGTTTGCTTTATCAGAATTAGAGCAATTATATCCAATATATGATAAAAGGTATTAAGGGTGTTATCGGTGTGTTTGTCCTTTTCATGCATGTATGAACTGGGCTGTAATACTCATGTTGGGCAAAAACATGAAAGCCTGAAAACTCTTTGAGGCATTGTGCAAGTTGACATGGAAATAAACGGGGCACCATCTTCGAACACTGTATACAGTTATTCTAATATATCCACAATTGATACAGAACTTGAGAGGAAGTTCTGATAGAGTCCCTATAAAGAGTTCAGCCTCTGTATAATACTGTTGGCAAGAAAACGGCTTACTTAGGCCAAACACCCACTATTTTGGACCAGTTCCAGATGAGTTTCAGACACATTTTTAGAACACAAACAGCAGCAGGGTCTCTGCTGTGTGAAGGTTTGTGCCCCGCTGCTCCTGACCTTGCTGCCTGCCTCGTCTGAGATGCTTCTGGATGGAATCCCTTCCAACGTGCCGGAATTGATTGACTTCGGATTGAGTTGCATGAATGTACCAGAGATGTCTAGTCTTTAAGCTAGCCAGCTGTATCCTCTCCTGCTGCAGCCTGAGGAATGTGAGCTGCAAGAATGCGTTTGAAAAGAAAGCACTTCAAATGCTTTGTGCAGATGTGCTGCAGATCACATCATCAGCTGTGACTGGCTGCATCTGACTGCCTGACAGAAGCTTCTGTGTTTTCAGCAACACGACTCCATGTAGACCAGCGAATATTCTGCAACTTTTCCCACTTTACAAAGAAAATTCCTTGATTGCTGCATATTTTTCTGTTTTCATTTTTCGCTGCCCGTTCATAGAGTGTAAGCGTGAAGGCACATATACTCACATCCTCTATGACTACACCACAATTAATGCTTAGTAATGTAGTGAGGACAGGCTCTGTGTGCAGGCTGTGTGTGTAGGCTTTGTTTGTAGGCTGTTTGTCGAGGTTGTGTGTGTAGGCTGTTTGTATAGGCTGTGTGTATGTTGTTTGTGTGTAGGCTGTGTGTGTAGACTATTTGTGTAGGCTGTGTGTAGGTTTTGTTTGTGTAGGCTGTGTGTGTAGGGTGTTTGTGTAGGCTGTGTAGCTGTGTGTAGGTTGTGTGTAGGCTGTATAGGCTGTGTGTAGGTTGTTTGTGTAGGCTGTTTGTATAGGCTGTGTGTAAGTCGTTTGTATAGGCTGTGTATGTAGGTTGTTTGTGAAGGCTGTGTGTAGGCTGTGTGTAAGTTGTTTGTGTAGGCTGTGTATAGGTTGTTTGTGTAGGCTTTGTGTGTGTTGTTTGTGTAGGCTGTTTGGCTGCAGGTAGAAGCAGGACTTGGTCTCTACTTGCAGAAGGTATCTCTTGTTTCTGCTCAGGTTAATCTGCTCAGGATGGATGAAAGCATTATGGTACCTCAAAGTTTCATAGTGAATTCAAGTAATTTTATTGCAACGGTATTTGTAATAGACAGAGATGGAGAGGGAGAGAGTGACAGAGATAAAGCGAGATGCAAGGAAACTGTGCATGATTTCTCTCTCACCCGCTGCTGCTCGGTACTCAAACAAGCATTCACAGGAGAGAAGACACATTTTGCCATTGAGGGTGTGCATGTGAACCTGCATTCCACTTATACTGTTAATGTTCTCAACCAGCAACAAACTAACTTTGTTCTATTTGTCTGATTTTAATTGTTTTGAACAGAATTATCAAATTCAGCAGGTTTGCTGAAATTGGTTAATTTAGTGTTTGGGTTATTTTACGGACTTGTAATAGGAGGAAAACAAACACAAAAGGGAAGGAAAAAAGGCGTCCAATGAGAATTCAAGTTTTCTATGCAGTAGCCACAAACAGAAAAAAAGCATTAAAATAACCATATTTGATTCAAATTTTAAATTTTACAAATTCAGTTTTGATTATCAAGGCAGTAAAATTGTAGTAAACAGAAATATTTGATAACAGATTGTAAGGTATTTGAGTGCTGTGAAAGGCGCCTACAAATAAAATGTATTAATTCGTCAAAGAAACCAATTTTTTCTCATGTAGCTTGAAAAACTACCATTTAAAGTAAGCCAGTAAAGGAATTTGGGACTAAGCTATGTAGTATTGACAAAGCGTGTGTCCTGTGCATTAAATACTAGCGTAACTTAAAACATGTTTTTTAATTTTGTATTGTGATGTTTAAAGGGCAAGATTAAGATTCTCTGTACTGCTATGATACTATACTGCACAAAAAAACACTGACTAATTTAATAGGCATTGTCGGCGCGTCCACCCCAGTAAAATCTGGCCACCAAACATTGCTTATTACACTATAAATGTAACGTAACATTGCAGTAACATGCAGGGTTGCAGGGAAGAATATGCCGTTTCATGACAGGATTTAGTTTGAAAGCAGTTTATCAATGTTAAACTATCATTCCGATCACTATTAAAGCCAAATCAGAAAAAGAACTGGGCTCTCCCACTAATTTATGCTGCATGGGTGTAAAATAACATGCAACAAAGTTGAGTGTCTTTTGATTAGGTGGCGTGAAATCTGTAAAATGGACAAAGGGGTGAGCAGAGGTTTTCCATTTAGATCAGAACGCACCAAGGAGAGCTAGAGGGCAACAACAGCTCCCTGCTGCACAGATTTGACTACTCAGATTTGTCAAAGAAAAGTAGCTCCTTATCAAATAATATGCCTCCGACTGCGAGGCTCGTGCTTGTCATTTGGCAGAACTACCGTCTACATCACAGCACGGCAGGATGCTGACATTCTCACCATGGAGCAAGTGTGATCAGCTCTCACCCAGGCAGATGAGAAGTGGTTTATATAGAAACTGAGAGGCAGTATCATATGGTTGCACCTGGTGACAGAATATGGTGAGAACGGAGCTGTATGAAATCCAACAGCTCTCATAAAGAGACTTCCTTCAGGATTTAAACATCTTCTCCGCTTCACATAAGTTTAGTGATTTTCATTCTGAATGTTGTTTTTTTTCCCCACAGCCGAATAAATCAGTCGACTCCCTTAACATCAGCGCATTAAAGTCAAAATGATCAACAGTTGTTTATTGAACTAGATATGCCTTTAAACCCATATAAAACTAGTTCGTAGAGGACTGGAGAGCACATAGTGACTCTTGTTCTCCCATCTACTCTTGCTTTGATGAGGGTAGAGGCTCATTAAGTCGCTAACAACGGGAGAGGAAAGACAAGGCTGGCTGGACACATCACATTTTAACAACCATCATCTCCTCCACAACCTCGCTAATGCTCTTCGCTTTGATTTGGATTATAAAGGCGTAAAGCTGGGCTCACATCGCTGGACATTATACTGGGTAATTTCATCGTCGAACATTGATATTGATGAGCACATGTGGCCTGCCGCAGTGCTGAGCCGGTTACAACGCTGCTTCTCCCTCGTCAAACAAAACACGAGGCCTTATTCTTAGCTTCTGCTGAGCCCACTGACCAGGTTTTCTGTGCGAAAAACAAAAATCAGACTTGACACATAAAGCGTGTTATTTACCAGATTAATGTGTTCTTACCTGGTGAGGAGCAGCAGTGAACTCAGATCTTGGATACTCTTGCAGCGACACAGGGGGCAGTGTTATCTCACTGATATGAGCTGATTCCTCCCTTCTGTCCTGTAGCGTCGCCTTAAAGAACCGACTGAACTCAGCATTGTGTTTTATTACTTCCACCAAGGAGGTTATGTGATCACCGTCTTTTGTCTGCTTGTTTGTTTGTTTGTTTGTTAGCAGGATATCTCAAAAAGTTATGGACAGATTTGGATCAAATTTGGAGGGCACTGATCAGCCTAATGGTGGCGCTGTAATAACCATGATTACATTTTGGTCTATAACCACTGAATCTTAAGTGATAGAATCAGAATGTCTTTTCCTGGATTCTGTGGGTCTGTATCCAACCATATGGGCCACACCCATTTTTGACTAGATTTTTCGCCATTTTTGAATTTTCCCCAAAATTTGGAGGGCAGATAGATAATGAAAAGAGAAAGAATTGTGGAGGCGATCGACCTGATGGTGGCACTATAATGACCAGTTTTACATTTTAGTCTATAACTTTTGAACCATAAGCCATGGAATGAAAGTTTTTTTTCCCCTGGATTCCTTGGGATCCAACCAAATAGGCAAAGGCCATTTTTGCACGACCAGATTTTCTGCCATTTTAAATTGTTTCCTAAACTTCTTTCATATCTCCTCCTACAGTTTTGGCTTAATCATCACAATCTACAAAATGTGCTACATCTCATGAATGAATTAATCTGTAACCAAATTTGGTGGACCTGCATTAAAGACTTCTGCAAAAAATGAATCATCATTGACCTGATGGCAGTGCCATGACAACCACAATAACATTTGGTCAATATGTTCTGAACTGTACATTGTAGAATCAAAATTCTTTGTTCCCTCTATTCCTTGGGCAGAGATGCAGCAATCCATGTAGGTCACGCCCATTTTCAGCTGGTATATTATCTGCTATTTTGAATTTTCTTTCAATTTTTCCTGAAACCGTTGGATCTCAAAAACTCTAAAAGCTACAAAATCAAGTTCATAATATACTTTATTGTCCCTCAAGGGAAATTTATCTTGTACTAAAGTGTTACATCTGCTGCCGTCATAATAACACATAGTTCACGGCTAAGAAGTCTAAAACAACAACAGCAGCAAAACTTAGATCAAAATCCCATCCACTACTCAGACAAAAAAAACAAAAAACACTGATTGGCCTAATGGTGGTGCTGTTTACATTTTGGACTATAACCATTGAATCGTAAGTGATAGAATCAAAATGTCTTTTCCTGGATTCTGTGGGTCTGTACGCATCCAACCATATGGGCCACCCCTATTTTTGACTAGATTTTCTGCCATTTTTGAGTTTTCCCCCAAATTTTGAATTTTTCCCAAAATTTTGAATTTTTCCCAAAAGTTTTTTTTCACATCTCCTCCTACAGTTCTGGCTCAATTCACACAACTTGTTGTTTGCAGACTTCTGGACCAAGCTGGAAAAATTTATTTCTTTGGTTTTTGTATTTCTTACAATTTTGCTACAATTGGCATGCCAAAGTCATTTGTACCTTGCCTATAAAATCCTTCGCGGAGGGATTACTATACTTATATTTACACTTTACTGCTTTGTTCTTGATGGTCGTGACTGTTCCTCAGCAGGTGTAAGGTCACAGTAAACACAGATGTATGACTCACAGGTACAGGTCTGTTGTGTTGTGTTGCTATTTTGAGATCTAACTCCTGGTGCCTGACAGTAATAAGTACATTTACACTGAATGTGCAAAATATTTGGAACACCTTTCCCAAAGAGTACAGTCTGAATTATGCTGAATTGTACGTTATTCCTTATTGATTATATGTTTTATTTGATGTGAATTATGCCAGAAAATGTGAAACTCAACAGGATTTCCTGATTACTGTGTCAATGCTTAATCGATCATGACAAGAAACAGCAAAGCTCTTAACACCTCATTTTATTGTCCCAACATTCAAAAGTACAAATAATTCAAACACAACAGTTTTATGAAAAAGAAAAAACAAACATTTACAGCAAGATTTTTATTTTGTTTCCAGTTTCAGAAATGACCTAAACTAGCAAGGATAACATGAAGTCATTCATCGCAGTAATTGGATTAATAATAAGAATACTAAGAATAATAGCAATAATAATCATAATAATCATCATTGATAATTGTTAAGTAATAACATAAGCAGGAGAGAGTAGAGAGAGCCTCAGTCACGGGGCCCTGTGAACATTTTTTTTTAATCTTTTTTGTCTTTAAAGATTTAGTTTATAGATTTTTTCAGATAGTAAACAAACACATCTCAGGAGGAAAAAAAAATGAAAACTGACAAGAAGAGCCTAGTTCCTCTGTTCACCTTCCCTCCTCCACTACTGGCTGCGTTGTTCCTACTGGCAGGCTGCCACTATAAGGCGCNACCTTCCCTCCTCCACTACTGGCTGCGTTGTTCCTACTGGCAGGCTGCCACTATAAGGCGCTACAGGGGATGGTGTGAGCCATAGGGATTGGGCATAGAGCGAGGTGACGCAGCCCCATGTTTCAAACACCCTGACGTGCACACACGGACAGGTTTCAAACACATGCACACACGCTCACAAACGCGCTCCCTTACACACGTACGCATGCTCGCACACACTCGGGGACAGACACACTGAGTATTACATGTGCACTGAACAGACTCAAATACAAAATCATCAATAATCACTAACATATATACGTACACCGACTTACAGGCATATAGATGTAGACACGCACGTGCGCACACACACACACAAGGACGCACTCGCACGCACAGGGTCTAGACGGAACACAGGCTCACATCGTAAGAGTTCAAAAGTCATACAGTGTAGGAAATAAGTTCACACATCAGAACAACATTCTACTGGGGTCGTTGCATAATTCAAGCTCCCGACAGCAGTGGGGAGCATGAAAGGGTCTGGTTGGTTGGTTGATTAGTTGGTTGCTGTTATGAATTCAGAACACTATGTGATTGGATGATGCAGATGATGATTGGATGGTGGTAATGATGTCATATGACCCGGCAGATGACTGAGGTGTGAGGGAGAAGATGTAATATATGAGCATGCGTCTGAGTGTTTACAATGTTCTCCACACACCTCTTTCATGTTTTCAAGTCTTAACAACAAATAAAAAAAAAAAATCCAATTACGTATTTACTTCTGGAACCATTCCCTTACCTTTCAACTTTCAAAATATATAATATATATCGTATTAGAGTATATAAAATATAGAATTGGTACAATCCCTTTTCATACCTACAGAGTACTTTTTAAGTATAGCAACAACTTCTGTAAATTACAGTTAGTGTGTGACGGTAACAATTTATAATTTTTTTTTAAAGATTTGTTGGTATGTAATTTGAAAACATGATGAAAATTTTAAAAATAAGTTTTGACTCTTGAGTGACTTTTAAACCGTTTTAGTCCAGTGCAATGAATGACCCTCAAACAACAATGGGCATTTGCTCTTTAAAACGTATCTGCCCAAGCCTCCAAAAGCTGAATGTTATAGAAAATGTTTGCTGAAAACTATGCTTTCAGACCCACATTTTTGCATAAGGTTTCATCACAAAGCGGTAGTAAGTGGAGGGAGGGTGTGGACGGAGTGGCTTTTAGAACTACACAAACTTATCACAGGTTATATTGAACCAGAACAACTGTTTATAACATTCTATTAAGACTAAACTTTATTGAAAAAGATCTAAAGATTTCATTTAACAAGACAAGAAAAAAGCAATAGCAAATTTAACTATTAACTAGGTTATGCATAGCGAGTAACTGTTTCTAGTAATAAGGGAAGAGCGTCCCCCAACCCTCCGGACATTTTTTTCAGTTTTCTTGACTTTTAGGATTTTTTATATTGTAATTTTGATATATTGGTACAAAGCACAAACGTACTAAAAGTTCTCTCAGTGCAGTGGACTACTGGAAGAGCCTCTCCACTAGTCGCTTTGTTCCCTTTTGCTCAGAAACGCCCCCCTCCCTGTACCAGAATCACGCAAATACACAGACAATGAAACAAATAAATACATAAATACACAGATAAATTAATTAATAAATATATAATAAATACAAATAAATAGAAAAATAAATAGTTTAAAAATAGTTAAGTAAACAAACTGCTAAACAAATACAATTATACTCAAAGCTTTTTGTTCAGTTTCTTTTGCCGCGGTAGTTAACTTAAAGATAATCCAGATCATTTTTTTGCTTCACAAGCGACATGACAACAATTGAACATTTTCCTCACAAGTTTTTGTAAGTAACTTAACCACCACTTCATAATAAGTTGTCAATATGAAAAAGACGAGCTCAAACAAAAATAACAGCGACAACTCAGAGTACAGTAGATATTGTAAAACAAATGTAGACTATATATATTTATATATATCATCTATTTGTACACAGCAAATAAAGACACAGTTGTCATAGATCCTTTTTAAGGAAACAAATACCTAGACTAACAGAACTAGCTAATCATTATTAAATTCTGACAAACGTTTCACGCTCAGCAAATAACCTAAATGTCAGCAAGCCAAACAAAAAAGTAAATAAATAAAAACTTGTTCAGTGATTCTTACAAGGCCCAAAGTCATTTATCTGGTTATTCAGCAAAGAAATGGTCTCACCAGATTTTTGGGCCAACAATAAACAAACAAAGAACAGCAGCTCAAGTCAATGCCAACATCGAAGTATTTTTTTTTCTTTAAACAACACATAGAACAACAAACTTGGATATTTAAGATATGTGAATAATGCAGTATAGCACCTACTGTTGATCACTAAAAGGAAGTTCTTCAAATGTAAGTTCACAAACGCAGAGCGAAGAAAATTATATAATGTATAGTATGCTTTCTAAATGGATAGATGTGTATATATCTATTTATTACCAATATCCCATATTGACTGATGACAAAACAGGAAAACAAGTGGACAAAGGGTCTTCTTGCTTTGGGCTCTGGACTACAAGGATGGTTAGGCCTTGGAAAGACCCCTCTCCCTTCCCTTTTGGGTATCGCTGTTGAATAATTACGCACTTGTACATATGTGAAAAATTACCAAAATCACCTGCCTTAGTGTGCATCCCTTTTTCACAAAACCTTTCATCTTCAAAATCATTGCCAACTTGGAATCCCAAAAAACAAACAATCTTTGATCCTATAAAGTACCAACGGCAGAACGAACAAGACAAGGTGGTGCCCCCTCCCTCCCGCCCCGGCCCCCCTAGTTAGCCAGTCAAAATATTTTTCTCATTTTTTTCAAATCCAGATTCTTGTAAAAATTCTTGAATAATCATTATTTTAATTATCATTTATAAAAATAGATATTCTTTCTCTTTATTTTTATCTTTTTCTAAACGCATTTTTTTTTCAAGCAAAGAGATCTTCTCTTTGGCAACAGTGTTATTTTTTTCTTAAATTACGTAATGTATTATCAGCAAAGCTAACCCATCCCCTCCCTCTTCCCATCTCCCTGAACCCCTGTGAGTAAAGACATATGTTTTGTTTGAGATACAAAACAAAAACAATGTTAGAAATTTTATTTTTTTTCTACATTAGAGTTACTGGGATTATGGAATCCCTTCTACAATCAATAAGGGGAGTTTTTTTTTTTTTAATTTTTTTTTATTATGGACTAAAAATGAATGAATGGTTCACCAATTTAAAAAAGAGCCCCCTCCCTTTCACTGACAGGGAGGTATATAATCCTAACGACAGTGGATCCGGATTTACAAAAGCAAAACAACTCCTGAATCAAGACAGAGAAAAGTCTTCAATCTAAAAAGGACATTCTCTTCTCTGAAATAAGGGGGTACAGGGATTTGCTACTGTTTACACAGAAGAGAAAAATCATTTTTAACAATCACAACAAACATAAAGAATATACAACAGATAGAAGCCTGCATTATCACAGGAACTTCCAAAAACTCATGGACATTTTTATCATTTCATTTTTGTAATACTTAGGCAACATTGGCTTATAGGTCCAAAGTTATAATATAAGCCATTTCTAGTTCAATTTGTTGGATGGGTTGTCGGTTGCTTTGTGTTCCAGTTGGAGATTACTGTGTTGGATGGCTGTAGTAAGGTGGTAGTGGTAGATTGTGACTGAAGGGGGTAAGGGACATGTGAAGGTGGGGNTGGGGGGGTGGGGGCAATTTTGGAGTCGGAGGGGCAACTTGTTCTACTCGATAAAGTTCAGGACTTGTGTGTCTTGTTAGTCTTGAAGGATACTTGCAAGACGCGGTCGCCCAACCTGTAGCCGTTGAGACTGGCGATGGCCATGGCTGCCTCATCGTAGTTTGTCATGGTGACGAACCCAAAGCCTTTGCACTTGTTGGTGTTGAAGTCACGGATCACCTTGACATTGTTGACTGCACCGAAGGGCCCAAACAGCTGCCACAACACGCTCTCATCTGAATCTGGGGAAAGGTTGTACACGAAAATGCACCAGCCAGTGCCCGTATGCCCAGGGATGTTCATGCCAACCAGGCTGGTCATGCTGTCAATAGTAATGGGAGAAAACCTGAGAGGAGAGGCAGAGTGAAAAGAAAGAGGAAGGGATGGTAAAAAAAAGAGAGGGGAGAGAGAAAAGAACATGTTTCAACCAAACAGGCTAAGCGTCTTTCTGAAATCAAATGACCATTAACTTGGTAAAAAACCTCTGTCTCCACCTGGCTTTAACTTATATGGAATTCTTTTTTTTTGCACAACATTTAGACACAAAAGTCCTCCGTCCATCTCCAAAAGCTTGCTATGCTGCTCACCTCTACACATCTACATTCATAAGAGCTTTCATATATCTTATGCCTTAACCTAATATTTGCAAACACAGCTAGATTAGGATATCCATGAATATATATTGCATGCGCATGTAGGTTTTATGCCTGAACGCACATAGTTTGTATGTGTGTCTGTGCAGCTTGTACGACATTGTCTCTGGGCTTCTCATTTCTGAAAGGCCTCCTGTCAGGAATGATGACAGTGTTGCATGCTTGGCTATATTTCTGTTGAAGGAGATGCAGACGAAGTTTTTTTCGTCTCCTTGAGTGGCTCCTTGAGGAGCTAAATTGCAGGAAGTTGTTGAATTAAACCGTTACTAGAAATTCATCAAAGATTATGCACACAGCCTGCTAAATCTGTTCTCATTCGCCTCATAATCTTCTCCTTTTTCTTGTGATGCAAGAGATTTGAATTCTCAGTTGACTTCACTTAATTGCCTTTCCACTCAAAGGAAAGGGAAAGGAGAAAAAAATACCTCCACTTTTAAATAAAAGGTAAATGAGATAAAAAGGTTCATTTCTTATGCCACCTCTCTCCAAGAAACGACTATAGGCATTATTGGGCGTGCTTTAATTGAGATTTCCACTTTGCTGCAGCTGTCTCAGAGAAGGCTCCTTTCGTAAGGAACAGGAGGAGGGGAGAGGGAACAAACTAAATGGAAAATGGAAGCACTTTACAGCCCAATGGCATTAAGGTACAAAGTGTATTCCTCTCACTTTCCCTGCAGTCTGCAGGGTGTTCTGTTCTATTCCAAAGCCTGTGGCACTGATCGATAGCACTGCTCAGAGCCCCCACCCTTCTCTCTCCATGACTATATATGGCTAACAATCACTATGACCTTCCCCCATGACTTTGGTCATGCAGAGTATGTTGCTGGCCAATGTGGTTGATGTGGATAAAAATATAAGCACCGAAGGTGATTGACTCATTGACTGCAACGGCTCTCAGCACACATATAACTTGCTTGATGAAAAGGGGAAAGTAGTAACAGAGAAGTATGTATCTGCATGATTATGATAAAATAACAGTTCACTGCTGACCATTTGGTTGTTGCAGTAATTTGACATATTAAAGAAAAATACAGTATAAAAAAGACAAGAGCAAATTAATCTCTCATTGTTTCATCTGGCACATAATCTTTCTTGGCTCCAAATCAAGTTTTGTCTCGAATTTCTACATGGCCACTCTGTCCTGTTGTGGAGATTTAGGGGAGGGTTAATAAAAAAGTCACGGTAACTACACATTGTCACGCTAAATAAGTGCGGTGATAAATGAAGCTCATCTATAAAGCTTCCCTTTACATTAGTGAGCACATTGTTGGCCTGTTAGCGATTAGTGATACGTTGTTGTAAGGCATGTCTCAGGTAAAAGCCATTGAAGATTGCCGTATGACTTAGGTGCTTCATATTTAAGAGCCACCTTTTATACAACTTCCTCTGGTTTCAAAGCGAGGTTGACATGATCAATCGGCAAAGGAAACCTAAAGTCTCTGCTTCAGAGCTCTTCAATTTAGAGGTACAGGAAGCTGCAATAGCATATAAACACTACGTAAGTCCAACGCACAGAGGTGTGTGTGTGTGTGTATGTGTGTGTCTGTCTGTGTGTGTGTGTCTGTGTATTAGGTGGCACAGCAGATGAGGCTTGAGGAAGTGCCATGAGGAAGTGCGCAAGATCGGATCCAAACTCGCCATTTAAATAAACTGACTGATCAGCTGAGTGGGCTTAAATATCAAATGTGGTCACATGAGGCAAGTACAGTTTAAAATGTCACCCAGATTTGTTACTGCTGAAATTTACCCCCAGACTAAAACAGGTCTTACTTTTTGTATAACGGTGTGTTTTATGAATTGCTTCCACAATATGTAAATAAGGAAGTAATGCCTTTTTAAAGGCAAACTCTAAAAGATCCCGCTAAGACATCTATGAGTGAGGGAAGGAACATGATTGCATGATGATATTTGCCCTTATGGACCCATTTATTCTGGCACTGTGCTTTATGAATCCCCCCCCCCCNCCCCCCCCCTTGCAGCTTTCTCCAGCATCAAACAGGTGAAATCTTAATAAGCCTGTTTACGTCAAGGTCTTGTCTGGCAGGCTGAGCTGGCCTTTCCTGCTGTGCTCTGGCAAAACATACACATACTCAATACTCTTTTTTTCCATATGTAAAATAGTGTGTGAGGAGGTTTGTGAAAGTGTGAGGGTAACAGAGTCTAACTAAAAGAGCCACAGCGAGGATGTGGATATGCATATCCCTGTAATATACATGCGAGTGTGTGCATGTGTTTGTGTGTGTGCACGAGCATATCGTCAGAACGTGACCAAACACTAACCAATGTTACAGGGGAGACCAGGGGTTGCATAGCAACAGTGTAGCTGACCAGATATATATTCTGTCCTTTTGAAAGCCAACCATTTCCAGCTCTTAACACCTTTCTTCTCTTTCCTTTCAAATAATAACCTTAGATCACATCTAACTTGATAACACACAATTGCAATCAGGCTGAATCAGAAACCATTTTACCTTCAGAAGATTATGTAAAGACTTAGAGGGCACCTTTTTTTTTTTTTTTTTTNCTTTTTTTTTTTTTTTTTCCTCAGCAGCCTTTACAGAGATCATCCAATGGTGCTTATTTAGATGGACAAAGGAGGTGTTAAATGTCTAAATGCCTCAAGATACATCACTCTGCTATAATGGTATTTTACAACTTGATTCCAGATTCCTGCATTTAACAAATATAAAGCATTTCTTAGGGGGAACATGAAAACATTTATCTCAAGCTAAACTTCATTTCTTTTGGTAAGATGACTTCAAATGGTATCCCCTCTGCCTGCAACATGCAAAATTCCAATGTCAGCACATAAAACATCACCACAGTGGCTGGTGTTCTGGATTATGTAACACCTATGGTTGCAAAAATGCAAAATGAAACATGGAGGTGAAAGGAAGGAATTAGAGCAGAGCAGTACCGAGCAAAGCTGGAGCTGTCTGCAGTGAAACAGCATTTCCTGTTTCCAGCAGGGATCCAGGTTCATCCAGCCTCATTCCAAATCCTAGATACTACCTAATTGACAATAGTGCTGCCAACAAGAGGTCTAAGAAAATTAGTAATTTTATCATGGCTTAAATATACATATATGTATGTATATCTGTCACACAGAGAATTGTCTTATAATTAGATATAGAAATGAGTGAGGAAATTTCTAGAATATAAAGTTTTTGATTAATTTAAAATTTTCTTCTAAACAGAGGCTATTTTTAAAGGACCATACCAGTGACTTTGCATGTTTAAACCTAATAAATACTACCCACATACATATTAGGTTACTGCAAAACTGTATTTTAGTTTTTGTGTCATTTTGCCAAATCCCCTTGTCTTTCAAATTCAACTGTAACATGCGTGATTGTGAAGGTATGGTCATTTTACTTTCTTGGTAAAAGCTATACTGTATTTCCTTTTCTTCTGTGTAATTCTGTGTTGAATCCGTGTTGTAACTGTAAAATTTAACAGATGGTTTTGTTCACTCTCTCAAGCATGTTTCAAGTCTACAAGTTGATTTTTATAGCCTACTACTGAACTGAAACCAGTGGCAGTCTGGAAGGTAGGTAGTATGTATTGAAAAATGGTTGGCAGTAATGTGCAGTAGGCAGGTTTATTTATTGGGCTCAAACAGGAAAAATCACCAGTATGGTCCGCTTGAGGTATGATGAGGTTATAGCAGGAGAACCTGAATCCAGTAGAAAATAAACACCTAGAAATCAAGAGCTTTACACCAGAGAACAAAATCCATTCAATAGACAGAAACAAAACAACCCAAGCAACACCAGCACTTGTCATGATCAAAACAAAGCAAACTCATCACCAATGAAAACAAAGACTATCTCCTGACTTTTTTTTTTTCTTTTACATCCTTAGGTAGTTTGTAGGGTTAAAAAAACAACTTAAGATTAAGCTGACAAGGAAAAACCAAATAAATTAAGGAACCAAAAATGCAGGTAACCTTGAACAAACTATCAAATGTAAAGTGACTGCAAAAATACAAGGAAACTTAAATTGAAACAAAACAAAAAAAAGAACAAAAAAACAAAAAACAAAAACAAAGAATACTGAAAAATCATTGTGTCAACATGGACATCTGGCATTGGGTGAAGTTTTTAATTACCTCTTTACGCCATAGGCCATATTAAGCAAATTGTCCAGCCTGTAAAGAGAAGGAGGGTTCTGGGGTTAATGGTGGGCAGATGGTCGACTCACTCAATGGAACTAATGTTAAGTCCCTGTAGGAAGTGCATGGTCCTCCTCACTGAAGAAACAAACAAACCCATCTATAGTTGGCCCATTACACTGAGGAGCCCCACCAGTAAATAATTCTATCAGTTGTTGTTAGTTCAGTCTGCAGCACCATCAGTATGGCTGCCACTGTGATATTTCATAGACTGTAACAAAGAACTGCGCTAGCTAATGCCAGAATGAAGACTTTCAGGAATATGAATAAGTCATGACTGTAGGTGCCAGAATTACTTGAAATACAAGACTACAAAGTTCTGGTCACAGTTCAGTTTTACAGTCTCATACAGAGCTCTAATGGCAGCAGGGCTGTAGCATAGCATTCAACTTGGTTACACCAGAATACAAGGCTAGCCATAGTGCTACACTATGGTGAATCATTACTTTATGTGCAGAAAATTGCATGTGGGTATGCAATTTATGCCACCACAAAAATGAAGCTTCATTATTTATTTTTAAAAAAAATGATGTTCTTTAATTTTGTGTTGCCTAAATCAAGCAATTAACAAATTGAGAAGACACCTGAAATGACAGGAAATGAGGTAAGTGTCCTGATCTAGAGTTCTGTCAGTGTAATGGTTTGGTATTTGAACAATGAGTAAGAGAGAGGATGGTGGTTAGTATGTTTTCTATGCGGTGGATCAACAAAAACACAACTGAATATTAAAATAGTCATGAAGTTGTGAGTGTTGATGTGGTTTGGGTCTACTTGTTTGGGCTGAGAGGGCAGATGGAATGGCTGTTGTTGTCCACTGACTTTCATGAGGACTTTCATGAGGAGTTATTATTGGGGAAATGCCCTACTTTTATAATAATTTAAGCCTGTGAGCTACAGGCATTGCAGCTAGCCAGAGTAGACTACAGTTTCTGTGTGTGTGTGTGTCTGTCTGTGTCTGTCTGTCTGTGTGTCTGTCTGTCTGTCTGTCTGTGAGCTGAGCTTCAGTAACCTGTGGGCTGTATAAAATTTTGCCTCCCTTGAATGGCTACAGTTTGCTTGGTGACTCAATGACCTTCATTCGTCATTTGGGTCTGGCCTGTCTCATGTCTTATTAACTCCTCTGGCCTAATGGAAGGAGCCACAGCTTATTGAGCAACAGCTGGCCGATGACTCTTCTCTCCTCCTGAAAATTGCAAACTCTCTAACTTTGATCCTGTCATTGTGGTTTTTTCTCTTGTTGTCTCTTTTGTTTGGCCAGCATGTTGACCTTCTTGCAACACAACTGGTAGATTTAAACTTTTGAAGCAACTTTATTTTTTGTTTGATATAAATTTTATAAATTTGTTAGTTACTGCAGTTAAACATACCAGTTACATTTTTTGGGCACTTTGAATAATTAACATAACAATATTACTATTAATATTTTTGTTGCCTTTCAATTTTTGAGCCAATTATAGGCCTACTAATCTGGATTTGCAACATGTGTCACATGCCAATGGAACTGAAACACATTTATATTACCAAGATAAAAAAAAAAAAAAAAAANAAAAAAAAAAAAAAAAAAAAGAAAAAAACTGGTGAAAGGGATACACTGACTCATTAAAGCAGTAATTAGTCCATTATGTGAGAAGGGAAAAAGGCTGTTTGGGGGTAAATGAGTCGATTGGACTCGATGCTCAAAGGAGAGTTGCTGGAGGCCCACGAGCTCAAAGACATCTGCTGGCCACAGGGCCGCTGGGCCACAGCAAAACAACCTGCTGCTAACACACACACACACACACACACACACACACACACACACACACACACACACACACACACACANCACACACACACACTCTCTCACTCTCTCTCTCATGTACAAATATACAGTGATTCATACTCAGCATGCAAACATCGTGCGCCAGCTTTTTACACAGCCTCTCCAAGCTAAACATAAACAATAGGGCTTTTGTGTTTTCTATCAATGCATAATGGAAGTATGGCTGTTTTTGTCTTTTCTTTTTTTTTTGAAACAAAAATATGTTGAATTAAAATTGGCTCTTGCTCTGGATATAATAAGGCTAATTTACTAATTAGTACCATTAGTTCACATGGTAGAATCAGAAATGAGCTGAGATCTAGACGTAGTGAATTGTGCTTTAGTCAATGTTTGCTATCTTGGAGAGGAACCATACAAGCATAATGACACATAACTTATGGCTCTATAGGCTCAGTTGATCTGCTAAACATGTTACTTGTTATTTTACTGTCATTTTGTTAGTAGTCCTGTTACTTTTGGTGGTTAGTGGTGGTTTGGTGGTTACATTTTTATTTTCTAACGATTATTGCCAATTTAATTTAAATGTTTAACTTGCACTTAGAAGTTTAAATTTTAATTAATTTTAATTAATCTGTCTTGGTCTAACAATCATAGTGATAAGATATGACATGTAGAATGTTTACTTAATTGTAACCAAATTTTAGCATTTACCCTTATTTTGTCCCCTTGAGGAATAACAGAAAAAATAACTGAGTGGATGTGATTGATTACTATGTTGTATACACAAACAAAAAAATGTCTTTCTCCACCGTTGTTCTTAAAGTATTAAGGACAAAGGGAAACTGTGCATACACAGCACATTTCTAACTTGTACTGTAAGTGTTGAGGTTTTGGTGAAGGGCTCGGGAGGAGAGAGTGGGGCACGGGGACACGGTGAGGAAGTGTCCTGTGGTTGTGAGTTGTGATGAGAAGCGACAGCTCTCCTGTGGAGCCTGTAAATTGGCTTGGCATATCACAGACACACAGCCATGCTACATCAGTCAGGTGTCACACCAGGGAAGCTGCTCCAGAAGAAAAATACCTTCCAAACTCTCACTTTGATGTGGAGTAAACAGCACAACTGGCTTAGTGTTATTGAAAGTGAGAAAATTGTATGAGCATGTATTCTGTCTCCAATTCTGTTGGATTGGATGATTTGAGGCAGTATCATATGATCATAAACAGAATCATAAGTTCAGAGTAAACCCGAGCTATCAGTAGATTTTGTGGAAGATTAATTTTAAAAATTGGTGTCGTTAGCGAGTGATATAAAATGACCCAGTGGGATGTCATATATGTGTGTGTGTGTGTATATATATGTCTGCCATTGAATGGATATGGAGTGAATGGTGGTTTGGTGTGGAAGTAATGGACTTGGGCAAAATATATAAAATTTGAAAGCTAGATTTAGCTAGATTTAGATTTAGTAGGACTAAGCTACTTTAAGTAGCTCAGTCCTTCTAAATCCTGAATAATTGCTTTTTTTTAGCTTCATATTATTTTGCCCTTAGTTAATTGGATTGAAGGTGAAATAAACATGTTTAATTATGATGATTTATAAGATTTGTCCTTTAGTTTCTTAAATGCTTATAGTATTTCTAACCAAATGCAGTTCTTTGCCCAGGCCTCAAAGGGAACTTTGTGGAAGTGTGGGCACAATGGTAGCATGATGAAATGAAGGGAAATACATAGTTGTGAACGACAGAACCCCACAGTCTCTTATGACCAGTTCCTCTCTGATCTGAGTGGACCCACACAAAGTGCTCCCAATTTACCAGACATCTGCACCAGGTGCACAACTCACACCTGTTGTTCAAAAGGGGACGTAAATGCCGAAATGAATGTTCACAGGAGAGAAGTTGCATCACTGTTGATGTAGAGACGTTGCTGTGACTCATGCTCTCTGTGTAGGTCTTAACATCCCCTGTTCGAACACACTGCAAATTGCATTTGGTGCAAATGTTTTACAAATCAGGTCTGTTTGTTGAGAAGTGTTTCCTTGATTAAATGCATTCATTATGAAATAAACCACAAATAATAGCTATTGTGTTTGACATTGATGACTTGCATCAGTGATTTTGTAAAAATTTTTTTTTTTTTTTAATTTTGCCTGAACATAAAATCTCCCTCTGAAATCCACATGTAGAACCAATCCTGTTTGTCATTCAAAGGAGACCAAATATAAGAGGTAGTGCAGCACTTCATTTTATGGTAGCAGGTTTTTTTTTTTTTTTTTTTTTTTAAGTGAACTGTTACTGAGACTCGATTAAAATATCAGTCACACCATGTCAAACACAACTTATTTCTTTCAGGAGTCATGACTGTGTATGTAAACTAGAATAATTACAGTTTGTACAGTGTGCTGGCTGCAAAATATAATTGCAAGTAAATCTGGAAACCATAAAATAGAGTGCTGCATAGTGCACAAATTCCAAAGCAGACAAATCATAAGACATTTTAGTCTCTATTATTCCCAGACTTCAACGCATTAGAGTAAAGATTCCTAACCTTTTGGGCAGGTGACTCGAAACCCACATTTCAAATGTCTGGAGACCCCAGCATTTCAAATTGAGAAAAATTTTTTATAAAAATATAATGATTTTTTTGTTTGTTTGTTTGAGGTTTTTCCATGTTTTCTGTACAACAACAGTTGTTATGGACCTCGTACTTGGTCAATGGTTACTCATTTTTAAGAAGGACTTTAAAATTACTTAAAAACTGCAGAACAGACCAGATGCTATTGGAAAGGAAACAGTTTTTCAATTTTAAAAGTTGCTTAAAGTAATTTTGTCACATACTTAAATGAGTATCAGAAGAACTAACACAGGGTCCAGAACCCAAAGGCTAGGAAACTCTCCCTTAACACACCTCCAGTATAATATACAAATCCCCATGCTGTGTGTCTAGAGTACCTCAACCATCCCCTCCTATTCCTGTCTTTCCTCTGCCTCACACTTTACTGTATGACTGTCTCTGTACCCTGTGCTGGTACTCACCTGAACCTCTGAGCCTGGTGGTGCAAGGGACCTGGGTATCGGCGGTTGGGGGACTGGTAGAGTTGTGACAGAAGAGCTTGGCTGGTCTTCTGGCTGGGGTTGTTGGCGAACTTCACCGTGATGGGCTCTGCAGCACCCGATGGCTTTTGTCCATTCAGGCCCTTGATGGCCTCTTCAGCCTCTATTCTCTTATCAAAGCGAATGAAGCCCACACCCCGGGAGCCACCTGTGGGGCCAGCACATCACAAACAAGACAGGGTCCCCTTTACTTCACAGGGTTTAGAGAAAGGGAACAATAAGCAGAGCTACATGCACGAAACAATAAAAATCGCAGTAAATCCTGTACTTTGCTGTCTAACTTTCATGATCTGCCCCGTACACTCCCATAAAACACAACATGTTGGAGCTAGATATCAAGTCAGTCTGTAAAAATCCATATTGAGGTTCCATCGGAAACCCATCGGAGGTTCACTCATTTTGACGCTTACAGTGGATTCGCACTCAATCCAAATTTTTTAATATGCCTCTCAGGCATCGTCTTACAATACTGTTCAACTAGATTGATGCAGTAAAGTACTGGCAGCACCTCTCACATGGGCCGCTTAAACACACTTTAATGCTTCTTGCCAGGGTTGCTGCAGTTTCACTATTGAAGTGAAATATATCATTGCCAAAGCAGTGGTTTGAGTCTAAATACAGTGGTGCAATACTAGGGCTATTATCTATATTTTTTAACCTAACATACACATTGGATCTCCGTTGTGATTAGTCACTGTAGAGCAATTCTTCACCACTTCCAGATCAATATTCACTCAAAATTTTTTTGCTGCATATGTTCTTTGCTGTCATGAATGAATATGTAGCAGCAGCTCTGCTTATCTTTCTGAGTCCGTAAACCACCTGGCAGGAAGCTCTACCACAAGACACAGTTGTGGGATACCAATGTATATCTTTTTTGGGAATGAATCACTACAAAAGCCTATATTTTAATTTAAACATTGATATAGGAATTGAGAGCAGTGACTAAAACCTTATTTCTCGATACTTGGTTTATTTTATTATAAATGGCATCTCATTATAAACATAGTTGTTGCTGGTCAATAGCAATAAAACCTCATTTGATTAACTTTAGGTCGTTGTAATGTAGACAATATTTTAAAATAATCATTCACTATTTTGTTTTGTTTTTGATCATTATGCTTTGCATGATGATCAATTTAATTATATTTTTATACATGTATATAGCACTTAGTTTAGTTTGAGTTTTTATTTCTTTTTATTTCATCATCATTATGTTTGGTGTAGTTTACACACACTCAAACATATTAGCCCTTGGCTGAGTGTGTTTAAAGCCACAGCCCATTCCTGCTTCACACAAGCTCCAGTCACACTCAGCCACACAAACTCTCTTCATGCATTGTTCTCTCTGACATTTCAGTTGTCTCCTTGGAGATATTTTTTTGACTGCCACCTGAGAGAAACATTTAGAGAAGTGCTTCCTGGGAGGTCCTTTATTGGTGTCTGTGAGTGCTCTGTGCGCATTTCTGACTGTATGTGTGTGAGTGTGTGTATGTGTATGCACTTGCTAGTATCTATTAATGGATGCTGTGCCTTGTTTTAATGAGGCTGCCTAGATGGCCCAGAGGATGCTTGCTCAGTGACAGCAGCACTCTGCTGAAGAGACTATTTACATAATACTGTGTGCACACGGGCATGTCTGTGTGACTGAGACTGAATAAAAGAAAGGCAGTGAGAAAGGGGGAATTTTGTGTTTGAGCATCATTGTATGCAGTCACTTTCTCACACATGAAAAGCTCTCCTTATTGTAATTCCACAGTTTCGTACATGCCATCCTCCCCCTGTCTCTGTTTCCCACCTCCTGTTGGCTTGTCTCATAGTTATCATGGTTCTCAAATTCTTGAATTCTTTTAAGGCTAGCCTTACTCACAGTTTCTTCATTCTACATTTAGGTTACCTTCGGTTTAAGTTTCAAACAGATTTTGTTGATACAAGGTTTCCACTTTGCATCTTGGTAACAACTGAACAATTTAGCCTCATGGTTTTCATTGACCTCACATTCTGCCATGCAGAGCCCTGAACCTTAAAGGCCACCGCTTTTCCATGATGCCTGCTGGAAGATCTCATTAACTCTGATCCAGTGTAAATTATTCTGTTTTATTCTCATTTTACCTTCCTGGCTCCCTCTCCCCTGACAGGCTTTCGCAGTTTTCCTTCCCTTACCTCATCTTCTGCCAACTCTGTACCTGTACATTTTAATTAGCTTGTCAGTAGAAGAAAAATAACAAACCTTATGGGATCTTTGCAGTGCAAACAACACATTCCTGTTCCTAACATTTTTTTCCCCATTTATTACTGCAGTTGTCATGCATATGCTGTATATGTGCTGTATATGCACTTTGATGGGAGTCAGTGCTATTTCTTCGGGAGAGAGCTGTTTGGACTGATGTCAGTAACTGCAAATGGAAGTGGACATTTGTACTTTTTACCCGGGTCAATGCCGAGGATGCATGGTTGACAAATGGTCTTTTCGGCCAGCATCGTGCTTCATAATTTAAGTGGGAATTATCCAAGAACCTTGCTCAAGGGTACCTCAGCAGTAGTTAAGGGGGAGAAGAACATTGCTCATTCACTTTCTCCACCAAGAGGAAAGGAGAGGACGGTAGTTGTCCTTTAATCCTCACACTTGTTTGGCCTTGAGCTGCTCCTAAGCTGGTTCTGGCTGGCTGGAGGGTCTCTAGACAAATGCTTGGCATACAGATGAAGGTACAAACACAGACACATGGACACACACGCTCTTAAGTGGTGACTCGAAGTGGTGTTATTAAGAGTGAAGGGTGAACGGAAGTAGAGACGGCAAAGACAATATGCAACCTTTTGTGACCGATCGTGTATGAGCGCATGTGAGAACGTGTCTGTGCGTGCTTTTGTTCAGATAAGTGTGCATCAGCTACTCTTGTCCTTGAACGTATACGTTTATGCTGTAAGGAATAAAAGAAGAGAGGTGAAGTGGCAGCTGACCTCATCTAACTTCACACTGTGTGTGTAATCGTCTCTATTTTTGTATGTGGCAGCATTTTTGTTGTGTGGAGGGCAGGATGGACAAAAGACAAAACTGCTTTTTCACCTGCCAAAGTAATTCATACCTGACCAGACATCAGTAGAGCAGAGCAAATTAGATCAAAATAACCTCAGCCAAAATTATAATTAAGTAATTCAATATTTTAAATTTTAGACAAACAGGAGACACTTTTGACATTATCAACACTAACAAGGTCAGGTATAGTGAAACACAATGGTGCTCAGACACAGAAGAATGAATTCAGTAGAAAATCAACAGAATAAGTGAAGCTCAACTAGAACCTCTCCTGAGAGATTAGGACAGCATTTGATTTTTGATTATCAACGGAATTCCTTACATTGCTGCATAAGGACCACCAGGCAGTATGTTTATGTGACTATATTGTGAAATCCACCTTATTTGTATATATGCTTTATGTGTTTTGAAGATGTACATCAAATCTGGTCAAACCAAAATATAAAATATAATAAAATAACTAGAACACAGAATTTGGAAATGTTGGTCTTTCTAAAAAAATCTTTGCTGGGCATGTTAATTATGTACGAGAATGACTACTTCCTGATGAAATCTAGAGCTAATCTTTTTGAGGTAAAAAAAAAAAGCTGCTATATGAAATTGTGCAGAAGTCAAAGTCTATTCAGCTGTCATAAAATTAACATTTTGTTATGCTGTAACTAATGTAGTAAACATTAAGATTTTTCCTTGTTAAACACTACAACAAAACAAACTTCCAATCTAGAGAGGCCAGCTGCAAGTCTAGGGAGTCCAACCTAATGAGTATCCCTTCAACCAGACCCAGCAGCCTACAGGACTTATCAGCCAGCAGCCAGCAACAGTACAGCACAATGTACTTACTAAGGTACAGTAGTGTTTCTCTCTCACTCTTCCTTCCCTCACTCCTATTTGCTTTCCCTCTTCTCCACAGTAATCAACAGAGGCTTATGTAACTCCCTCTACCTGTGCTTATCTTGCACTAACACACACAACAGGCACATTGGATGCCTTACTAATAACACACTTCCTCAGTCGAAGGAGGGGGAAGCGGAGGAAAAGGTTGAGGGATGTAGTGAGACGGGCCGGGTAGGAGGTAAGGCACGAATGTAAGGGAGGGAGAAGGAAAGTACAAAAGGAGAGAAGGTGATAGAGGAGAACGTTAGGAGGTGACAGTAAAAGGGTGATGATGAAAGGAAACGGTGCTATTCTTACTTACTCTCACCCAAACAAAGCCTCTCTTTCTCTAAAACCCACTATCATTTCCCCAAACACTCGCTGACTGACAGAGAGAAATGACTGCTCCTTCCGAGAGGAAAGGTGAAAAACCTGGCCACTGGCTAACGAAACACGCACACACACGCACACACTCCCATACACAGTTTCATGCACGTACTATACTATAGCCATGTCAGTAGGCACACAGACACACACATCCACTCACTAAGACAGATGCCTGCAGTGATGCAAGCAAAATATTTTTCTGTGCTCAGCTGCTCTGTCTTCCATCCTCTTATATGTTATTTAAGACGCTTCATTGTGCCAACTTTATCAAAACGCTGATCAAACTTGGCTTTTCAAGAGATTTATAATGTGACAGAAGGGGGAAAGAAACCCTTTTCCTGCTGCTTCCTAATCGGAGGCAGAAAAACATGCATGTCCTTGTTTTAAATAACATTAGTGTGTCTGGGTACAGATGGTGTTTGAAAAAGCGGCAAGAGGAGAGACGAAGAGACTTTGAATAGTGGAGGTACCCTGTGCTTTATCCACTGTCAGTGCAGAGCCTTAACCATCTGTCTGGTGTGTATGTGTGTAGCAATGTGTATCTGTATGTTGCTTTGTGTGGATGTGTGTCAACTACCATAGCGATGTATCTACTTGAAAAAAACAAATGGAGAGAAGGGAGAGAGGATAGTACAAGTCAAGGCTGCAGTCATCCCACCTAGAGGGTGCACATCTCTACTCTTATTACCTTGACCGTACTGGACTCTGCTGCTGGACAGGCAGAGAACAGGGATTCACTGCTGTGCCAGACTGAAGGGGAACATCCATTATTCAAGTCAAGAGGGGAGAGAACATACCAGCTCCTATGGAGGATGAATATTTCCTTTGAGGAAAATATTGTAGTGTTGAAAGTATAAACTACACCAAGCAAACATATGAATGGTCTGAATGCCAAAACAGCAACTATTCCTTACAGACTTTAAAGGACCATACCATCCATTTTGCATGTTTGAGCCTAATATATTCAATTTTCATACACGTAAGGTTATTGACAATCATTTCCCAAAGGATAAAACCATATTTTCAGCTTTCCTGATATTTTGCAAAATCTTTTAATCTTTTAAAATCAAATATTCAAGTGATACACCCACCATAAAAATCAATGTTTTGCCTACTAATAGTTATGCAAAATTATGAAGTCACGGTCGTTAAAATGTTTCAATAAAAGCGGGTCTTCTTTTGGGACTGTATTCCCTGGTGGAGACATACATTCATTCTGCGCTTTTTATTGCGCTTAAACGCTAAAATTAAGAAACTTCAAAAAAACCCAAATATATGTCTTGTTCATGATGATGGATTACCTATCCCAAGAACATTTCAGGTATCAACAAGTTGATTTTAACAGCGTACCATAATGAAGTGTCAATGTCGGTCTGGAAGGTAAGAAATTGTTTTTTGAACTCATTGTAGTATGCTTTGGGAATGATTATCAGTAACCTTATGTGTATGAAAATTGAATATATTTGGCTCAAACAAGCATGGTCCTTTAAGTAAGTGAAGGAACTTCTGAAGAGGCTGGTACCTGCATACCACTTCCACAGCCAAGCCTTACAAAGATTGAGCAACAGTTTCATTGCACAAAAGAGCTCACGTAATTCTGTGGATCGATCACATTAGCAGTCAGATTGATCACATTAGCAGTCACTGATCAGGGGAAACTCTGACCCCGTTCATGTACAGTTCTGGGATGAAGCACTTGGAATAGCGAGATGCTTGTAGCTGCAAGCAGTGTGCATGTTTTTTCCAGTGACTGCCTGCAGGCACGTGCTGCGTGTGGACATCTGCCTTAAGGTGCGTCTCAAAACAATCATTATTTCAGTAGGAAGTGAATCGCTGATTGAATTTGCTTTCAAGGACTGATTAGGTCACTGATGCAATGAATATTGGGACACTAAGTGAGTCAGTGACCTGCTACACGATTCCAATGCAGCACAGGATGATGTCATATCAACAACATCTCCCTCAAGTAAAAAGGCTCAAGAAAAGCACAGAATAAACTGGAAATATTGTTTTAACATCCAGCATACGGCTGGAAAAATGGCAAAACAATAAAGGAACACTTTTCACAATGGTGTAGCAGCAAGAATCAATTCATTAAACTGACGATGGGGGTGAGTCTGATTTAGGTTAACTGGTGTAATGAATAAACATTGACAGTTGTTGGCATTGACTTCAAGTCGATAACTGTAGTCAGCATGAATGCAGAATTTTTTTAGTGCATTCTGGGAATTTTCCTCTATGGTTTTGGCAATTGCACCTACAAAATGGCTGATTTCCTAGGCAATTCACTACTGAACAATAGGAATTGTTCTCTCTCTCTCTCTATCTCTCTCTCTCTCTAC
>VXCM01001468.1:0-30888 GCA_014773175.1 Lucifuga dentata | reverse complement strand
CCCCCCCTTTCTTGTTCTGTGCTCACATTTTTGGCAGCCACAGGAGAGTTTTAATTTGCAGCCCATTTCTCTCTTAATGATTGAGTGTGTGGGTGTGTATGTCTTGTGTACTTATGTCAATACAGTAATAGAGGGAAGAAAAAGATGGTGCCAGCACACTACTCTCTGGGCCCTTCGAAAGTCCTCTATGTTTTTTAATCACCAGCAACTCTAACATCTAATTAATCATTAACATTCCTCCTGCTGATCCTAAACTCTCTGGAGAGACCTCGCAGGACCTTTCTGTCTGCCTCTTTCTCTTTGTGTCTCTGTTCAGGCAGGTTGGTAGGAAAGTAGTCAGGACACCAATTAGTGTAGTAAAGGTGTTACCAGTGTGTAGTATATCCACCTCTTGCTCAATAGTGTAGTGGCCAAAATGTGTTATTGCACTGGTTCATATGAGGGGGTGTAAACTGCTTGACTGTGATATACAGAGGAAAGATTTTTAGTGGTATTGGTAACTGTAGAGCCTCAAACTATTTTGTTAAGCTGTCTCTTTTCCTCATTCCTCTTTTCTTGTCAAAATCTGTCTGCCCTTTTCCTGGTTTATTGCCTGTGATTGCCTTCAGCAATCACAGGTTTATGTTGTTCTCGTCTATTTCTGTCTTTCTGAGGGAAAAAAAAAATCCGGTGCAGATGTCATAGTTTGAGACTTACTGAGCTGATATTGACGATCAGACTCCGGATCAGAATCTGTCCAGACCAAGTGGCCTTTTCTGCACACCCACACAGGTGTTTTCAGTCATTTTGACTGATTAGATCTATTTTAGGTTGAAGCTGGTTAGAGCTATGCTGAGAGTAAACTCATATTTTAAATAATTAGAAACAAGGAGTGCACATTCAGTCCAGCACTAAAATGAGTACCAGGAGATCTATGTTCTTGTGCACTTTGTGCTGTGGATTAGTCATCAGCTGTTACAAGCTGAATCTGATTGGCTGACAGAAGCCTCCATATTTTCAATAAAGTGCCTCTGTGCAGATAATCTAATTTGTGAAACTTTACAAAGGAAGTGACTAAATCATCATATTTCATTGTTTCAGTTTTTGCTGCCCTGTTTATAGAGCACAAGAGTGTGCGTGCGTGTGCATACACGCAAATATAGACAAGCGGGACATGGTTCTCTACCTGCAGCAGGTATTTCTGCTTTCTGTCAGGTGAACATGCTCAGGTATGGCAAATTCAGTTATTGAGCCGGTGTTGCAAGCTTGTGCAGTTTCTGTCCCCTTCCCTCCCTCTCTCTCTCTCTCTCTCTCTCTCTCTCTCTCTCTCTCTCTCTCTGTGGTTACAATGTGTGAGTATAAACCTTTTAAATATCTTTTTAGTCAAGATGTTCTTTTTTATGCAAAGCTTTGAGCTCTGCGTTGCATCAGATTTGGATTTGAACTGGTGGTCTGTGAATTAAAGAGGATACATCACTACATCAGAAATGAGTAAATACCATCAATTTGTAAGTTGTTTTTTTTTTTTAAATGTCCTCATAATGATTAACCTCTTCACAGTGAGAATGAGACATCTGAAGCCTCTGTTTTCTCTCGCCAGCTACTGCAGATGATTGTGTTTTCTTCTGTACTTTTGCTGGGCAGATAAGACTTGTCTGTTTGAAAGACTATTGTAGATGTGTTTTAGACAGGAAACATATGCCTGACTGATAGTACACAACTGTGACAAGCATTTTTCATTTATACAAATGGGAAAATGAACAAGATCTGTAGGTTCACATTGATAAATACCAACTCAGGAGTAAGAGGACATTTATTTGTAAATTTTTACAGGTATATTTATTGGAAGTGGAAATATTTTCTCACATTTACTGAACACAAAGGATGCACTGTACTTATAGATTTTCATGGTCCCTTATTACTGTCTGCTTCTGCCTCTGTATTTCTGTCTCTCACCGTCTTGCATCCTGTCTGCCACTCCTTTACCCCCTCCCTCTTTCTCTCAGAGATCAGTTTGTAGTATCCTATATCTGCCATTATTCACAGTAGTGGAAATACACAACTCAACCCCTTTATCTGGACATGTTCGTGAGAATGCAATGAATGAATTATGAATTACAATGAATTATTGAGTCTCTTGTAAACCCTAGTTACGGTGCATGCATCAGAACATGGGCTTCCTGTGATCGCCATCTTCACTGATATTTGTTTTATTTGTGGTCCTGAGCTAATAATAGCTAATAAAAGCTAAAGTCAGAGATGTACATGAGGCGGAGGTGTGAATGGATGTGTTTTCTGTGGCATTGCTGTTCAGTTATATGGCTGCATTGCTGCGTAGAGAGTCACAGAGGACTGAATAGCATGATGCTATGACAGGTCTGCTACCTGCAGCAGATGGACAGGAGACGTTCCCAATTCATGTGTGGTTGAGACTAGAAACTCTTCTGCCCACTGTGCAGTTTACAGCTTTTTCTTCACTTCCTCTCTTCTCATTTCCTGTACTTCACACTACTCTGCTTATCCACGCCCTGAGCTCCATGCTTTTCCTTTCTTCTGCCTCCTCCCTCCATCGTCTGTGCTCTCTCCTGTCTCCTTTCCTTTCCTCCCTTCGCCCTCTCCTCCTCTGCACAGCGTATACAGATGGGTGTGCACTCCACTGCCAGCAGGGATTTATTCTGTTTAGGCAAATGAGTGTGGCTTACAGCATGTTGCTGCCTTTCTGCTTAATCAGTACACTTTGCACATAACACTGGAGCAGGTTGCAGCCTGTAGGCACACACAATCCCTGAAATAGATCTGAGAGACATGCTGGAGGGCTTCTCATGCATTACAATGGGCTGATCTGATTCACTCCGTGTTTTGGATGTAGTGTGTAATTGAACATACATATTACGCATGAGCCTCATACATTCACATGAGCATACATCTGCACATGCACAACACACACCCACACACACACTTATAAATGGCAGCTACGTAAATGTATCGAGACATTAAAAACAATACCTGTGTTAGCAAAATGCTTTATGTCTAGAATTAGCATACTTGTAAATATATAGATATTATTTATATTTTACAGAAGCATGCATGGTGTGTGTGCATGCGTGCTTGTGTTTTCCCACTTGTGTCAGTCTGCGAGAACGGATAGGAGGTGCTACCCCATAGATACCTGTGACCTGGTCCACAAGGATACGGGAGGTGATGATGCGTCCATACTGGGAAAAGAGCTGCTCCAGTTCCTTCTGGGTCATGGTCTTAGGTAGGCCGCTCACATACAGGTTGGCATCACGGATGGAGGCTGAGCTGGGTCGCGCATACGACACCTGTGGGAAAGGCAGCAGAGTCTAAGGGGCTTATATGGATAAAATCGGGCTAAAGCACTTTATTACAATAACAATTCAGGGGTTTCAAATTTGAACATAAACACAGCGCAAGGATTATCTGTGTATACCTGTGTGTTTTTGATGGGGTGTGTATGGGTAAGAGTGTATAGTAGATGTGAGTGTATTTTTTTGGTACACGTGGGCTTAGAGATTAGATACATAAAGAAAAGGATCAAGTTGTTAAGGATACAGGAGAGATAACAGTTAATTCAGGAAAGAGGGAGAGAAATTGTATTCCCTTGAGTAGTGTTTCACTTTGAAAGGCCAACTGAGACAGCCAGGGAAAGGTTTAAAAGTATTTGGAGTTTAAGAAAAGAAGTACTTAATTCAGCTGATTGATTTTAAGCACTTTTCTGAATCAAAATATGAATTAATAAAAAGGTAAGTGTTAAGTTGTGTTTGCTGATTTCTAATGAGAAGGATTTGCCTTTTTTAGTGTTTAACATAAGCAGTAAGTTTACTTTGAACTAACCCATAGCCTTTAAGCTTTTCATCATGCCCAGTAACACGCACAGACACACATTTGCAATAGTGCACACAATCCATGACACACTTGGCCTTGTAACACCCTCTTGGGTGACACAACAAGAATAAAGAACTTAAACACATTACACACAGTTTGACTCAGTCCCTTATTGTCACATGCTGCTGCTCCTCCTCATTTCCACACATATACAGCAACACGCATCCACAAGTCTGCACACACACCTCTGTCTCTATCTCTCTCTCACACGCACACACTCACGCAGCTTTCAGTGCTGTCCATTCACATTCTTTTAGCCATGATGTGAATCTTCTCTTGGAGTTAGCTCGCTAGTTATACGTGCAGCAGCAAAAGCAGCTCTCTACCACTGAACCTTCTTCTGTCAGTTGTCAAATGTTTTCCCCCAATATCTACATGTGAAGACCTGATTTTACTCCACTGAAAGTTGCATAAATCCCATTATCACTGCTGCTGACTGGAGCAGCTTTCCCTTACAGAGCTTTCATTACCTCTGACATGTGGAGACATAAGCTATCCAATACAGTTAAAGTCAGGCAAATATAGCAGCTATGCAGCCATATCCTTAAGCAACGGCACGGAAATCAGGCTGAACTCTGACAGAGAAAGATGGGATTGGGAGCAGCTGGCTTTCCCCATGTCTCACTTTTCCTCTCTTTCTTTCATACCTCTTTCTCCTTTGCCCCTTTGCTCAGTTTTTCTCTGTCTTCCTCTCTGCTTTTCTTTATTACACTTGGATCTTTTCCCTCTGCTTCTCTGCTTCCTTCCTGTTCACGGACTCCCTAAATCTGTCTTCTTTTTTCCAAATTCTGCCTCCCTTCCTCCTCTTTTCTTCTCTCTGCAGCTCTCCCCCATTTTCTCTTCTTGTCAGCCAACTCCAGATGTCTAATCCATCAACACCTCCTCAAGCTGTGAGCGGTATTGTGTACAACTGTGGTGTGTTGAATGTGTGAAACAGAAGTGTGCTTGTGTGTAGGAAAGTTATAAAAGTGTGAGTGTGAAGATTAAAGGGATCACAAGCACACGCTGTATGAATGTGTGTGTAACTGTGAGCTCCTCTCACCTTTAGCACACTGCTTCCCCTCACACCTCAGTAGGAAAGCAGCATCTCAGCCATTGCTGACAAAATCTGACAAATCATGGTTGAGAAAACCACAGTAGTGAAACCGAATCAGAGAACGCACACTGCCCACCATTCTGTGGGCTGAGGGTGTCCTCATAAGTGTGGTGACAGAGAGTGGAAAGGGTGTGACACGAAAGAGTGACAGTTAATTTTAGAATTACAACAGCTTCTTAATTGACATTGTTACCTTAAGGGTATTTCATTGTGTTGTGGAAAGAGGAAACAAGAAAAGTGTTAAACAGCGATCACACCAGACAGAAGCAAAGCTGTTTTCAGGCATTTGTGGCTTTATTTTGGGGAGAACTTGAGGCAAACTCTTGTGTCATAAAAGGGTGGTGAAAATCTGTGACTGCTGTATTTGACATTAAACTTTTTCCCAGTCTATCTTCAACTCACCAAAATTACATTTGCTTAAATATATAGCTAGTATACTAAAGGTATTATGGAAACAGAAAAGTGGAGAGAACACATAAACTGACAGAGAATAAGGCTCTTAATGTCGGCATTTCCCAGCCTTTATAATGTGGTTAGTAAAATGGCCACATGACATTTGCATGCCTCAACTCTTAATATAAACTTAACAAAACCCAACTATTTGAATATTAATATGCATTTAAAGGTGCAAATACTGGGTGGTAAACTCTGAAATTGTTTAGTGAAGAAATAAAGATAAACATTAAAGTTTAAAATTGCACAGTAATTTTTGCTGAATGAAGAGCAGTTTCTACAACTGTATACCAAAACTCGCACGCACGTTGTGTGTTGTACGTGCCTGTATGTGTATACCCAAATGTGTGCGTACACACACACACACACTGTTCTAGGACACTGTTGAATCCAGGCCAAGCCAGATCGCATTTACTGTCTAGGGACTGGAGGGATTCTCTGTGGGTTTCCCTATTCATAACTACAAGCTAATCCCATCCTATCAGATTAGATCAGATGACAGAAGTGAGAAATCAGGGATTACCATGGAACAACAGATTACTGCTCAGTTTAAACCCCAACAACATACTTTATCAGCAGACACAGATCACAGAGAATGAGAGGAGAGAAATAGATCAGTAAGAATCCTGTTCTACCAAACTGATATAATACCAGCAAAAACAACTGCATGACATTTTTAACCCTCAAAACATATTTGAGTGTTGTAATTGATTAGTCTGACTTACCTCTGATAGCCCACCAAACCTGCGTATTAGTCATGCCATTAAAATGCAATAACAGAACCATTTTGGATGTGTGATTAAGAATGCGTTCCTTTTACTCATATCTATATAACTTCACCTTCACATTTTGACATTTGGAAAGTAATTAGCATATCAGGTGTAGTCGTTAGGTTTTTTCGTGCATCTTGCTGATTTAGATGATCTTTTATTTCTATGGCTCATGCATGAACCCATCTCCCCTTCTCATTCCAGTTCTCTGAGGCAGAGGAAAGCAGTCTTGCGTAATAAGTTTGCTGTGGCCTTCATAACTTCACAGAGTACATTGTTATTTCATAAGGGATTATCTATGCATTTGTTTTAATATTTTGCAGTAGTTCTCTTCAGTGAATATTTTTATTTGTTAATGAAAAACTATGTACTGGATACAAATATGTGTAGTTTAGTCAAGTTTTAACTGATGTGTGACGAGTCATTACAATATTGAATAATCTGTTTAGTTGTTACCTTGATCGTTTTGGTCTGAAGTCTGAGTCCATTTAATGTGTTGATGGCTTTCTCTGCATCCTTTGGATCAATGTAGTTGACGAAGCCATAGCCCAAACTCTGTCCTGAAATAGAATAGAATACACATTAATTTATGCTCTCATCATTCAAATTTATAGCTTTGGGAGAAAATGTCATCCCACCCCTGATTAGTCAGAGGAAGCAACCTTAGTAGTGTTTGAATGTGTGATGTGTTAACATATCACACTGACCAATAATTCTTTTCCTCTTCCATAAAAAACAAAATTCCTTTGAAAGCTACTGACAAAATCACAGTTGACTGGTGCCTAAAGTACTTAAAGGGACAGTCGTTGAAATGGCCTGTTTTCAGTCACTGTGCACAGCTGAGCTGAAAAAAAACAGAATAGAAGTGGATGAATGTGTTTTTGCATATTAAAGCAGTGCAAAGGCTTTAAAATAGGCCCCTGATTTAAAAATAAGAACATGAGCATTTGTATAATATGCCATCTTTAAGGAACGGATTCTGCTGAGGGACTTTTTCTTTTTTTTAAAGCTGCTTGGGATATGTGTCAACTAGTAAATGCCTAAAATATAAATGGGAATGTCAGCAATTAAACTCAGATTCCTTCTGACTTACACATGTTAAAGAAAGTGTACTGAGCCTTAAACAAACTATCACACACAATGTGTTTCTTGCCATTTGTGTAGCTGCACAAAAAGAGAGAAAACTACCACCTCCATTTCCCTCCAAGCTCAAAGTGTCTTATATAGCAGAACTCCCTTTGAGTACATAGCAGCGCTGACATCTCCCAGTGTTTTCCCGACAGATCAAGCCTTTCAACAGACACAGGACTGTAAGTGGACGCCTCCAGCCATCAGGGCCTTCATTCGGCTAGTTTTCAACTAACAGCCCCAATCCACTGACAGCACACGCAAGCACAAAGAATCTGTCAGTTTAAGAGAAGCAGCATGCGCAGCTCATGCTAATGGAAACAGACAGCAGTTAGTCAGAGACAAAGTGAATCACAAAATATGGAGCATTGCTGTTTCACCAAATAAATACTTTTGGACTATGGATATCACAGCACAGAGCTGCTCCGTTATGCTGGGCGGTGAGCAGTGGAAGGGCCAGCAGGGACTTGTAGTTCTCACATCAAACAGCAGATGATTGTCTCCTCTTCTCTCCTCTCCACCCTCTTTTCCTCTGGATTAACTGTGGATTATCAGACACTCTCTATTGTTAATTAAAAACCTGCCATCCTGGAAAGACTCCTGCTATTTATAACTAACCCTCCTCTCCTTCTTCTCCTCTTCTTCTCTGACTCGCATTGACATCAGGTGTAAAGTTAGGCAGTTTAAAAATACCTCAAAAGATAATTTTTGCCTTTTTTCTCGATTAAATAGTGTGCACAGTGAAGCCTGGAACATTCACGAGACGAATTGAGCGCAAAACAATTGTGCGCACTCTCCTGGGTAATCTAAATCAACATAGCGTACGTAGATGTCTTTCACGAGGTATCTCCATCAAATAAACACATTCAACAACACGGTAAATGTCCAGTAACTCCTAATGGGTACATATATTCAAATTACACAGTGAAATTCTGGATGGGTACAGCAACTGAGAGGCTGCTGTAACGTTCCCTCTCTCACTCCCACTTCATCCCCCCTCCCCCCCAACTACAGCAAGAAATGTGTGATTCAACAAGCACAGCTACCAGAGAGTTTGCTGGAAATGAAGTGTGCTGGTGAAAAGCGCCGATGCGGAGTGATGGAGATGAGATGACTGCTGCTTCATTGTATCCAGATACTTAATGCTCATAGAGCATCCAGGTAGGCAAATGGAGCCAAATGGGTGGCATGGACACTGCTGCTGTGGAAAGGAGCTACAGGGGACAGTCTTAGTGTATGGAGGAAGGGAGGGAGGGGGAGAGAGAGAGAGAGAGAGAGATTGTCATAGCTTGTATATATTATGAGTATGTGGAGCTGAGGTTTGGTTTTGGCGTATGTGCCCACCCCCACTGTCATCTTCACTCCCACTTTGGCACAGCTTAGAGCCTCCAGCATTAGAAGGAAGGGGGTGTGGGGGGGGAGCGAGGTTGACTGGCTGGCGTCAGTCCCCAGGTGAACAGGGAAATGAGGGGAGACATCTGCCTGCAGCACCACCAAAGCTCCAGGAGGGGATTCCACCCACTATTTCCAGCCTGCTACGGAATGGCTCACAGCAGGGAGCTACCAGCATCCTGCCCGGTTCCCTGGATGGGCAGAAGATGTAACGGCAACGCATCACAGAGGCAGATGCACACATGCATACATACACATGCAAGTAAACATGTAATCACCCAACAACACAGCACACAAACACTATCAGTAAAGTATATCCTGGCAGCAGGAATGATGGGACTGAAGTTGCTGGTAGCTAGACAGTGGATGTAATGGTTCCATGTGGGAAGTGGTTGGTGGATGTACTCCCTACGGCTCCTGCACTCTTCAGCGAGTATCAACATTAAACAAAGACAGTTATTCCATCCTATATTTGCTTACACCCTTTATCCTCAGAACTTGAGAACAAAGGTTCATGTGTGCAAGTGCTCATCCACGTCTCATCCTATAGATGAGACCGCAGTAAGTGGTTCTGTGTTTGTGGGCCAGCTCATGCATGCAGAGGATCGCATGCAGTGTGCTTGGCTTCTTCCTGTCACAACAACTGCCCAGTCCACCCAAACACTCCCCAGCAGAATCAGCGCTGCATGTTGCCTGTACGTGGATCAGCCCATCACAGTGGTTTTCTCTGTTCCAGCTCAACACACCGTTGTTAAGCCAATTCAGAGTTAATTTAAAGTAGATCGGAATCGAAGCTTAGTGTGGTTTCTCCATGGAATGCAAGAATGAGGCCAACTCAGATTCCACCACATTAGATTACACAAGATAGAAATTGTTACACCACAACAAAGGTGGAGCAAATCTTGAAATGACTGAAACTGTGAAGTCTGTCTTAGTGAACTGAAGTATTGCATCCTCGTGTGATGTTCAACACAACAACTCGAGTGTTGCTTCTCCAGACTAACAGGTTCCAGAAGATGTTCTGACAATGACATTGCATTTACACTTGAATAATATGTAATCCCCATTTAACTCTGGATCACTGAATCCCTTAGATAAAATTGAGTTGCCTCAAAACTTTGGACAAGTCACTGATTTGGAGCAACTGTGTATCTTTAAAGTATAATTGCAGGCAAAAGCAGAAAAAAATTAAGCAACTGAGGCAATACAGAGAAGCTATTAAAAATCTATGATAAATAGCCTCTAATGAAGTTGTAGCTAACAGAAAAAATAAGCCTTGTGCTGATCAATTAGCTTAATGGATACATTAACTTATATATTTTAATTGTCAATTAAACCCACAGGCCCAAATGATGCATTGCTGTTCATAATGACATTTTAATGAGGTTAGATATTTGTGTGCCTTGATTCGTGAATTGCTTACAGTGCCAGTCATGTAAATTCTACAGCTGTTATATCACCTCACTGCAATAATAGGGGAGTTCTTGATTTAAAAAAAAAAAAGTATGTATTTCTAATAATGGCAGAGGTGTTATGATAAATACATGTCCCCAAATGGGATTTATGCGGTTTAAACAAATATGAATTGATAATGTTATACTGTACAGAGCTGGCCAAAAATATTGCAACCCCTATATTTTTGTGTAAACTTTTCTTTCTGAGTTAAAATACCACTTGAAACACAATAAAATTTATTTTTTTAGTGTGTTAGACTAAGTACAACTGAAAAAAAGCCAGTAGTTCTTAATAGTGTTAAGTAGAAAGACATTTTTGACATATTAAGATTTGAAGAAAAATACCATTATTATTAGTAGAGATCAAACAGTAAATTAAAACATCTTTTTTGAGGTAGGGTCAGAGGTCAAATGGTTTTCACGTGTTTTCACTGACTTGTCGAAATATTGTAGTCATATTACCTACTTTGAAATCCAAACTTAAGTCTTAAGAGTCGTTGAATATTCTACTTGTAAAACACCAATAAATGAATTTTGTTGTGTTTGGAGTGGTACTTTGGTAAAGTTTACACAGAAATACAGGGGGGGGGTGTAATACTTTTGGCCAGCGCTGTACATGAACATCTGTCAGAAGCTGTTATTATGTAATGTATAGATTGAGACTGTTTCAGGACTAGAGTGCTTTATCACAAGACACTATAGTGCATCCTCAATGAGAGCAGCTGCATGAAGATGTGATTTTGAGAGAGCGAGGATGAGGATATGGAGGCTAATTTCAACCAACCTCCAGTCTTTTGGCAGGCCTTTTGTACAATCTAAAATCAATTGTAGTGGGAGATGGGCATGTTTTTCAGTGGTGAATCCACTTGTTTTAGTGTGTAGCTCTTTGGTGTGTTGGTGAGCTGTTTTCATGAAGCCATTTATTTGTTTCCTGAGGAGCAGCACACTGCTCAATGTGTGAGATGAGAAAATGAGTATATAATTCAAGTGGGTGTCCTGCCTGCTGGCCCCACTAGGTAATTTCACCCTTCCCTTCCCTTCCCTTCCCTTCCCAGATGCACATACTGGTGTTTGCATGTGAAGAAATCACACTAACATACTCAAGGAAAATTACATGCAGATGCATAGGTACAAACAAGTGCAAAACTGATCTATACGTGCTATACTGCATGTATATTGCAGACATACATTTCTATTGATGCTCATCATTGTATGACACATAGTAAGATACACGATCATATGCTGTAATGCATATGTGAAGAGCCTCCACTTGCATGTCACCCATCATTAGTTTGTTCCTTCTTGTTGTTATGTTGCTAAGAGCCCTGTATTTTAGACATGAAAGCATCTTCATCTCCTGTTATCATTGGGTTAGACTCAAACAATGCACTATAGACTCTTTGATGCAGAGTGATCACTACCAAATGGAATGACAGTAAGAAGCATCCATTTTACCATATGCCTGGATGCAAGCGTTTCTTCTTAGAGGATCTTTCTGTGAATATTTTGCTTAGTAATTTAAAAAAAATGAAATGCTCACGGCACATTGCCATAAATAACAAACAGATATTAAATAGTTCTTGGTGGCTTTGAGTGTCCACAGGCATTCAGTGGGTGGAGATTGGAACTGCGTAGTTGACATATTTTTCAGTGACAATAAACTCTATCAAAAAAAGGCCTACATGAAGTTGAAGTCAGTCCAAAAAAAAACCAAAAAAAAAAAAACAGGTGAAATGGCCCTTATGTATAGAATCCATCTGTAGTTGTTACCACAGTCCCTGTCAGGAGCTGAGTGTATCTGTCCATGGGAGGACAGCAGCAGCATGGGGGTGAAGGGGAAATAGCAGTGAGCAAGGATCATCAGAGCTATGAGGGAGTGATGCTAGCACACCTTGAGAGGACCGGCTCTCTCTCCCCAGAAACAGGCAAATCCTTTTGGTCAGTCTTAAATTTAGCAACATTTAAGATGTGAAGGAAGAGAGACAAAAAAACAAAACAAAAAAAAAACAAAAACTGTTTGTCAAAATAAATGTGTCACTCTGTGCTCCCATCCTCTGACATTTTTGCTCCTTGCTGCGGCAGCAAGTTGAGGTGATGCTATTTTTGTCAGGCCAGTGCTCCCTAAGATTTGAAAAGGCGCTCCATCACCAGCTACATGTCAACGTGCATTTCACTTACCTTAAAGAGGTCGAGCTCCATAGTAAGTCAGGGGAGATAGTGAGTGGGAGTTAAGTTCAGGGAGTTTGCAGAAAGATAAACACACAGAGAACAAAAGACCACAGTGCTCTTATACTTGCAGTATAGTCAGTACATATTATGTTGCATGTATTGAGCCAGTTTAAATAACTAAATTCATAAACAGCCTCATCCCCCGCACACACGTATCTACTGTAGCTCCCTCTCCCACTCACTCATTCAACACATCTTTTCCTCCTGGGTTGCCAAGGTAGCAGCCACTGTTACAGTCAGGAGGCTCCCACTCTCAGTTCCCAAGGCCCTGCTTCCACCAACACAGACACACACACACACTTGCCCACATAGAAGCTCAGGGACAAACACACACATGTACACCACCCCCTCATGGTGGCTCCCTGAGCCTCAGGGCCAGTGGACTGCAGTGTGTGGGCTGGCTGTGCAGTAGAGTATAGAAGGCAAACTGACAGACAGAGGAGCCCCTTTAAGTTCTATTACATCAGGATCCTACAGAACTGAACCTCCCAGGAATCGTGCTGAAATTACAGACGGTGAGCAGACCCAAAGTCCCTTAGCCGTCCACCCCCGGCTCCACAGGACATATGCTGGAGACAGAATAGAGGAACATTCTGCCTCTCTCCTGTCAGTTCACTCACAGCGGAGGGTTGGAGGGCAAGAAACCAGCCCTGAGGCACATTCAGTTTGTGGATGTGGAGCTGACATGGGGGACAGTCACAATCTGTGTGTTGCATGGAAAGAGCATGCAGAGTGAACTAAGGGACAGTCTGAAGTCAGGGTCATAGGAGGAGAAGTGCACCCTAGCGGGACCCCCAATGATGCATCCTAACCAGAAAGAGGAAGAGGTAGTCTGGGGGGCTAGCAGGAGCGAGACGAGGCATTCTAGGGCCTGGGACTCTGAAACTTTAATGTGTGTATGTGTGTCTGCACATATAACCCCGGCAATTCTCTTAATACCTGGCTGTGGAAATGTCAAACCACGTTTTCATCTTTTTCCCTGTCGGCTTTGTTCATGTTATCTGAAGCCTTCAGCCCATTTCAAATTCAGATAAATGCAGCCTGTGTGTGAGATATAGACACTGCACCAGCTTTCCCTCTATATGAATTCATTAAGGATTAAAATAGAATGTAATGGTTTCTAAACACTGCATTTGTATTGTTTTAGGTGTTTTGGAAGGTGTGAAATAATGTCATTATTAGGCAAATGGAGAATAAAAGCAAGTTTTGTTCCCATGACTTTAGTAATAATGTGAAAAACAGCTCAACTTGAAGTATAAACAGAATCAGCTTTGCTGCTGAACTTGTTCTCAATGTATATTTCAGTAGCAACAAAGAGATGTGGGTAAACTGAGGTTTATGGTAAATATTTGATCTGCTTCCCATTAGACTGACAGACCTTCTGCAACAACTAAGCTCCACCCATCTGCCCGTGCAGATCAAGATTAGATGCATATTTTATGTTTTTAATACTGGTGGGTGCACTTGATGTTTCATAACAAAAATGGAATGACAATGAAACTAATGGAACCACCGGGATGTGTGTGCACAGCAAATCCAGCAAACCCGAGCAGGTTTTTTGGACTATAGTGTACCTGTCCTGTAAGGTTTGAGTTCGCAGCAGGCTTTCACGCTGAAGCTGTCTGTCATCCGTGCTCTCGTTTGCACTACTCCACAACTGACATCACAGCGCATTTATTTTTCATAGCCAACATCTGCTTGGCTTGCTACATTGTCACTATGATTTGCATCAGATCCCCAGATTCTGTGTGTAAAAACCAACACATGGAAGAGTGAGAAGAGTAGTGTGCAAGAGAGGCTTCAGTCAGGGTGCTTTGGGTTGATGTCTTTACAGGTTTTGGTGCACAGATAAGAATTGTTTCACCGCAATAACAGGGAAAATAACATTCCCGTTATTAGAAGGTGTGGAGTTGCTGTGTACTGCTGGTTGCCTGTATTCAGCAAACACTGTGGCTACCTGAGGCAAAAGGTAACACAGGCAGCTGGAGTAGGACAGAGTAGCTGGTAAACATGTTGAACCGTTTACTCATTAAGCAAGAAAAATATCCACAGAATAGGGAGAGTTAGCTTTTGGCTACTGTAGTTATCGGCACAACTTGAACATGAAAAAAATGTCACTAAAAAATTAAATTCCTTCACCTCCCCACAACACTAACCCAACAGATGCAATCAATTCTTGTTCAAGCATGAAAAGCCATTTTCTTCTCTTCCATGTCATTATGAAAACTAATGTAATCGTTTCTTCAGTAGAAATGCAGCCGATGCAGAAAAACGATCCAGAAAAATGACTAACTGACAAGGATCACTCAATTTCATTTGTGTTTGTGTATGCCTGTGCGCATGGAAGCAAGTTCTCATGGCCAGAAGTGGCAACGCTGTAATGTATTCCATTAAAACTTTGCATTCCATGTATTGCAAAAGGTGCACAGGAGCTTCCTAGCTCTCCCTAAGGGTGTGTCTTTGTTACTGGCTTTTCTGCTGTTGCACAAGATGGGAGCTTTCAGACTGATGATTTTCAGCTTCAATAAGACGTTCTGCATCCTTTGAAGAAACAAAACACAGAATGTAGTGGAAACAAATACGTAGTGGAACCAAACCCAAACACTTAAGCTATCTTTGTATTTACAGTACGCAGACAGACTGGATTTTTGCAGATGGAGGCCTAGGGCTTGTATGAGAGTGTGCGTGGGCAGCAGTTATGTGTGTGTAAGGTAGCTTTAAATAAAAGATTAACCTGCTTGTCCCTGGTGTGTTATGAGAGCAGCAGGCAGGCAGGAAGGTAGGTGGGCAAACAGGCATGCGGAGAGCAAGACAGACACTTGAAATGTAGCCTTTGTAGCAGCTGAATTCAGCCTGGGTGACAGACGAAGCTGGAATGCTACTCGCCTGAGCTTCACGCCATGATGGCATCAGAGCTGACAGGAAGTCCACAGGAAGTTTAGAGGAAGTTGAAGACCTGTCTGTCTCATACCTCTAAGAGGCTCAGGTGCTCACACTTTGTCTGCTTTGTGTGTGTGTGTGTGTGTGTGTGTGTGTGTGTGTGTGTGAGAGAGAGAGAGGGAGAAAGAGTGTGTCAAATGAGCAGAATGAAAGATGAAAGCTAACTAAATATATAGAGACAATAAAACAGCAAATCTAACCACTCTTATCACATGGTGTGTGTGTGTGTGTGTGTGTGTGTGTGTGTGTGTGCACACCAGTGCTTGAATCAATGAATCCATTGTTGGATTACTTCTATCTTGTAATCATTAATATTAACACTGTTATGCAAGTACATTAAAAAAATAAAAAAAAAATCCACTCGGTAAAGATATTTAAATTGTTAAACTTTGTTCTTCATACTCTTCTTGCTGCATAATGCAATACGAACAGGGGAGGGTCTTATTAATTCCATCACTATGAATAATATGTGCCGACAGAACACGCTAACAATCCTCCAGACTTATTCTAAACTTTTCTTACGGAATTTCAACATGGCATAAAATATATTTTCCTCTCTCAGTCTTTGACTTCTTCAAAAAGATTTAAATGGCAAAAGTTGACCTTTCTTTCATCAGTGTGCAGATATTCATGAGGAGAAAGGGTACAGAGGTGTGTGTGTGTGTGTGTGTGTGTATACTGTATATATCATGCTCCAAAAAGAAAGTTCTCTTTACTCTTTCCACCGTCATCTTTCTCGACCCCTCCCTCATGCAAATCTGGCTTATTCTGTTAATGATTTGGATGGCTGTTAGAGAGTCTGAAGACTCTTGGCATTCCCTCCTGAAGAGGGAAACTGTGCTTTGTTAGACTAAAAGTTTGCACGAGGAAATTGCACCCAAGGGAGAGCAAAGCAGGCGTGCACCACAGGGGGAGATGGAGGCAGGGCAGGATTTATTTATAACTTCTCACGTTGATGCTAAGTCATCAGAGAGACCTTGTAGTGCAGAGCAGAGAAGTATCCTAAATGGTTTGAAAGTGAGCGAACAAACATTGCTACCTCTTTCACATCCCCCCATTTAGGCCCCTAGCAGGTTCACAGCAATTCTAGTTGTTTTTCTTTTTTTTTTTTTTNTTTTTTTTTTTTTTTGTAACTCTCTCCAAATATCTGCTGTTAGCTTCATTCCTCGCTGCTGCTTGGCGAATCACACTTAGACGGAACGTGATGATGCTGATGATGATAGCATGTGGTAACCCTGTGTTATTTTTGCACACACCACCCTCCATTATCCTGGTGTATCTGACTCTCAGGCTCCATTTTGTGTCCCATTACAGAGGAAGAGGAAGATGAGGCTAAAGAGGAATTATAGAGCTGCAGAAACACGCTTCAAAGAACTGGACAAGCAGAATGAGACAGAAATGGCTGAGCTAGTGAGCATCTATGGTTTATAGTCAAAATTGGCATTGCTGTTGGCCTTCCAGTTATACTTTATTATAGGAAATATACTTCTGTGATGATGTGTGTGTATGTGTATCTCTGTATGTACTTCTTGCCTACCTGCTATCCCAGAATGGCTCGGTGATCTCGACTGCCTGTTTGCCTGGTGCTCTTTAATGAGATTATCAAGAGAGGAGTGTCAGTAAGTAGGATCTAAAATGAAAGCCATTATGGAGCATTATCACAGAGCTGCACCACCCAACCCTCCATCCATCTGCTGCATGGCCACCCACACAGCCACTACACCCAGATTACAGCCGTGATTAGCGCCGCAAAGTGCTGCTTAATTTAAACACCTCTGGAGAACATGTGGCACTTTGCTGCATTGCCCAGTAGCAGCGCTGGAGCGTACACACACACACACACACACACACACACACACACACACACACACACAGAGGACACGGATGGCTTTCTGCTAGTTTGAGTGATGGCTCACAAACATTTCAACAGTACAGAACCATTCCAAACAGCGTTGAACCAAGGGCTTGTATGTGCATGTTTGTGTGAACTTTTCCTGTACTGTTTATCTTGGTAATTTTTTAAAACTGTGTATTAGTCTTAACTTTAAAGTTAGCTTTTTACATTCAACACTCGCTTGTAGCATGTAGCATATGGCTTGTATTCTCTACACCTAGCCTTGATCTTTCAGCAGCATACAGTAGAAACAGAAGTTGTGGTATGTTGTCTGCATATATACTGGGCACAGCGAGCAATGCTATGTAATGTCTTTCTTTTTATCTCTCTAGTTCATTATTATTGTTATTTTATAGTAATTTGGTTGTAATTACAGCATTACTAAAATGACTGTGAGACATAAAACACAAAAACATCATTTAGATTTCGGTTACCAGCAATCTATAGATGGTTTTACTGAGAATGTCCAACTGTGTACCTAAATAAAGATGCGTGAGAAACAGGATGGTATCTTTAAAGCAGAATTCCCAGAATTCCCTGCCACTAACAAGCATCTAAACCCCTTCCACCTCTAGAGGAGCTCAGTACAGCAGCAGCTCAGTGTTGCACTTTTGTATTCTTCCTCTTTCTTTTGGAGAGGGCCAGCAAAAATTACAATTTTCTCTCACTAAAGCATGGCACATCTTGCTATATCCTGATATCCTCTACTTTCTATTGTTTGTCTCATAGTGAAAACTTCATGACTCCAGTTTAGGTGATTTTTTTTAAAAAATGTTTTTATGACAGTTATATAATTATATGAAAAATTCTACAGACTTTGGTTTAGAAAACTCCTGGATAAGCTGCTAACAAGCACTTTTTTCTTAGCTCCTAAAGAGATATTTTAGGAGGCATAGAGTATTCAGCTAACACCATGTCAGAACAAAATAAGAAGTCTTCTTGCTGTACCTGTGATCTTGTCGCGAACCAGCTTGCAGGATTCAATTTCACCGATGCTACCGAAGAGACTACGGAACTCCTCCTGGGTCATGTTCTGGGGCAGGTAGTTGACAATGAGGTTAGTCTTGCTGTCGTCATTTGTTGGTCCGGTCTGCATGGGCGAGGGGCAGCCGCGGTTGTTGTTGCTAGGCCCGTTGGCTGTGGTGCCTCCTCCGCTTGGGCCATTTGTCACTGGAGCCTCCATATTACTGATGATCTGAGGCAGGGCAAGAGGGAGGCAGAAAGATGGAAAGAGAGAAGCCACAGAGAGAAAAGATTATTGGCAAAGGATTCTTTGTTCAGCAGCTTGGGATACTGAATATCTAGAAAAGCATACAGAAACTCCAACAAAATGGTTAATAGAGCCTGACTGGTATTTTATTGATTTTAATGACTAATATTTATTTATCACAGATATATATGTATCAGCATATATGTTAGCAAGTATCCAAAAATAAATTGTAGTATATAATTAAATTATATTGAATTATATTATGATATTATTATATAAATAATAATATATAATTGTAGTTTTACAGGCTGCATTTACCATTATTTTTCTCAATTCATTCGTTTTTGTACTTCTGTTTTTATATTTAGTTTAACTTCCAGAGAGATTTATTGTTCAAATTCTACTGTTATGTTATTGTTTAAGTGTAAAATTCCCTGCCTCAATACATATCATTAATAACTCTTTAATAATCAAATTCGATGGAACATTGTCTAAGATGTTTATTTGCTGGCTGTATTGTTGTAAAAAAAAAAGAAAAAGAAAAAAAAAAAAAAAANAAAAAAAAAAAAAAAAAAGATGCTAGTTGCTTGATCCCCATTATGGTAATCCTCTCCCGTCCTGATCCCCTTGCAATTATTTGCCACATTGACTGTATTGAGTTCCTACCTAAATAACCTGTGTAGGTCTAAACACAATAGCCAATGCTTTAAATGTTTAAGTGTGAGTTTGAAGTCATTGCATTGAACTTCTCCTGCTTGTTGGTTGTTGGCCTACAAATCTGGCTCCAGTTAGAATTTTCAAAATTTCTATTCAGAAAATTAATTAATAATTTGGTGACAGCAAAATAGCCTCAAACATGAATGTCAGTCACATCAGTAATGCCTGTCCCACATCTGTGATTAATGAATTCAATAAAACATCACTCAACCCTAATATGGCATCACAAAATAAACACATAATGAACATGCTATACACAACACTTCACAATGCTAAACATTGAGAAATACAACAAACACTAGACCCTCAGAGGATAAACATCTAAATATTCATGAAGACAGTGAGCGGCATCTCTGAATAGTTCTCTTTTGCTTTGATTGCTGCTGGGGTTTCTGGGAGGTGACAGCAACAGGGGCAGCCCTTTAGCTAGCTGTGTGACTATGGATGCTGCTGCTGTGATGGGGGAGTTTGGGTTTTTTAATATCTAGCTTTGCAGAGCATTTCAGGATCAAAGTGTTCAAAAAGGAAATGTAAGCTTGGTGTAAGTGTTAGAGAAAATAGAATAAAAAAAAACAAAGTGAGTCAAAAGTTGGAAGAGGAGGAGGGGAAGTTGCACTTTACTTCTTTTCTACAACAGTGTGCACATTTTAAATACAAATGCTCATTCCTCCAACAAAATTTATGTGTCAAGTTCCATTATATTCATTCATTTTTTGATCTAATTAATGGATTTTGTTGTTAATTGAAATTCTTATTTTTTCTCAGAATATGAACTACTTTTTGGTTTAGTGTCTGTAGTAGACTTATCCAAAATTTAAATGAGCAGAATAGGTTGAAGTAGTGTCAGTTATGCAGAAAAAAAACAAACCGCACTCAGTTTGGGNGGGCAGATAAGCCTGTGTCCTTTATCCGCATATTCAAAACTGTGTTTCTCTCTGAATCAAAATCATTTTCAACAGTGCCACGTGACAGCACACTGCAGATTTAAGTGGCTTTAAGCATAATCCCTGATTTTTAGGCTGTATGTCTTAATACTTCTTCATCATCTTTTTCTGTTTATTTTTTCAGTGTCATATATTCCTCTAACACACGATTGCTGGCAACTTCCAAGTGTTTCAGAGAGCACAGGAGCAGCACTAGCACCAGGAAAATGTCAGTTTGGCATCTGCTCTCTCTCTCTCTCTCTTTCTCTCTCTCTCTCTCACACACACACACACACACACACACACACACACACACACAGAACAATTGCCCAAGCCCACAGCAGAAGATACACAGAAAGGGATATGTCTAAATGCTTTCAAGATGAGAGCTGCATGCATATTGTTCTTTTGACAGTATCCTTCCTCACTCACTCAGCACTCTGCCACAATAGAGATACAGAGACAGATCAAGAAAGACAGAGAGGGCGGGCATCAAGAGGATGGGGATATGGGGGGGAGGTAGAGAGGGAGGAGGAAAATAAAGTATGTAGCTGTAACAGAGTTGACTGGAGAGGGCCTTATTAAATCTGTTTACATTCCCTGCTGTGCTCCATTCTGTCAGAGAGACTTTCAACTCCATGGGACGTTTTCTGAGGAGTTTTTACACCAAAATGGCTGCCTCTAATTAACAGGGACCCGCCGAGTCCCTGTGGCCAATTATATTCCTCTCCTTGTCCCTGCCCACCAGCATTTGCGCTGCTCAACAGTCCACTTCGTGTTGGTTGTGAGTGCTCTGGCTGTTTCTACTCTCCCACTGTGGAGCCCAGCGCTGTGAACAGATCTCACTGCATGTGCTGCTGAGTGGGTGCAGTACTCAGGTATCTCAGGTAAGCTGCAGGATGAACAGGGTCAGCCTGAAGATACACACTGTGCTTCATGCATTATCATGCTACCCTTTGTTGTAGGTGTAGCCAGCACTGGGGTGTTAGCTAAAGAAAGTACAAGCTGTAAAATTTCAGGAAAAATATTTTACAAATATGGTCTATTTTGAGTGACGGTGTTGGATAGAAATCAAAGTAAATGTTAATTGTTATAGGTCACAAAATAACTTACAGTGATCCTGAAAACTGCTGTTTTAATAATGTCAAGGCCATTTGCCTCAAATCAAACTCTGCTGATGCTATAGAATGACTATAAGCAAAGTTCACAGAAGGGACTGATTCCTTTGGGATTTGTAATGGGTGTTTGAGTGTTCAGTGCAGGAGAGAGATGGAAAGACAATTAGAAATAGAGATGGTTAGGCTAGCAGTAAGCAACTGTGAGAAGAGGATGTGTCTACAGGGAAGAAACTCAGGGAGAGAAACATCCATTAACAATGCCCACGGGTTCAACTTTGCATATGTGCATGATGGCTAAATATCTGTTAAGTAACAAAACACAATTACATGGACTTAAATTGAGAACATACTTGCATGTTTACTTGACAATAACTTTGCAACGTCTTTATTGGCTTCCTCAAAGAAATACAATGGTATAATCAAGCCAACAGGTGACTGTTGCTTTTTACTTGTCTCTGCACAATTTCCTCTAGTTTTGCAACCCCAGGCATGCCTCCATCAATCTCTGCTTCTGTCCCAACAGTCATAGTCAGCAGCATCACCAGTGTGTATTAATATAAACACAGTGCAATATCAGATCATGTTACTTCGTGGATGTGTAAAATGGCTGGGCCATCCATTTGGCAGCAGTAGTCTCCTTACCATCTTTGGCTGTGTCAGCAATCCCTTCTCTGCCCAGCCCTGGAGCTGTGGGAGCTCTGCCTGACGCCACTGTGTCTCTGTCGACCCCTATGGAGCGGAGCACAGGGAGGGAGGGGTGCACAACCCACTGGTCAACATCACACACTCACTTTACAGATCAGGGCTGTAGGGGAAGGTGGGGGGGGTTGGGGCTTTAGGGGAGTTAAAGAAATGGCGGATCACTAGAAAATACAGTTACACCTTTATGGGCATTCCATCAGTGACACTAAAACAAACACAGGTGGCTCAGGATTCTTAGTTGGTATAAGAGTGGTTGTGAGGAGTTGATTATCACTGGTGGAAAATAAATTGATGTTGACAAAACGCAATTGGTATCTAATATGTTTTGTGATAACTTCTCTTGAAGGTAAAGGCAGAAATGGTGGTGATGGTTGTTGTTTCTTCGGTCATTTCAGTCTGCATCAATCATTTCAGTACATTCATATTGTGCAGAATGAAACTGTGAGTGTGAAGCTGGTAAATTGGTGTGGCGACTGCAATGACCTTGGCTGAGTTTATAATGAGGGTTTCCCTCTTGTTGTCTGTGTGTAAGCAAGCCTGTGGTTGAAGAGAAAGAAATGCCACAAATGAGCAGGAAGTCTGTTCAGCAGCTCTCCAGAGCAGCTTAAATGCCTGCAGCTCGCTACGCTGCCACAAGCAGCCAATTTAGCAGGAGAGGAAGAAAAGAGGAGGGATGACCTCTGCCTTCATTTACTCCTTTACAGAGATGAAGGGAGGGAACGCAGTGTCAGTTGGGAGGAGGAAGGAAAGGCAATGGCTGCATAACGGGGAAGCCATTTTCAGTACTTCAAAGAAAAAGAGAGACAGAGGTGGGGGAGGAAAGAGTGTGTGCATGTTCTGTTGTCAATGTGTCTTGTAAACTTGGGCAGGAATGCATAATGGAGGTCTAAATGAGAGTGAACTGTCAGAAAGAGAAAAAGAAGATGCAGAAGGGCAGAGAGGTCAGGAAGAGAGGATGATGAATATTGTTTCTGTTCCTGACAGGTAATGGTGAGCACTGGGATATTTTATGGGATGATCCAGTTGAGCCACCTTTGTTTTAGGAGTCTTTTACTCTGGGTAATGACCAAAGGCTTACTGTTAAAATAAAACAGCAAAACCAAGATTGTGCGGAATATAAAAATCACTTTATGCTAAGTAAATCTTACTGGGACAAATCACTTAGAAGCAAGAGCTTTTCATTTATAGTAAGTCAAATGGAATGTCTAGTAACATTTTCAAAGCCTTTAGCTAGTTAATACACCTCGTGCTGGTGCGCCAAAACATTTCTAAACCAAGAGCCGAGAATGGCCAAAACTAAGACGCCCATGTTCTTTCCAATTTAAAGCTGCCACATACACAGTGTCAAACATTGTATGACATTCATCTTATAGAAAGCCCAGAGGACAACAAATTGTAGAGCATTTCCCATCCATGAATGCTATGTAGAAAGGCTCACCTGAAAAAAGGGAATGTTAGGCAGAGGTGAAACATCAACAACATTTTCCACCCGTTCTGTAAAGCTGTTACTTCACATATGAAATCAGTGCAAAAAGGAACACCACAGCAAGCAGACAGCGCCGTGTTACTGTAGCATGTACAAATGTGGTGATAAAAATGCGAGAAGCAGCAAGCAGATGTGCATGTATTTCACTTGCTAACATACAGTGCGAGGGAAGGTAATGTCAGCAAAAAGGAATATTACGTTTCTCAGAAGTGCTTTTGAGTTTCTTCATTCCATATCTTGAACAGTAATCAGTAATCAGCGCTCAATAATCGATGCTCAACCATTCGGTGACGCAAATGGTCACAGATGCCCATGCACACACACACACACGCACACACAGTCTCATCTTTCTTCATATTCTCTTTGTCCTTGCGTTTATCACATGAACACACATGTGCATCTTCTGATAAAATCTCAAATAACCCTGGAATAAGGGTGCAATGCAATTACATTCGCCAACCACTGAGATGAAAAACCACTCATGGATACATTTCAATTATTCAGGGAATACATTTCAGTCGGCGCTCAGATGCTGGGGAGACTTATTATATAATCAATACACTCTATAACGCCATTAATATTTGATGCCACAAAAGTGCTTCCTGTCTCCTTGGGCTCCTGGCCAGTGGTTTCTGGGTACTGCAGTCAAGTAAGACAGGATATATCCACAGGAAGCAGAGAAATATACATTTGCTTATCTCTAATAGTCTAGTCTAGAATATATCAAAGGCACAGACATGGCTGTTTATCTTTAGATTTATATAAATCAATTTGACAATACATCCCCCTTTGTATGCAATAACATTGCCTTTCTTTTTCCAGCCCTGTGTCGTTTAATAAAATGTGTAAACGCTGTAGTAGAAGGTAACATTCAGATGACCGAGGAGTTTTCTCCTCCCTTTATTGTCCTTTGCACCTTCTCAGGCCTCTGCTGCCTCCACACCATAAAACTACCACTTTTACTGCTGGCCAGGCTTCCCTCCCCCCCTTCTTTTACAGAGCTTAGACAATCAATTTAGCCTGACTTGGCCAGGATAGATGGAGGCTGTAGAGGCGGTGGAGTAGACAGTATGCTGCAGGATCTCTTCAATGATAGACACAATGCCTGGCAGCTACAAAATGGAGCCAGCATGCAACCATCTGACTTCTAAAGCTCCGTCTCACCATCTTGCGTCAGATATTACTTGTGGTTTCCTTTCGGCTTATGGATCTTGGTTTTACTTCATAAAATACGAAATGACGATGACCTATACTATCAGGAAAAAAAATCAATTAATTCTATTTAACTATTCACTGTCAGATGTGAGAACTACGTGACCACACCAGTACATGCAAATAAATAGAAATGCTGGGAGTTTCCTATCCTATCTTGAACGCATAGAGATTAATATTGCTTTACTATCTCGGCTGCTTAGCCAGTTAAGTTTCCTGTAATGCTCTCTGTGCTATTGATTTTTATTTTTCTCTCTCTTTCTTCCTGGTCGTCTCTCTCTTGCCATTTCTCCATCCTCCACCAACATCTTCTGAGCTCTGAAGCGTCCTGCGGGTCAGATGGATGCAGGGCCAGATCAATCAGTGAAAGTAATCTGGGACACCTCATGCACGCAAGCAGGCACAGACACACAGATATTCACTAACACACACACACACCCTCCTCTCTTGCACTCTGGCCTGCCTGCCTTCAGTCTCATCGATCTGCATCTACTTTACCAAATGGATTCTTCTCTTTTTCTCTCTCCTCCACCTCTTTCCTCTCTGTGTGACTCAGAATAATAAATGTTCCAGACCATGCAAGACGTGTACGTAAGCAATTTTTCATTTAACTTTGGCTTGACTTTTTTCCCTCTCTTCTTTTTTTTTATGACGCTTCAGTCTTTCAGTGAGATCAATGCATTTTTTCTTACATGCTCACTTGCAGCACTGGGTAATCTGCACATACTCATGTAAAGACAAAGGTCGGGAAATGACGGGATACAGATATTTGCCGAAGGTATCTGAAATCTTTCTAAAAACATTGTTTAGCCCCAGAACACGACAACCCAAATCTGGTTATAGCAGACAAAAAGAAATCTCAATGGCACATTCATTGCATTTCTGAGGTGTTGCTCAATTTCCTTTGTGCTTGATAGACAAGGACTCATGCACGACAAAAAAAAAGTAAACCAAAGTAACTTGTTCTATCATGTTCCTTTACTTGGCCTGATTGCTGATTGTTTGATTCTGTGCTATCAAAAAGAAAGAACATCCATCAAGGATTTTGACTTTGGAGGACCAAGGGTACACCATACATACTGTACAGTGTATAGTCCAATTCCTTTTCTCTCTCTCACACACTAACACACATACACACAGTGCAGTCTCCTTCACCCAGCCAAACTGTAGGTGGAACTGGAGCCATTTGTCCACTGGCTGAATCCCAGCTCTACACCAATGCATGCAGAAAATTGGTGAGCATCTTGACTCTGGAGATGACACTTCAATTTGTGCAGCTCCAGTGGCTGCTGCTCTGTGGTTCCTCCCTTGTGGGGATGTGAGATCAGCTGGACACCTGCCTAGCTGTTTGGCTGAAGCCTGGAGCACAGGGACTGGGCCTTGGAATTGAAGGCCTGGCCTTGCCTGTTAGCCCGAGTCCCTGTTCCTCAATCCCCGGCCCTGGCTTGGCCTCTCAGGTCCGTGTCCCCTGGATTTGCTGCTGTGCCAGGACCAGTCCATCATTTCATGCCCCTAACTGTTATTCCTCTGTCCGATCCTCAGCCAAAAGTCAATGCAGTAGCATCATCCAGACGACAATCTTCCCTTGAACTACATCAAATTCCCATCAACAGCTTGCCAGCCTTTGTTGCTCTGATATCTGCTGCAGCAGCAACTAGTCTCCCAACTAAGTGAAATCAGCGATGCGTCTCTGCTGTATGTTGCTGTGCTGCTGTGATTCCTGCCTGAGACGGATGAGAGTGATCAGCATCGAAGCCCTTAGCTACAGCAGCTATGGGATTAAATGTTAAATGTTCTGAGTTCAGTATCATTAATGCTGTTAAAAGTTGAAGTGAAGCTGATATCTACAACATGTGGGACCAATTTCTTGAGTATTAATCTTGTGTTTCTGTGGATGTAAGCAAAAGTGATGCATTGGGAATAATGAGAATAAGGGAAAGAAGCCGCAAACGACAGGATCCTCCCCATAACGCCTTTCCATTTCCTCTGCCTCCATCTTCCTCTTGTACTATTTGTTATGCCTGTGATTGGCTCAAACCTGCTTACTTTCACTAAGCTGGTTTCCCTTATGTAAACAACATTTCATTGCTGTCTACAGCACTGCATTAGTGAAAACCTGCACCACTCTGGGCATCCATTTTAGGCGACGGCTTGTGTTTCAAAGAAGTGCTCACTTCTGTCATAAGGTGAAGCTGTGTTTAGCTGGGCGCCGACAGGATGGAGGACACGAGGCAGGGTGAGCAGGCAAGCCGATCCCTGAGTCAGCGCAGCGTGTCAGGAGCGAAGACGCTGCCTCCACACGTAGCTGGCAGGTGAATACGGCCATGCACCTGTGCAGGCATGCAGCCATTTTACTGAGAATGCTCTATCTTTAGCAAACCACACTAAAACACACACGTATGCAAACGTGCAGGTATATGAGCACACAGATTCACTCGGCTACACACAGTGTTTTCATCTCTACGTATCGGGTCAGAAACAGCGTGATAGAGGAAATGTAAAAAACGGTGAGTTTCTGGCTTGCTGCTTGCTTCCAGTGCTGCTTCCTCAAGCAGCAGAATAAAACTCCTGACTGAACTCAATTTTCCCAATTCACAGTAGGTGTTCTAATTAAAACTGGTTTTAGGCTTTAAGTGGCAATATTGGCTTTGTTGAACAGGTACTTAAAAAGATATAAACAGCCTGGAGGTATACGATAAGAGCAAAACCTACAGCACAGCATTTACACACAGAGCAAGTGCAACAGAGGAACAGCGGCCCGGCTGCTAAGCAGAGACAGAGCTCCTAATCTAATCACTGCTTTCTCCATCAGCTGCATCTCAGCCTGCCTCTGTGTGTGTGTGTGTGCATGCATGTGTGTGCGTGCGCGCGCCTTCAGCAAAAACAGTGAGCTAAATCAAGTAGACACTGACCATTCATTCCAAGGCCTAGGGTACTGTGTGTGTGTGTGTGTGTGTGTGTGTGTGTGTGTGTGTGTGTGAGTGTACCTAGCTAATCTAGTTATTGATTTAGCTCTCTGAACCGGAGCTCATATAATCAAATAGCTGCAAGGGGAAAGGACAGCCGTCCATCATCTGTCTTAATGAGTAAACAGTTTGATGGAAACGATGAATAACTGGAAATTACATCAGACAGAAAGGACGTTACTCAACTACTGATAGAGAGATGAGCTGAAACTTTAAAGCTCTCCGAACAAATCTCTCGGCAGCATTCTTCCTATGCTGAATGACATAATCAAATCCCAGCTTTCATTTGGGTTTTCTTACAGTAGACGTACTGTATGTCTGGTCCAGTTTATTACCCTGGTTTAGTTGGATCTCATAACAACTACAGTAGCCACCATAAACCAGATTTCTCTCCATTTGGCAAAATTTCTCTGTTGAATATGCTAAAATTTCAATACTACACAATTACAATTGCTCAGTAAATGCTACAAAGTTGCTTTGTATTAGTTATCACACAATAAATCTGGAGTTTGACTGGAGAATGTATGTAAGCTCATCATCTGTTAAAATCTAATCTCAGATATGAGAGTACTTTGGCCGTAAATGGCTCCTACTGCAGCAGGAGATACAAAGAGATACAAAAGCCTAAATGTATACTAGCACAGCGAACAGACTCAGCCTGTGGCATACCAACGAAAGCATCGAGTGTGGCGTGCATTCAAACGAGCAGATTAATCCCCCCGACTGCTGTACAGTGCAGAGTAATTGAAAATGCCCACAGGAGAGTCTCTCTGCTCATATACTAGCATGTGCCGGGGAGGAAATGTATAGAAGAGAAGGTGGCGGATCGCCATAGAACATTCAGTGACAACTTTTTAGTCCACAGCATGCCAAAGAGCCGTACATCTATGAGTCTTTCTTTCTCTTTATTGTTCCCGTTTTCATCTCTCTCTCTATGTCTTTTCTCTTTCTCACTCTTTCAGTCTCTCTAGTCCTGATATCAACGTGACAGGTGCTGTTCGTGCTGCCGCCGGCTTTCATCAGCCTCCATAAGTACTGGATGTCACGTTCCCTCCATTTCCATCTTGTTGTTTCCTGTTGATTGAAACGGAATATGCATTGACTGTGAGAATCCATATTTCTGATGGGACAACTACCTCAGTTATCAGTGTTACCATCTAAGACTGATGTCAAGACGAGCTGGTCGCCTCTCTGTACTCTCACGTTTACTCTGTCAAAGACGCACGATAAACCACTGGCTGACAAGAGGAACTAGTCTGGCATTATCTTTCTCCTTCTTGCATTTTCCCCCTAATATTTCGTGAGAAGATGGATTTCCTTAGAAGGTACTCTCAACTCCATCATTATGATCTTAATGTACAGTGGCACTGATCTTTGTGAGCCACTGGTTACAGCTGACTTTGAGGTAGACCTTCCCTATCCTAACACCACCGTGGGGTTTTTTTTTCAGTGTCTTCATGTTGAGCTTAGTGCAGCATCAGCCCTTTTTTTCCCCTGTGTTGCTGTTGCAATTGATGTGATAAGGCAGGCTCAAGGAAAATGTGTGGAATACTTCGTTTGTAGGCCCTAATGTGTCTATTACCAACAACAATAGTGCCATTTTGTAGCATGTTTCACTTGCATGTTCAATCTATAATTCATCTGGCTAGAGAAATATATAAATGTTTAATACGGTGGAGGCGTTGAGGCCTGTCGAAGGCGTGACCTTGAAATGTCCTTTAAACATCACACATCAACAGCGCTGAGGCCAGTTAAGCTGCCACACACACAATGCTAACACACACACACACACACACACAGTCTGGTGGATGCTTTGAGATGCTTTCTGTTCTCTTTTTTCTTGGGATGCAAAATGCAGATGAGACGAGTCAGTCACTTGTGCATAGTCTCAGGAGAAACTGCCGCTCAAATCCAAATGTCTATGAATACCAAAACACACACAGTGTACAGTTAAGAATGAGAGAGAGAGAGAGAGAGACTGAGGAGATTGAGAAAGAATGAGCAGCAAAGTAGCTAAGAAAGCCAGTGTTCCTCTCTCTCCTTCTGTATCTTTGACTGAACAAAGAGCTATATACACATGAATACCTCTTTCCTCCCCACTGTATTTTCCATCGGGATATTTATTCTGAAAAGCAGCGATGCACAACAAGGGCTCGGTCCTGTGTTTGCTAGTGGGCTGAGGCGCTAACACTCCCCAGCTGATTATGTGTCTGTCTGTAGCAGTTTGAGCTGCTGCCAAAGGAATTAGGTCTCGTATTTCTGAATGCTGCTCCCCTCGCAGCAGAATGCTGCGCCATGCCTCTCAGATTTCCAGCATTTTAAAAAAGAAAGAGAAAAAACATTTTGAATAAATGAAGGAAATCACAGTAAATTTTCAACATGACCATTTTGTGAGTCTTCATGTGTGTTTAGGCTTCACACAAAAGGAATATTTAAAAACCAAAGCATGCTAATTGGGACAGAGATTGTTACAGCATCTTCTTATTCAAACAGGCTTTTGGCTCATTAACTGTTTCCATCCCGCTGTTGTTTAAAAACAATAAAATTATACATACAGTGGGGTCCAAAAGTCAGAGATCACTGTGAAAATATTTCTATTTTGCAGTCTTTCTGAATTTAATACAAAATTGTTCATTACAAATGATAACATCATCTTAACAATTTGAGTGAAAAGCTGAATCTTTGAAAAATGTATATGAATTTCAGAATATCTTAGTATTTGGTATGCCCCCCTTTGCTTTAATGGCAGCATGTACTCGAGCTGGCATGGACTCCACAAGCTTGGTGGCCCAAGTTATCCCAGCATGATTTGACAGTGTTCTAACGAGCTTCTTGTGATGTTAGACTTTCTGATTATTTCCAGATTTACATGGAAAACATCACAGATTTATATATATTAGGGCTGTCACGATATCGTACAATACTTTTCACTACATGATTATTGTGGCCAAAAGAATTCACGATAATGATATTATCACAATATCTATAGAAAATTTGAAAAATAAACAAAAAAGTAATAATGCCATCAGTCAAATTCATCTTAAATTTTATGGTGCGTTTTGTCTCTTTTTTTGGCAAATGAATACACTCAAAATATGAGTGTAGGGAGGTGGAGAGAGTCTTTAACCATAACTGTACAAAAGCTACAAAAACAGCAATTACACTTAATGAGTAGTGTATAGGCAACCAGATGAACTGACAAACAAAACATCCACAAATCTAACAAATAACCAGGAGAGAGAAAATTCTGTCAAGTCCAACGCCATGATAACTTAGCTTCAACAACTCAACTAAGACGTTAATGTAACATTTC
>VXCM01001465.1:0-18148 GCA_014773175.1 Lucifuga dentata | reverse complement strand
ATCACTATGAGCTGTTTTGAGTGGGCGGGGATGCTATGTTAATGAGGTGCTGCTCTGATTGGCTGACTGATCACTTGGGTTCCGGAGGAGGGTACAAACCATGAATATGCAGAAAACAAGTAAACCAACATGGCAGGCATTTCAGGAGAACCCCTGCAGAATCCCATGTAGTGAGACCATACATGTTTGATCCTGAATCAGACCCACCACCACAGACTCAGTAAATACTAATAATACTACTACTAGTAATACTCAGTAAATACCACCACAGACTCAGTAAATACTACCGTATTTTCACTGCCATTATAAGACTCCCATACATTCCACTGTTTCATAAAAAAAGAAGTAACCCATTTAGTTCATTTTCAAGTTTCAGCACCCATGTTCATCAAATAAAAGACTGAAAAAAATAATTAAAATTAAAATACTAAATGTGTAATCAATACTTCGGACAACAGACGCTACAAAACAGAAAATGTCTCCAACATACAGTGGCAGCATCTGTGTCTCAGAACAGAGCTCTGCTAGAAACAAGCTGGACAACACAAATAAACAGTAAACAAATGNATACTTCGGACAACAGACGCTACAAAACAGAAAATGTCTCCAACATACAGTGGCAGCATCTGTGTCTCAGAACAGAGCTCTGCTAGAAACAAGCTGGACAACACAAATAAACAGTAAACAAATGCACCAATCCGTCTATCAATCTCACGCTCCATCCTACCCTCACTCGTGAACAAGGCCCCGAGATACTTAAACTCCTCCATCTGGGATAGTGACTCCCTGCTAACCTGGAGAGAACGGTCCACCTTTTTCCCTACAGAGCACCAATCTGCACCACCTCCAGACTTGGAGGTGGTGCAGATTGGTGCAGCGTCCGAGGTCCTACGGATGCTGTACCAGACCATCGTGGTGAAGAGGGAGCTGAGCCAGAAGGTGAGGCTCTCAATTTACCAATCAATCTATGTTCCTGTCCTCACCTATGGTCATGAACTCTGGGTAATGACCAAAAGGACAAGATCGCGGATACAAGCAGTGGAAATGAGGTTCCTCTGTAGGGTGTCTGGGCTCACTCTCAGGGAAAGGGTGAGAAGCTTGGACATCTAGGAGGGACTCGGAGTAGAGCCGCTGCTCCTCCACATTGAAAGGAGTCAGTTGAGGTGGTTTGGGCACCTAATAAGGATGCCCCCTGGTCGACTCCCTAGGGAGGTCTTCCAGGCATGTCCAACTGGGAAGAGGCCCTGGGGAAGACCCAGGACACGCTGGAGGGATTACATCTCCCGGCTGGCCTGGAAACGCCTCGGAGTCCCCAGGAGGAGTTAGAGGGCCTGGCTGGGGACAGGGAAGTATGGGCTGATCTGCTTAGTCTGCTGCCACCGCGACCCGGACCCAGATAAGCGGAGGATAATGGTTCATACAGCAGGCATTACAACATAAGATTACAGGCATGTCTGTAGTAATATCCTACATATTCATGAATACGGGTACATTTTATTAACCTACANAATGGTTCATACAGCAGGCATTACAACATAAGATTACAGGCATGTCTGTAGTAATATCCTACATATTCATGAATACGGGTACATTTTATTAACCTACAACATAATGAGATATAAGGTGACGGACATCTCCATGCTGGGACGTGCTGTGCCAGCACAGAGCTTCAGGGAGCCACAGAAGGCAGACGGGCGGGCGGTGTCTGAACGAAAACACACACACACATCTCCGTATGTCACGCAGACACGCTCATGGATAAACATGTTAAGTACCATAAAATACCATATCCGACTCTCTTTCTCTCCACACAAGACAACTGACTTATCAACAAAGCTCCATAGACTATATAAAATTCAAACAGAACAATGACAAGCTAATAGCACACACATTAGCAAAGAGCGACATGTTATCAGGCCTGAGTGCATCTTACTTGGAATAAACTGTAAATATTATCACAAAGTGGCGACACTTACTGATTGCACATTTGCTGTTGTTGGGTCACGTACAGTTGGTATGGATCCATCTTTAAGGTTCAGTTTCAAGGCTAAGCCAGCGTTGTACTGTCCCTCATTGGTGAAGCAGTCAGAACGTTCGTCTGTTTTATAAAATCTAACCACTATTTCTTTTTAGCCTCTGATGCTGGCAGGGAATATAGACGTTTATGTTGATTTCTGCAGCCAACAACACAACACTTGGCGTGTCTCACTCGAACCTTCGACATCTCCGAGTCTGTTTTAGTGAACTACAACAATGGCGGCTACAGGCACCTACAGCAGAGGGGAGTGGTTGTCCACCTTGGAGCTGAGCATTAGGCAAATGTGTCTTTTTGTAACGTAATAAAAAGATCAAAATCAAAACGGCTTGTAGAAACACATCCTTACCTAAAATGTGGGCTATGGAAACAACGCAGAGGTTTTGGTTTTCCAAATTCTCAGGTTTGANTCCTTACCTAAAATGTGGGCTATGGAAACAACGCAGAGGTTTTGGTTTTCCAAATTCTCAGGTTTGACAGGCTGAAAGATGCCTATAGTATATATGCATGGGCAAGGAAAAACATGTTTTTCATGACATGGGACCTTTAAGTCTCACTTTCACTTTGCATGGGTCCATAACAGCCTTAGAAGTGACTGCTGTTAGTTTCAGCTCTGCAGCGTACTTTGAAACTTTGTTGAGGAAACTTTGGTGAGAAGTCTTTTGATTAGAGGATTGCATATGTATACACAACTATACAACTATACACAACTATATATGCAGACAGAAAAGAAAAAGAAAAGAGAGAGAGAAAAAAAAAAAGGATTGCATATGATGTCGCACATCACATTACACACTGACCAAAGCATCCCGGGCCAGATTAATTGCTGGATCCAGACTGCAGAGCTTTCTGTATTGTGCCTGATTGTCGATCTGACAGCAAGAGATTAATTCCTCTGGAGTTTATGAGACAGTTACTGGTAAGGAAAATTATACGTTCACTCGTGTTTCTACGTTTTGTTTGTTTTTTTGAAGACGTTATCTCTTCTCAAGAGTTTCCATAACGGTGACATCTCGTTAGTGAGTTAGAACTATGTAGCTTTAGTTAAGATGCTAACACTAAAATGTCAATGACAGTAATAAAAGTCTGACATCCTGTTTAGCCTCCATATGAATATTAATTGGTCCATGCATTTGCATAATGAATATATAGGACTGTAGTCATTTGATGAGAGAGCTAAGTAAATCTATGTGTCCTCAGCATAACTATGATAAGTAAGGTTGTGGTTAAGAATGATTTGGCCAAGTGGGAGCATGTGCAGGTTGAACAGAAGATCAACCCTTGAGGGACACCACAGGTCAAGGGCATATGTTTTGAATTATGGTTACCAATGGCAACAAAATAATCACTGCCCTTCAAAATTAAATTTTAAAATGGATTTCAGCCATTTTAAAATTTTTCCAGAAAAAACCAACCCAGTTCTTCAGTCTATGTAAAAGTATACTGTGATCAGCAGTATCAAAAGCTGCACTAAGATCTAATAGCACTAAAATTTATCTCTTGCCTAAATCACTGTTAAAACGAATATTTAAAACCTTTATAAGGCTGTCTCTGTGAGTGTGTCTCTGAGTCTCAAACCATATATAGTATGCTGAAAAAAAGTGTCTTAAATTGTGCTGCAGAATGACATAAGCTTTATGTTTACACGAGCCATCAGATTAACGCAGTCCCTTCCTTAATTTAACCAGTTAGTTGATATATGACAACACTATAGTTTTTGGTTTTTTTTGAGTGCAGAGTGCAGCAGCACCTCACACATTCCAACCTTTGCAACCTTTCCGGGTTGATAATATTCTATTAATCAATTATTTATTATTATTATTATTATTATTATTATTAATAATAATAATAATAATAATTATCATTAATTGTTATTATTATTATTAATTAATAATTATCATATGTGTTTAGGCTGTTGCCAAATGTTCCTCAGAAGCTGAATGTCCAAACTGACATTTTCTTGGTGCTCGATGAAATACTACTTTGAAGACTGAAGAATAAGCACAAATCAACAAGACATTTAAAAAAATAGTCTATGACTAAAATTGGACTAAATACCACAAAAGTTTTATGGACTAAAACTAGACTAAACTCTAATTTTCGTTGACTAAAACTAATAGTAATAAAAAGACTAAAATAAGACTAAAACTAAAAACCATTTTCGTCAGAAGACTAAAACTAAAACTAAATTAAAATTGGGTGCCAAAATTAACAATGTTTGAGTCAGATGCCAAACAAAAGCACACCTCCAGAATGCAGACTTTGAATGCATTTCAAGTCTTCAACTGTTTGTTGCTTTATATTATGTTAAGAAGTCGTGCTGCCTTCAGATGGCTGAACAGGAGAGAAGAGCACATACAGTACTGAGCCCTTTAATTCAAAAGTGCAGCGCCTAGTAGTTGGTTCAGAACTAGTTGGGATCAGTTTTCCACCATGAACAAAATAAGAGTTCCATTGTGTCCACACCCATGCGTGATTGCTGATTTCAGATCTACTCTGAAGAATCGTAGAAGGGGGGAAATGCAACCTATCTCAGCTGGACAAGAAAAACAAAATGTAGTGAAACCGCTTTAAAAGTCCAGGATCAAAGACTCAAAGCTCTGCAGCAAAGCTGCAAATCTAAGCACAACAGGAAAGACATGACAGAATTTCAGAAACTGAGATTTACACCATGAAAGCAGAAATCATCAACAGTAGGCTCCAAACAAATGAAGGCTAGCTTGGCCCTAATAAAACCCCCAGCAGAGCCTTTGATGCACATTATTTGGAAGAGTGCGAGCAAATATTGAGAAAACAACATACTGAATACATGTATATGCTGACACAGGAGGAGACTGGAGAGGAGGTGGAGCTGAATCTGCGGTGTAACAGGCAGCGTGTAGAAAGATGAACGTGAAACCTGTTGACATAGACCATCCTGTGCTGTAAATAAGCTGTGATTGTATATGATTTGAAGGTATATGGAACTGGAACTGAAATTTTATTTTTCATTGAGTTTAGCTTTTATTTGCCTCTTGCTACACTGTTTAAAAAAAAAAAAAAAAAAANGAAAAAAAAAAAAAAAAAAACACTGGACAGGACAATAAATTTTAGTTTGAGAAAATGTTGACATTTTCTACAAACCTAGAATTTTTTTTTTCCTCCAAAAGTTTGTGAAATATTTACTCTTATTAAAAAACAAAACAAAAAGTTTCCTTGCTTGGACTTATTCAAAAATTGATCTCATGACAATTCAAGAATTTTCTGGAGTGAAATTTTGGCTTTTTTTTTTTTTTTAAANCCCCCCCCCCCCCATTTTTCCTCATTTTTTTTTCTACAATCAAGAATTTTCTAGAGAGAAGTAGAAAACTGGAAGGGTTGGCAGAAATGTAAAAAAAAGTTTCATGAATCATAATGCATCCTCCTGCCTTTTAAAAGTTTTTTGTTGTCGTTGTTTTACAGTGCAGCTTTTCAGTTGGCAAATCAAATAATGAAAAATAAGCCAATTCAATGAAATCCAATGAAAAATAAACTTAAAAATAGACTCTAAAGGGATGGATGAATGGAAACTGATCAGATTATGAGCCTTTCCAGCAGATTGTGGCCTCAGAATCCCACATTCCAATTCAGGGATAATCCTGATTTCAGTAGTAATGTGCTTGCTTTGTGCTGTGGAGTATTATTGTAATATTGATGTTTAAATGTGACTAAAGTGAGAGTTGTATCAATCTGATATATAATTAGAATATTTTGGTAACAATGTTCAGTAGATATTGTTGATTTTAATGTAACATTTTAATGGAAGGTCTGTTTTATTTATTGATCAATTTATTGTTCATCCAGGTACTTGGAGTAAAATGTCAGTGGCTGTATATTGTGAGATGAAGAATGTATTTGTAACATTTCTGAGGTTTTGCACCTTTTCCTTTAAAGCAAATGCAGGAAGTTGCAGGGAAAAATGATTTCGTAATTCTTAATGTAATAAAATTTACATGAATCGAAATGATTTACCATTGCAGTTTTTTTCCATGAAAGTTTTCAGTATTCATTGAAATTTTATAATATATTTCATGTTTTTGCCTTGATGCTTTGGATTTTTTTTTTTTTTTTTTTNATTTTTTTTTTTTTTTTTTGATTTCCACTTCCTGTAAGTCGCCCCATAAAAACTAGTCCTTTGCTTTCTTCCTGCTGTCAGCCTTTTCTACCTCCACCAAGGAGGTCATTGTTTCATCAGTGTTTAATCAGCAGGAGCATTACTAGATTCACATTTCAACAGTTACAGCTGCAGAAGATGTCTGCAATACCACTGTACAATGAATTTGCATCTTGGTGGCACAGAGGTGCAAAGCACAACAAAAAGAAAACACAACAACAAAAAGAAAAATAACATAACATATGTCTAAGACACCAAAAAGCATTCTAGCCACAAAATACGCTCATTCTAGCAGGTAATGTTAATTTTTATTACATTATATACATTATTACCCTGTAACATGAGCTTCAAAAATGACTTACCACAGGATAGAAGCTGACATCATTTCACTTCTGTCATTGAAACCCCTTGTATGAAAGCAAATAACTTTCAGAAATAAACTGAAAATTCTGTCAAACTGTGTAGTGCCAAAACCAAAAGAGATGACGAGGTAAATCTTTCTACCATCAGCTGAAAACTCATTTATATGACTGGGATGTGTTTCACATATAAAACACAGCCAAAGCCTGACTTCTCACAGCATTCAGTGCCATTACATTTGAGGGAACTTAACATTACAGCTTAATAAACACTGTTTTACAAGCCAGAAAAGCTGTTTTAAGTGTCTAAAGTTTGCTGTACTCTTCCCACCTTTAACCACAGTAAAATTCAACTTAGAAGCAATTTTGAATATCACATGCTGGGACAGTTTGCAAAGAACAAACTCAGTTTTCTCAGTCTGCGGCATCAAAAAACATATTCCAACATGAAAAATTATGCTTGCTTTTAGACACAAACAAAGGAAATTATCATTATCAGTCTGACAGTCACTTATGTCTCAGATGAAGATGCCAATAAGGAAAAATGTACCATAAAGTATCATCTCAATCAAATTAGTCATGCAAAAGGATGATGCTATGTGATCAGAGGTATATGGAAGTCTGTGTTTTCAAAGAGAAGAGGCCTTTTTAGCGGAGATGGATCCTTGTCAGCCTTATGCAGGAGTTTGAAAAGTCCTGTGCCGATATTCATTGGAATTCCCATAATGATACACTCAGACACGCCTGGAACGGGAATGAAGAAATGTTAAAATCTAAGAAAGGTGAGCAGAGGTCATTTGTTATCAATATGAAGCTTCAGTTTACCGCAGACAGAGTCCTTTTGGCCAAAGTAGGCAGCATCAAACAGGTGATCAGCTGTTTTCTCAAAGGACGCCAACATGAGGACGCTTTCCTTCATTTTAGCTAAACCGAAGCGGGTGATTCCAAGTATCTCCCCCTGTGAACAAAAGTATGGACTCCGGTAAAATGCAAAGACAAGTAACTCAGCGTTCCATAAAATTAACCGGTACGTACCTTGTAGGACATGAGGTCTGCTAAGAGCATGACGTGGCGCCGGTCGATGCTCATTCCGTGGTTCACCATGGTGTATTGAATCTCGTTGATGATGGTGCTTCGAGCAGCTTCAATACCCAAGGTCCTCTCTACCTGATAAGGCCATTATGAAACTCATTAACGCAGAGTCCTGGTGTGAAGTAGAATCCATGACACCAATAAATCTATCAGTCTGTCTATTTACTAAGTTGTTTATCCTGCTCAGGGCTGCGGCGAGGTAGAGCTCGTCCCAGCATGCACTGGGAAAGCACTTCCTCTATCGCAAAGAGAATCAGACCAACAGGAAATTAAAGAGTTTATAATTCGCCTCAGGACAGCTGTGGATTACAAGATTTTTTTTTTTTTTTTTAATCTGAAGTCGCATCCTATTTGTTGAACACAATTTTGATAATTTACACCAACCAACACTTCTGACAGTTTACTGGCAGAGGGACACAATCTAGCAAGACATCTACAAATATCAAACATGTTTGATGCAGACAGATTCGCTCAGGATCCGGGTGTCGTTTGCTAAGTGGGGATGTTGAGAACGGATGTGGAGCCCGTCTGGGACGAGTGAATAGTAATGGCCAGGCTTACGAGTCACTCACTCTCAGTATGGCTCACCGCTTATCACGTGAAAAGCCCCCCTCACAGACATAGTCAAGCACCCCAAATGCTGAACCAAATGAATGACTGTAATTTGGGGTCTCAGAGCAGAAGCCCAGAAATGACTGTTTAGCCTTGGTAAACATTTTCACCATCACTCAATTTTATTCTATTTTATTTTTATTCTATTTTATTATTGTTTTATTGCTTGACAACAAAAAACATAAAGATATAATTTCCACCACACTGTACTGATGATGGGAAAGCGAAATTTAATTGGTTGCAAACCAGAGGAGAAATAACAAAGAACAGATTTAAACATTTTATATTGTGAACTGTGAACTTTCAAAAAAGGATCTCTTGAATCACTCTTGACTCACACCTCATAAGTGTTGTTTGACGTGGTCCTGCTTCCGTTCACTCCATGCGTTGCCATGACAGCTCTCAAGTTATCCCCCTCCACCAGCAGTTTGTACTTGTTCTTGCCACTCTGCTCATCAATGTGAATGACAGCTCGGGATACTTCAGGTATCCCTTGAACCACCACCTGCCAAGCAACAGAAAAACGTCATCAGGAATTCCAGTAATAATACAACAACTGAGATGAAGATATGAATGTTCTTTTCTGAGCTGTAATTTTCCGAGAAAAAGACATCTTGAAGGCTAAACTCAATTCTTCTTCAGTCTTGTAAATTGCAGGGGGAGTTAGAAAAAAAAACAACATGCAAGACAAACAACATCAGAAAGAGTGAATAAATAGGCTTGTTTTTAGCATCGTGTCATATTTTTTAACCTTTGGAAGCTCTTCTTTTAAGGACTGCAGCACGTAGTACATGGAGCTTTTGTTGTTTTCTTGTGGGGAGATGCAGACCACCGCCTCGCCGTGCACGGCGATGTCTCCGGGCTTCACTCGCAGCTTAGACATGCAGATGGNCCACCGCCTCGCCGTGCACGGCGATGTCTCCGGGCTTCACTCGCAGCTTAGACATGCAGATGGAGTAACGAACCGTTTCTGCATTTACCTAGTCATAAATTAACATCAGACAGTTTATATTAGTTACCAACAAACTTATTAGACTTTTTGTCTCTAATCTCCCAAAACGTAGTGACAATTAGATATAAAGTAGTTGGTTATTGAGCTGACAGGCAGCATTTAGGGAACACTTTATTTCTATACTACACAAAATGCACCTCATACCCTGCAGACTATCAAATATATATAACAACTCAAAGCAACAGCTCACATCCCAGAGGCTGCAACATACGCAAAAACAAATTACTACAAGGATTCAATGACCATACATCCTAAATAAATACATGTGAAGAAAGCATATGAAGCATAACTCCTCCTTCCAGCACTGTGCAAATACTTTGAAACATCATTTGTTACCCTGGAAAACAAATCAGCATCCAAATGTGTTCTCGCTGCACTACAGAAGAAGTGATGGTCTTCCAATTCATGTTAGCAACTTCATCACCTCTCCCCTCTGTTTTCATTGATCCTCTAATATACACACACATATTTGACCTCAACCTCAAAGCTGCTCAGCCAGCACCGCTGTTTGTCTGGAAGGGCTAACGTTTGTGCAGAAGCTCATAAAAAAAGGATATGGCACAGGCTTACTCCGTACTTGACATCAAAAAAATGGAGAAAGTTGTTGTACCTCCAGTCGCAGCAGCCTTATTCTCTCCAGGGACAGTTTCACTAGAATGAAACAGTCATCGGGCAGAAAAACCTCTTCAATGTACTCAGAAATCTGTGGAGGAAAATAAAAGACCATGAACTCATCACATTTGAGTAATTAAAAATTTACATTAAATTTCTATCAAATGTATGTTTATTTGCACTGAACCGTTTGATAAAGGACTTGTAGTTTGGCCCTAAGAACCAAATAACGCTTTTGGCAAGTGCAGCAAAAGGTGCCAATTTGAGAATGTACCAAGTGGACACTGCTTAATTTTTTTTTTTTTTTTTTTTTTTTTTNTTTTTTGTTAAGCTAAAGTACCCCCGACATACTTCCCATGAGCCACTGTTCAATGTTTATATTCGTTAAATAAATGAAAATAAGTTCTGTTTTGCATTTTCCCAGCTGTGCTGAAGACATATCAAGCTTCGACCCCAAAAGTGAGGAATGCAACAAAAACTGGGATGTGCTCTTTACCTCTCCTAGAAGAGTTTTCTCAATCCTGCCTTTCACCAGTCGGGCAAAGTCTGCATCATCCTCCACATCCAAATGAGCCGTGATTATAGGGGTGCTGAAAGGCAGGAAGACGAGTTCCACTACATTTTACAAAACAACTCACTGCAGCAGCAGATAAGGTTTCCAGTAGAATTCCCTCCGCCAATTCAGCGTAAAAGCAACACTATGTACACAAAGCTTTAATGGAAATGTCAATTTATGTCGCACAGCTCCCTGGAAGGAAATGTCAATCATGAGAATTCCTTCTGCTTAGCCAAGGGAATTACTCCTGATTTCTCATTTCATCTGGCAGTAATTTCCACTGAATTGAAGAGACATAAAATAAAAGAGATACAGTATATATATATATACGCACACACACACGGACATACTGTGTATATCTCAAAGCCTTGAGGTCTTACCTGATGTTCTTGGAGGCATTGATGATCTCTTTGATGCGAGGAACCCCCAGAGTGATGTTCATGGATGCGACACCAGCAAAGTGGAAGGTTTTTAGGGTCATCTGAGTCCCGGGCTCTCCAATGCTCTGGGCGCACAGGGCCCCAACGGCCGAGCCCGGCTCCATCTGAGCTCTGGGTGAATAAATAAAAGTCTGTGAGAACTGATGCAGTTTTTATTAAAACTGGAGCTGGAGTGAATCCCACTGGGGTTGCCTGTTGTCATGGAAAATGCCACCATCTTAAGCTCAGTATAGATAAACTTTATATGAATGCTTGTTATGTAAACACCTGCTTTACCAAGAGCAAAGACACACCAACCTCATGTATTTGTCTCTGCAGATTTCAAGGAACTTCTCCAGCTGCGTGGGAGTAATGCGGTCCAGCTGATAGAGAACTTTTGGCTACAAAGTAGAAAAACGAGCAGTGAAGTTTCTGGTTTCTCTTACAGCCAAAAATAAGGATATAACTGGATTTAGCATGTTAAAGATTGTTTTGCAACCTGAAGCTTATTTTGCTAGACTCAAATACATTTTTTGAGGTACTTGAGCATTTTATTTCACAGTAATTCAGTGGCAAATATTGTACTTCTACTCAAATATATTAACTGATGACTGTATTCACTAGTTACTTTGCAGTTTCAGGTTTTACATTCAACAAGATAAATTAGAAAGTTCCATCAGTGACTTTCTTCTTTCACTTAATCCTTCCCTCTGTTTCCTTTTATTTTTCCTGTCATCTTGTTGGGTGAAAAACATGTTTGTTCCATTTTGTGGATTTTCATTATAATGATCTGTTAAATAATAAAACAAGCAAAGAAATCAGTAGTTTTTGGATAAATTGTGTTGCTAAAACAGGTTTACTTTCACTTAGGTTGAATGCTGAATGCAGGACTTTTATTTCTCTACATTCACATTAGTAAAATGATTTGTATACTTTTTCCACTAATGCTGCAATTTGGGGCAACGACGAAATCACTATAGTCTTACTATACACTTACTATAGTCTTACAATACACTTACTATAGTCTTTTTATGCACTTACTATCGTCTTATTATGCACTTACTATAGTAAATATCTAAATATCTACCTAAATATCATCTCTTGGACTCTGGCTTGGTGAAAACTATGAAAATAAGCCCCAGTTTGTAAGAAACTAGAATCTGTGATTTGTGTTATCTACCTCAGTGGTGCCTTTGTCGTTGATGCCGTACTTGTCTCTGGTCTTCTTGATTCTTTCTGAGATTCTTTTAATAAATTTCTTTATCTCCTACAGTTGAGGAAAGAGAATTCAATAATGTCAGAGGTCAAGTTCAAAGACTCATCAAAATATCTATTATATGAAACAGTGAATTGTGTCCAAACTTTATGCTGTTTGCCACATTATACTGTGTCATGCAGGGTGTTAATGTCATGTTACGTAATCTCTCAATAAAAAAAAAAAAAAAAAAAAAACACATTGAGCAATCAGCAGTGTTTAACTGGTGCAAGCACACGTCTGACGATCAACACATTATACATCTGTTCTAAATGTTGCTGACACGCCATTCCTGTTTGGGTTAAACCACAATCCAGCATGCTGGGTCACTGTACCTCCAGGTACTTCTCTGAGCCTGTGTCAGTTAACTCCTTCACAAAAGGGGGGAGAGGTTCATAGTTACAGCCAGCAGACCAGTTGAGTACATGTTAAATGGCTTTCAGTTAATACAATGACAATACTTATCTGTTGCTCTATAAATAAGATTTTTAAAAATGACATTTTGTACAGTATTTGTCAAATTATCTCTTCCAGTGGCATCGTGTCATGTCACTAAGTCAAACACAGTGGCCATTTTTAAAATCATATTTTGCAGATAAGATTTTATGTTTGTATTTTATATTGGATTTGCAGGGCTGTCGTACTGGATGGCATTGATTGTCCAGGGATTCCTAATAAAGCGGCCACTGAGTGTATTTACATGTTTCTACAAAATAACCTTAATCAAAAAGGCAATCAAATGGAGCAAAATTCATAAATTTGGAGTACTCTTTAAGTGCTCATCTTTGAATAATTAAAACATAATTTTAACTGTCAACAGTGTTTCTCATGGGGTGATTTTACTTCTAAGAAGCTGTCTCTGCAGCACAAGAAGTCCGCTCTCTTCATGATGTTGTCTGAAGTGAGGACCAGCTCGTTCTTACTGAGCGCCGGCTCCTCTGCACACATGTAGACTGCCTAGGAGACGAAAGGGTGAAAAAAAAAGTAGATAAATGCGGTTGAAGTGCTCAATCACAGCTCAGTCTCACAGATTAACAGATCCCAAGAGCTGAATAATGATTCCTTTCCAACTACTCCAACTTGAAGACTGAAAGCAAATTATCTAATGATCACAACAACATCTTTAACTGCTGGTCAATGCATTGAGAGTCTGAGTTGTGTGTTTAAACTTTAAGTATAAACTTTAAGTTTAATGACCTCATATTTTTCAACTTACATTGACCTACTTTATTCTAGGACCTGCTGGTTTTGACCGGTGAAGTCCTACGTGACAAGACAAGTCCTACGTGACCAGAAGGACTTGTGCCCATTCTGATACCCATTCTGTCCAGTGTTTGACACTTTTGACAATGTTCAACACATTATCTCTACTATATTGCACTTAAAAGAAAAATTACCTAAATCCATAATCCCCCCCCCTTAAAGGAATTCAAAAACAAAAGTGATGACCAGGAACACACAGAGTCTATTTTCTGTCTGACATTTTGCAATGAATGAAGTGTTTAATTTTTATTTATCCAGACCAGCTTGCTTTAGGACAAATGCTCTTCTCCATTATACTCGCATCTTGAAGCTACAGTGGGGTCCAAAATTCTGAGACCACATGGAAAATCTGTGATGTTTTCCATGTAAATTGGGAAATAATCAGAAAGTCTGACATCACAAGAAGCTCTTTGGAACATTGTCAAATCATGCTGGGATAACTTGGCTCATCAGGTTTTGCACAAACTTGTGGAGTCCATGCCAGCTGGAGTGATGCTGTCATTAAAGCAAAAGGGAGGCATACCAAATACTAAGATATTCTGACAATCATGAACATTTTTCAAAGATACAACTTTTCACTCAAATTGTTAAGATGATGTTATCATTTGGAATGAAAAAATCTTGGATTAAATTCAAAAAGAAAGCAAAATAGAAGCATTTTCACGGTGGTCTTTTGGACCCCACTGTATGCAGTGCAACACAGTCTTATCTGCTGGCCGCTGAGCAGCTCAACTGGTGAGGTTGTGAGATAAAATCTATTGTTCAAGAGCACCTCAATAGTGTTACTGAGGGAAGTGCCCATCCCTTTCCGGAGAATCAGTCCAGGCATGACACTTGTGTCCTTCTGACTTACCCGGATATTATCCAGGACTCTCTTGAATTCCAGTGGCTCATCCTTGCCTTCCATCGCAGCAGGGTCCAGCCCGTCGCCACCATAAATAAACTGGATGATGTCACCAGTTGAGCTCCGTACAGTCAGGTCGTACTGCGAGCACAAATCCTCCAGGGACTTCACCAGACGTCTCTGTCCAAACACGAGCAAATAGTGGCATGTAACAGACACATTAAAAATGGAAAAAATGGCAAATTCTACAGTGTCACAGGCGTACACTCAGGGACCGTGTGTATCCATATCAGTCATCATAAAAGTTTTCCAGTACTATGAATGTTATTTATTTAAATCCTCATTTTAAAATAAATTTAAATCAAAACCATTCAGTTTTTGATGGGTGCCCAAAAATTTATTAACAGATTTTAATGAAATTTGGCAAAAAAAAAAAAAAAANAAAAAAAAAAAAAAAATGAAGTCCCAGGCCAAGAAGAAATTTTGGTATGGATTCAGGAATTTTTGTTTTTAATAATTTCTTAACATTGCAAGTTACAGCATTCTGAAACATCTTTGCTTCCCCCCGCCCAAAAAAAAAACCTGGCACATGAATCCCATGATTGTCTATCAGTATCTGCAGTTTGACAAAGATGCAGATTAAACTTTACTAAACATGTTCTATTGTCAAATTAAGAAATTCTGAGTCATATGCAGCCTTGGCAGAGGTATGGGCTCTCTGAATGTCTTCTAGTGTCCAACCTCACATTTTTATTTGACATGTCTGACATGGAGGCTACCTCCCCCCATTTTTAAAATGCAAACACCAATGCCACTGGGTTTTTCAAAAAGGTCTTTATGGTTCCTATTGACATAAATGAATACTTTTTTTTAGTCCGCCATGTGACATTGGCAAGTTAACAAGAGCAAACTGGGAGGGGTGGGGACTCAGATTTACCTGCATGTATCCAGTCTCTGCAGTTTTCACAGCAGTATCAACTAGACCCTCTCTGCCAGCCATGGTGTGGAAAAAGAACTCAGTAGGTGTCAGGCCGGAATAAAAGCTGTCAGCCACAAACCCCTTAGCAGCAGGCAGCTGTGGAACAGCAGCAATTAGGACATCAAGTAGGCTTACTGATGCTATTTTGGAATCAACACTGTTGAAGATCAATTAAGACATTCAGCAGTAATAGAACAAATTGATCTTTGTGGCTTTATTGATCTGAGGCAGCACAAATAAAGGCAAAAATGAAAAATATCACAGGGAACCCAAATGGGTTAGTCGTGATCAAATTTTCTCTTATAACACAGCTCACATCAGCATTTATAGCTTTAAACTTGCTTAGTATCTTTATACCAGCTATAATGATACTAGAATACAGAGATTGGCTTTGTAGCCTGTTATTATATATCATTTGCAAGAACTTAAATAACAGCTCTTAATTAAAGATGTTCTGATAATGAATGGCCCCTTCATCAATCCAACAAAAGAAAAATACATCTGAGAAATTAAACTTTTGAGGGAAATATAGGAAATTAATTAAAATAAATAAACTGGATCTTACTTTTGAATGCTTTTCAAAGTGAGGCAGGGAGCGATTTTCAAAACCATCAGGTACTCGAGAGCCACTTATGGCCTGCTGGCCCACACAGGCAATCATCTGAGAGATGTTGATGAAGGATCCTGTATATTAAGACGGCATGGGAAAAGGAGTGACATAGTTAAATGTTCAAGACAAACTCCATACTATATCACACTGTGAAAGTGAGGACAAATTGTATGATATGCCCTTTAAATCTTGGTTACTGATTGCAGTACTTCTAACTACAAAGACAGAAATCTCTGTCTGTGGCACAAATATCTCTAGAACCCGGCACTGTATGAAGTTGAAATTCAGCGAGTTAATTGCTCAGGACCCAAGGACGTGCAGTGGCGTGTGTGAAGTTGTTTGGATGAGCGGTTCTCGAATTGAGCTGTGCCGGTAAAAAGTAGTCTACACGACAGGATACACTCTGCTCCACGGGCACTTATGGCAGGCTGCGGCACACACCATAAAGTCTGGCCCAGTCCGAACAGGCACGTTTTCAACGGGCATTGCACTAATTCTTTTAACTCTGCGTTCAGACTGACTGTCTGAATGAGCAGTGATTCAGTGTTTTTTGCCACCTTTATAAGAAAAAAATTAGTACTTGGAACATTTATTATTCTGCCTGGCACTTATTGTACACTCAGCCATGCTGCTTGGGATCTCTGAGGCTGTCTAAAGTTTTACCTTTTATTCACCCTCAGGGATTATTGTTTGTTTTGAGTGTTGTGTAAAATGTGTTTGTCCTGTTTTCCCCATGTCTGTTCTTACTGCCTCTCGTTTTTCCTTCTGCCAGGCGTTTGCCTTTAGTAGTCCTTTGCTTTTATCACAAGGAGAAAATCCACAATGTATGACTTAGAACGTTAATGTTGACACGCTTCACTGTGATAAAGAGTGTTCTGATGTACAAAGATCTACCCTTCAATGCAACTCTGCCAGAAACTCCTGCAACTTTTCTCATTGTTCAAACTCAAACTACAAATCAAAGACTTTATTTCCTCTGTGAATTAGCCTTCATAAAGCTAATGTCCCCTTCACGACTTACCCCAAATATCTCTTTTGAAACAAGTGTATAGGTGTTTTCTGATGTGACTGAGAGACACATCTGCCTCAGAGGCCACCATCTCCTTTGGAGACTGTTGTCATAGTAACAGTCTTTACCGACAAAGGGACCCTACCCAGGCTAAATTCTCAAGCTTCTATTGATGAATATAGGGCCCCAAGCTGAGATTTCATTAAGTATGTTTGCTCTCCCACTGGTTTACCTTTGGAGCCACAAAGGGCCATGATAAGAGGGCTGTTACTCTTGTCGAGCTCTCTGAGGCAAGCGCTGCCCGCACGGTCTCTGATGACAGACAGCTCCTTCAAGATAAGAGCCTGTTGGCAAACAAACAACAAAATTACATAAGCCTGGCTGCTGACATTCAAGTAACTCAGCTAACACAAGACATAATGAGGTTACTAAAGGTCTTTCTGCACTAACACATTCACATTTGCCCAGGTGTGTCTAAAACATTTTAGTTTCTTATTTCACAAAACAAACAACATTTCTGCTTGCACAAAATGTGTCAATTTGTATTGACAAGCGATGTAGTCGGTACAACCTTTCACGGAGCCTGTTTGATTTGTAATGGGATGTTTCTTACTTAATGCTAATCCATGCACTTTGCGTTCTCTGGTTCTAGATCCTTCAATCATTGCAGTTTGTTCAGAAGTAGTTTAGATTTAGCATGATCCTGTGCTGTTATTCAGTCTTTAGAGTTCATCTTTGATCTTAATAATGCAATCGTAAAGGAGTGGAGAGACTGTCTACTGCGACAGTAGAAGAATGTCGATTCTTACCTCTCCCATCTTCACACCATCTTCACAAAAAGAGTTTAATCATCACCAGACTGAGGCCACTTCCTCAAACAGGACTCTGTGTGGTTGCATTTGTCCACATCTGGGTGCAATTGCTGCCCAAATGAATTGTACAAAGGGCGGAAACCTACAGGAGTCCGATTTAACCAAACTAGGCCTTGTAGGTGTGAAAACCTAAGTAATAAAGCTGTTCTTTATTTACTCCTCTACATGTTGTCATTATGAAGCTTGTTGAAATCTCATTTTGTCCAAGAAGACCTGAGGGCTGTACCACAAAGTGAGATTGGTCGGTTTGCGAGGTATGTTGAGTCTAAAGCCAGGGTTTTCAGTGTCACGAAGGTGGCTCTCTTTTAACCTGGCTGGATCACTGGTTATACAGACATAACCTGGACAGGACCAGTTTTTGTTCAGAGTTTAGGCTTAAAATCGACTATAAAAAGCACCACCCTTTCACCAATCAACTCTTTTGGAAATGGCATCACCATTCTTTCCAGATCCCATTGATTTGGGTGCTAGAATTGTGCGAGGTTCA
>VXCM01001464.1:0-22731 GCA_014773175.1 Lucifuga dentata | reverse complement strand
GGAGCAATGCAGTCGGACGTTTGGTTTGTGTTTCTCCACAGTGGAGAAAGCGGAAAATTTTGACTCGTTGCATCACAGCGATGTCTCACAGACAATACAAATAATACGTATGAAAAGTATAATTTGCTCAGAGTCCAGAGACAGTTGTGGTTCGGTCCAGATTTGGACCAGAGTCCAGATTTTGAGGATGACTGCTATAGGCATCAACCTCAAGTTTTGACAATGTTCAATGCAAACTCCCTACTATAGTACAGAATAAAAAAGGGAAAGTAACTAAAATCACATCTTAAAATGATTAAACTGTGTCTGAGGGGATCTTTCATCAGTTTTTTTTTTTTTTCACTGGTGCGGTTAGTGGACAAAAACATCTGTGGTCTTAAAAACTCACAGGAGTCGTTGTAACAGAGGTCCTCTCCTTTGCCGCAGTACTGTTTGCCTTTCGTGTGCAGGTTTGCATTGACCGGAGATTCCTTATTCGGCTTGAGAATGAGGCTGAAAATCTGCTTGCCAGTCCACAGAGCCATGGGCTGATCCAAGAACAGCCAGATATGAATGCCACAATCCTGAAATCACCCAAACAACTTCAAAAGTTCACCAGAGTGCTGTACCTTCATTATAGCTGGGTGAGGGAGGGTGATTCTGACTTTTTCATCTTTGCCCACAAGGATTGATGCAACAATCTGACAGGCTTTTGATCTGTCAAAGAAAGTGTCCTTCAGGGTCAAGAGATAGGCTCCTAGGAACAGAGAGATACAAGAGAAAGGCGGTAGAAATAAATAATAAAGGTGGTACAAATGAAATGCAGTAGATTTTTGTACATGGTTGAAGTGCTCCACCATGAGGCCGAAAATACTTTTAATAAACAATGTACAGTATGTGTATGTACATTATTCAGCAAATACTTGTGAATTATTACATATTTTAAAATCCTAATCATATTTCTTGACCATGTAAGCCTGAGCTAAATTTACAAAGATAATTTTAGAGTTTAAATTAAAAACAATTCATGTTTATCAACGATCCTAAAAACATAGCTTCTTCTACTTCTACAAAAAAAAAAAAAATAATACTAATAATAATTCTAGAAAGTTTGAGTCTTGATGATTGCCATGTGATCAATTTTTGCTTCAGCCCTTCACAAGCCCTGTTGACAACAAATGAGGCCTAAAAAACGCTGTTTCACCTTGCAGTACTTATGTACTGTTTACTCCGTGTGCATTTTTCCTGTGGCATCTCCTGAACTCTGCACATCATGTGTTCATATATCTTGTTTCAGGAACATGATGGGAGATCTGCCATGCCATTATCACTGATGATTTCTGTTCACCTTCAACCACCAGGAGCTTCACATCATTCATTCTCATCATTCTCTGGCTGTTAAACACACAATACGCCACACAATACTGACCTGTCAGAAAGTCCTGAATAGCAGCAATCAGAGGTTCACCATTCCTCGGAGTCACAAGATTAGCTTTAGTCTGGATGAAAAGAATCAACACATGTCAAACTGCATTTCTAATAGAGAAATGAGCTATGTGTGTTCTGATGGCACATACTCCCATCAGGACGAGAGCCTCAGCCTTGGCTTCTTCAGTCTGTGGAAGATGGAGATTCATTTCATCACCATCAAAGTCGGCGTTGTATGGGGTGCACACGCACTCATTGAAACGGAAGGTTCGGTGAGGTTTGACTCGGGCCTGTGAGTTTGAGAAGAAAACCAGTTAGAACGTTCCAAAGAAACAACTGAATAAAGATTTCTCACGCAAATGGAAGGAGATTAAAGCACAAACTTACAATGTGGGCCATGATACTGAGTTTGTGCAGAGATGGCTGTCGATTGAAGAGGACGATGTCTCCGTCTATCAGGTGCCTTTCCACCACATCACCGAACCTCAGCTCCTGCGCAATCTTCTCGCGGTTTCCGTACTTCAAAAACCTGAGAGAAAGAGATGCTTCATTTTTAGTGGTGAAACAAAAAAAAGGGAACCACTTCATTTGTTTTAAAATTGTGAAACACAGCAGGGAATTTGAGATGAAGGCAGTCTGACCTTTTCATCTGTGTGTGGCGATTTTGGATGAAGTTGGCTCCAGGGTGAACATCAGGACCGTTACGAACCAGCTTCCTCATTAGCTCCAGATTGGCTTTGTTCACCTACAACACAGAACCAGCTTTAGGTAACTTCAGGTCATGACTATTGATGTCTGGGTCTTGGTTCGAGCCACTGAGCAGGTCTTACCTTCTCTGGATAAGTCAGGATTTTGGCCACATGCACAGGGACAGCAACCTCGTCGATCCTCAGATTTGGGTCAGGAGAAATGACGGTTCTGCCAGAAAAATCCACTCTTTTCCCTGACAGGTTTCCTCTGAATCGTCCTGAGTTACCAAAATAAATTAGTCACCTTACTGTTCAAACCACAGGATGCTGTTTGACTGAGCTAAAGAAACAAAATTAACATTTATCCAATGCCAAATTCTACTGAAATTTGTCGTTGGCAGTCCATATGGTAAAAGTGACACAAAATTAAAATAAAAACCTTGGAAAATTGACAAAGTTAGTAGTAGATTACTAATATTTAACATGCATTTTTACCTTGCTTCCCCTTGAGCCTCTGCACAAACCCTCGGGTCCATTTCTTCGGTGCCATGTTGAGGGGGATTCCAGAAAGCTCGCTGTTGATGTAAAGGGCGCACTGCAGCTGAAGAAAGTCCCAGTCCTCCATGATCATCTGGGTCTTTGCTCCTGTCATACGATGCTGGATGACAAAAGAGGAAAAATAAAACTTAAACTTAACCTGTAGTTTCTGGATGATAAATTGGTGTCTGCTTTTTTTTTTTTTATATAGCAACAACCTTTTTGATGACATCATTGAGGAAGATGATCTCAGTGAGCTTCATGGTGAGGTCATCCTCGTTGGTGCCTGACTTCAGATCGCTGACCACCGAGGGCCGGATGCAGAGAGGAGGTACGAGCAGGCGGGTGATGACCAGGTCTGTGGGTTTCCCCGCCTCAGGGTTCATCAGCAGCAGGGGAATGTCTTCTTGGGGAATCCTCTTGAACAGGTTCAGCACCACCAGAGGGTTCAGGTTTTCCTAAAGAGGAAATTCTAATGAGCTGCAGGGAATCTTCTGCCACACTTCTGCTTTATCATTATATGGTAATAGTAATGCCCTTTCTGCATTAACAATATCACCCAGGGACCTCATGTGATTTGAAATAATTGCGAAGGTCGTCTGTGAGCATCATTCTGTGTGAATTTGTGTCTGTAATTTCTAAATTAAAAATTCTGTCACAATATACCATATTTCAGCCAAAGCAGAGATCATCAATTAACATCAGTCCAGTGTACTGTATATCAGCATCTTCGTAACTGGAGTAATTTTTTTTCACAATGAATCTCTTTATTCAGCGCCCTTGTGTGGATCCAGCTGTGGAATATTTAAATTCGAGTTTTGAGCATAGGTGAAAATTCCGAACGCTCCTCAGCAGGATGGAGATCAATTTGGAGGAGCAGCATGCTGAAATGTGTAACAAAAGCTTGAAAGCTCATGAGATGTCATGCATTGCCACATTTGGTGAGGAACGGTTTTCTTTCAACAAACTCAGCACATATGATATGTGATGTTTCAACAGAATCTGGTGACAATCCTGAGGGATTGGATCTGTAAGTTTGAGTGAAATACAGACTTTGTGTATGCCGTGCGAATGCGCTCACATGAAATACACTGGGGGTCATTCTTAACTCATGAGGTCCTCAGGTAACACTAGTCCTGTGCAATAGTTATAGCTGCGTTCAAAATGAATAACTGACTCATTTACATAGTTGTTTCAACCGTATCTGAATACAGACTGAGAATAACTAAAAAATGGTCAAAGTTCACCTGTGCCCTGGTAAGCAAGGACTCCACCACTTTGTTGTGCTCTATGGCAATGTCAAATGACTGCAGGAAATCTGACACGAAAGGATCCGCCACCTTCTTGGTTGTTTTATACTTCTCATGGATGATCTTAAGCAAGCCACACTTTTTCACAGGTCCTTCACGATAAAAATGACATTTTTCAATTACCACATCACAAAGGCTGGCATGAAAAAGTCAATGTGAAATATCAGAAATGCAAATGTGATTTGTTTTTTTTTGTTTTTTTTTTTACCATTGAAGGCTGAACAGTTCAGACAGACTGTCCTTTTGCGGCATTTCTCTGAGATTTTTTTCTTCAACACTCGTTTTTGCAGATAAGCCAGGTTAGGCCGTTTCAAGTAATCCATGAACTGCAGTTTCTCCTCTTTCGTCAGCATTATTCTGGAACACGTCTTACAAATCATCTAAAGCAGAGAAAGCACCACATTAGAAAGGGAGAAGCAAGTCATTGTCTCACACAATTGCTAAATTAGCTGCATGAAAAATCTTCTCAGTGATAAATTCAATTCTTCGATTATATAATATCTTTACTTTTTTAGAAGATATACTGCTCCATTACCATGTACATTTTTAAAGATCTATTATTCCATCCACACGATTAATCACATAAGACTGTAAACTTACCTGTAAGATTCCTATAACAGCTTTGAAATAACCGACGTGGAAACATGGCAGCTCCAGGTCCAAGTAGCCATAATGTCCCAAACAATCTGCCAGGCTTTTCCCACATGTCAAACACGGTCGGTCTTTCTCACTGGTGCCCTGAACGAAACGAAACAGCAGAAGCACAAGCCTGTAGTATGATGATGACATATTCTTATTTTATTGTCAGTTCTCCTTAATAAGGTGCACACAGTCATGTCAAAAGGCTCCATTCCATTTAGTGCTGAATGTGGAAAAGTTCTTTATTATTCCTTTAAATCTGACTCGGTGATATGCACATACAAGCTACATAGGGGAAAAATACTACTCAACACTGAATATTTTGACCAGTTGTAAAATATGTGCAGAGGGGATCATGAAACATAATGAGATTGAGGTTACATTGTGTGTTTCATACCATGCGGTGGTCCAACACTCCATAGGGGAGCGGAGTGTGTTTGGTGTCCTGACTGTACAGATTTTTACTGACCACCTGGATGTGGGCCTGCTGACGCATCTGCTCAGCAGATTTCATCCCAAAGCAGATGTGGCTTCTGCAAACAAGGACACAAAGAAAGATAAAAACTAAAGCACAGGGACAGCAAATATCTCAAAATGATACAAATGGGGTCACAACTCATTAGGGTTGGATGATTATCTCTATTCTTAGATCATCCTCTCACCAGTATTATAGATTTTTAATGCCAGATCTGATTGTGTGTGTTTTTTACGTTTGTCTCTATAAATGTGTATAATGTGGAGTTTACATTTCTCTCTATGCCTTCTCCCTCTTCCTCATTTAGGTTACTTCAAGATGTGCTTTGTCTGAGAGATGTTGGTCTCAGTTTTAACACCCTCCCTTTATTAGCTTTAAATCACATTTCATTAACTTTATTAGGGGAAGAGTTAGAGATTTATATAATTATCATCATAAATTCAAAACATATCATGATATGAATTTTAGATCATATCGTCCAGTCCTAAGAGACTGGCACACGATTGGCACATGCAAGCAACTAGACAGGACACTTCAAAAACACAGTTCTTTTTTTTTTTTTTTANTTTTTTTTTTTTTTTTAATCATTGCAGAAAAAGCACAGGTGTAATAAACATTGAAGACAGCTGCGTGGCATTTAGGTGTGTGAGGAAGCCAGCAAACAAGACCAGCACCCTGGCACTCATAATTAGCTAAACAGAATGAAGCCAGTATCAATGTTATTGTGCTTTTCCTGCAGTCTGCCATGAGGAAAGTCTGCTGACAGCTTGGTGTGAGCCAGATGAAACGTCCAGACTGCTTTAATTAAAATATTAACTCATAGTTTGAAAAGCAGGAAATTCAGCTGAGTCCAACTACAAATCAACAACATAAACAGGTAAGCTGTAATTTTCCGACATATTTAGCGTCAGTTTTCCTTGCCTCCGTCAGAAGTGAAAATAAGCAAGTGTGTTTGGGTCGTGAACATGTGTCACAGTTAGATAATTAATGTTAATTAAAGTCAAATATTTAGTAATGATTAGCTTCATTCATAGTGTCTTTCTTATCCTATATGGCGTTTTTAACCCCCACCCCACACACACACACACCCACACACACTCTAATGTGACTTTGAGGCAGAAAAACAAAGGGTAAACGTAATAAATGTTAGCATATTTTTTGTATTATAATGTGATGTATTTCATTGGGGACATCTAAACCTACACTGAACCCAATTTTTACCACTATCACACTACTTTGGTTGTTTAAAAAAATGAATTGTATTGTTTATTAGAAGCCTTTGGGCGATATAACAAAGCAAGACAACATTAATTAAACTTTAACTTTTAATCGTATTTGGCATGTGGCATTCTCTGCATACTGCTCCTACCTAACATTAGCTAGGCTATAAGTAAGCTAATCACATGTTCTTTACACAAAATAAAGGAATGTGTAGCTGTATTACGCTGTCCTTCAGTATGCAGTTTAATTTCTCTCTGATATTACATTACTAGCTGTTAATAATAATAATTAAAAAACAAACTGTTGTCAGTTTAGCTAATGTGAACTATTGAAGGTTCTACGGATTAACCAGTGACCAGGTTATTTGGTGACTTTAGCTTGATGGTTTCTTTAGTGACGGTGGAAAAGTGTAGGAGTGAAGGAAGTTTGAAGGAAGTTGGTTTAATGGATTAAATTATTTAACAAATTAAGTTTAAGGGAACAATACCCCTTTGTCTATTCAAACATAACGGTGCATTTTTACTCATTCGTTTCAATTTGTATTGTATGAAACGACAAAGACATTTAGTTGGCCTCGCAAATGTCTTATTGTACCGTCAATAACATGTAATAAATGGCTTACTGCCTTTTTGTTAATGTACAAATAATTTAAAAGACATTTAGGTACTCGTGTAGACAGAAAAATGTTCTGTCCCCAACGCATTCAACCTAAAATGACTAGTTACCACGGTCACCAATTAACCCATAACACCAGTGAGCTAGCAGCTAAGATTAGCATCCTTTCCCGTTTGTTAACTTACATTTTTTTGGCCACATCTGTCTCTCTGAACTGCTCCTTCACCATTTTGGGTGCTGCTCCTAAGCATATAATAAAACAACGAATTTAACCATTAATCGGTGGTCATTATAGTAGATTAAACTTTACATATAACCACCACGCTGTCACGCAGTCACTTCTCCCATGTTGTGGAACAGCTAACTGCAACACGAAATATGTTATGATAACACGTGAGACACCTCAATGCAGCATTCACAGTCATCTAAAAAAAAAAAAAAAACTCAACTATTAATATTTGGTGCTTGTTTTCGAACTTTATTGAAGCAGTAGCAGCTCAGTGAATTTTTATTTATTTATTTTAACAGGCCAGGGGGTGATTGGCGAAATCATATCCATTTGTTAAAGTTCAACTAGAAATTGTTGGAATTTCTAGATCACGAGGAGTACTTGAAAGCAGCACGACCTTATGCACAACGACAGCAATGAAGAGTGTCACAGGAGCTCAATATTAACAAGTGCTGTCACCTAGCGGATAAAATGTGTAATATTTCAAATGGATGAAATATGGTTTTCTTGGTGAAGACTATTTTATTGAAAAAAATAAACTTTGACAGTGTATCCATGAGATGCAATCTTATCAAAGAGTCTAAGTTTTTTTTAATCAGATGTAGACGTGCTATTTGGGATATGAAAAGTCCAGAGTTAGCCCAGTATAACATTTCAAAGGGCTTTACAGACCCACAATGACCCAGCCACAGGATCTCCAAGAAAACAACAAAAAACCTGTCAAAATATTAATGCTTATATACACACTAGACTAAAATATTCTGAATTTATAGATGTCTGTTTAAGCTTTATGAAAAAAAAGAAGAAGAAAATGCTGTACAGCATCTCCCACTGATAGTGGTGCAATGATGCACTACTTTATTTGAGGGTACACAAAAATATCAACTGATATGTAGATACTAAAAGTAAATTTAGTTTTTTTGTTAGTTGTCACATGCCACAGAGTTAATCAGAAATTATTCATTAAAGGGAACATACAGTATAATCTTTTTTGTTATTTTCCCATTATGGATGAATTTATTGCATTTTTAATCAGTTAAACATCATCTAACACCTACAAATAAAGTTTTTATTTTCTCCCCACAGAGTTTAAAGACAGAGATGATACAATGGCTCATATCTTTGTAGCAGTCTAAAAGATTCTGCCTCTAGATGGCACTGAATGCATTTAGATAGGACATTAAACGTGGAGCCTGGGGGGAGGTAAAGGCAGACTGAACAGACTTGATGTTGTTTGATGAACTGATGGCGATTGATGACTTCCTGATGATGGTTTCCTTTCACCAGGCTCTCACACTGTTTAATTGTTCTTTTACCAACAGTGAAAATCATCAGGCTGCAGCTGATTTTTCATTTTCTAATTCTGCTCCCACATACATCTACCAATGTGTCTAATTAAACATCTAACATAATGTTCAGTTTTGTAACCTCCTGAGCAAATGTGTTTAAAGAGCATTTTATGGGCTTATAGTTTGATATGAACACACACAGAGTACTCATCCCTGTAGGCAAATTAAATATCTGAGAACACACAGATGAGGGAAAACCAGATCTCTCTCTGGAGCAGGGAATCCAGGGATTTCTTCACTGTCCCTGTTTGTCCCTGTGTTAGATTTACTGTAGAGTCAGAAAAATGATGCCAAATTTAGATCAAATTCACATGTTCCTCCCTGGAGTTAGAGTCCTCTGAGTATTGAATGGCCCCTCTCCTAATTTTCTTGTCTAACATACTGAAGCATAAATAAATGATTGACACTTGTTGAAAATAATTAGTGCAATTTTGATGTACTGCTAGTTTACTTTAGTGTTTTTTTTTTTTTTTTTTNTTTTTTTTTTTTTTTTTTTGATAATACTTCTCTCCCATTATATCCAAGAGAGAAAATTTGTACTTTTTACTTTGCTACATTTACCTGACACCTTTAGTTACTACTTACTTGACTCTTAAAATCTCCAAATGTCACTTTGAGAAACTCTGAAAAACAGCCTACTTTCAGCTTGATGGCACAGCAACTTCAAGACATTATTGAAAACATTATATTCCAGGTGTAAAGGAGCCTGTAATTCTGCAACTGATCTGAAAGCAGGAATATAAACAGAACTGGAGTTAATGTTGATTGTCATTGATCTCCAAATTTGGGATTTCTCATGTCATCTCAATTTTGTTGAACGTCTTGTCTTCCTTTCTTTTTCTTTCCTTCTCTTTTTCCTCTTTCCTGCCTTATTTTCCCTCTCCTTCTTTCTTTCCCTTCCTTTTCATCCTGCCTTCCTCTGTCCTGCCTTCTTTCTTTGTTCTCCTCCTTTCTTCAATCTCTTCTTCCTGCTTTCCTTATTTTTAATCCTTTTCTTTTCTTCTTTACTTGTGTGTCCTTCCTTCCCTATATTTCTGTTCTTGTTCTCCTTTAACTGCTTCATAAGGATGAAAACTCTCATTGCAAGAGATAAAATTAGCAAAAATAATTCTTTGTCACATCAAGTACTATTGCTTTGGATACTTGAATACATACAGGCTTTCAGTACATCTTCCACCAGTGGAAATTGAACAGAAATATATTCCAGTTTCTCCCTCCATCCTTGGGGGTCTCTGTTTACTTGTCATACCGTTTACGTTATGCAGAACGTATTTGTAGATCAATGCGACCACCATCTTTGTGTAATTAACATGAGTAATTACTGTGCTTAATTTACAGAGCCACCCAAGGTTCATAATGGGGCTGCAAAACATTGACCCATGACAATTGATTGATCCCTCCCTCCTTTAAAACCAGGACCCTGCTAATCACTAAGTAATGAGGAGATAGCGTGTAGCTTGGGTGGCTAATATAGTTTTCGCTCTCCATATCCTGATTGGCTGACACCCCCCCCCCCCCNCACCACCACCACCTCCTACCATCTTCTCTGCAATGGTGTCAGCTTCTTGCTTAGAGGCCCCTCTCTCGCTCCTTCACCCACATGCTCTCTCACTCACAATTTCCTCTTTCTATGTGTGTGTCTACATGTTGTGTGTGTGTGTGCACGCGTTGTGTGTGTACTGCTCGGTAATCAGCCACACACTTTGGTGGCTGGAGACTGATTCAATATTCCACTGGGTAATTTATGCAGAACTAATTCTCTACAGGAATGGAAGGGCTTGGAGGAGGAGGGAGGGAGGGAGGAAGGGAGAGAATATTATCCCTGGTATCACTGTAGCAACATTCTGTGAAGTTGATGTCAATAAAATATTGAACTACACAATCCATTTCAATTTCACCTCAAAAAGATGCTGCAGGAGTACCACACACACACACACTCACAAACTGCACAACGAGGCGGTGGCCAGCGATGTGGGCTGCTTACAGACAGGCTAGGAAGCACATCATTGCCTGTAGTCATTTAACTTGTCACAACAGCAGGGCTCTGTGTCTCCTCATATTTGGATTTAGTGGACTTGAATTACTGGAAATAAAGTGAAAGAGGATGAGATGAAAAATGAAATGAGGAAAACCTCCCATGAGAGCCATTTGGACCACAGTATAGATTATGGTCATTTGTGAGGGACGGGTTTGTAATAGGAGCCCCGTGTCAGAGTGCATCTGTGTGTGTTTGTATGTATCATCTAAAATTGGCTCCACTGTTTTCTTCTCATTGCTGATATTGATTACAGACGTGTACAAAGACAGGAATGTTTGATCTATGAGACCTGGTTGATTATCAATCAGTTTGTTGGGTTATTGATTGATGTTGCAGCTGTAGAAACCCAATGATTAAATAAAAGACTCTGTGGATTTTTTTTATCTTCTTTTTTCCATTAGATTGTTACAGTGCCTTTTTTTTTTAAGGCAAACAATTAAAAAGGGACACATGGTGCTCTTATTTTCCTTCATGTTTCTAGTATATTATAATAAGGAGTTTGTGTTGAGCATCATCAAAGTTGTGAAAATTTGAGGTTGACACCCATAGAAATGCATCCAGTTAGACAAACCCATACGTCCTGGACTCTGACATCAACCTTTACATGTTGACATCAACATATAACGTGTGAATTTACTCGCCTACACGCCTGTTCAGACACACCAATTACGAAGCTAGCAAGTAATAGTTGGGGCAGCATGTTTCTGGGGGTGTGGCCAGATCTGGTCTGGCACAGCCTACCAATCAGAACAGAGTGGGCTTTTAGGGAGGCGACCTTAAAGAGACAGTGCCTAATATATCCTATTTTCACTCAGTGTGCAGAATGGTGCTGCAGCAAGGGAGAGTAGGGGTGTATCAATTTTTTTTATTTATTTATTTTTTTGTTAAACATTATAGTATTACAAAGGTTTCAAAATAGACCCATAAATAAAAAATAAGATGGAAATCTGTATGTGACCCTTAATAGTAGCTTTTTTATTTTTAATGAAAGACAACTTTTGGGTTGTGAAATAGTGCAAAAATTCCTTTATTACCACTTTATTAACATTTACATGTACAGACTTCATCAGTTGTAATAGAAGAAGTGTTTATTAGTAACTAATATTGTTCAATTGTATTGTAGCATCTTAGTTGATATATATGGACCTGGATAAGTGGATGATGATGGATGGATGGATGGATATGTATAAATAGTTTTTTGGTAGCAGCCCTAAAAAAAGACTGTGACATTTGGAGAAGTACACATTCACTTAATATTATTATTGATCCCTGAGGTGATATAAGGTTGTTGAAGCAGAAGTACAAGATAGTAATATAATATAATTAAATTTACTGATTAATATAAAACATAAAATATTTTACCAGCACAGAGTTTCTGTGGATTCATGCAGTTATAATTTCCACTTGTGTTAATATGCATGTTAGTATGTGTGTATATATGCAGCATGTGCAGATGTGCATAATTTGCTTTTCCTAAAGGTATGAAACTGTGGCAGAATTTAACAACCACAGTCCACACACACACTAGCAGAATAATGCTTTTATTTCTCTCCGTCTCTCCACGGACACTCCTGTTCTCTCCTCCCAGACATCTCATTATTTTGCATCTTCGTCACTCTTATTAAAACCATATATCTTAACTTAAGGGCAGTGCCTATCAATGTGCTGGAATACATACATGTCAAACATTAGCACTGTGTGTGAAACTGCACTCTGTCCTGCACTCAGGAGAACCATGTGCAAAATGAATAATTTATCCAAAATGAATTAGAATACCAGCATCTCCCCACCAAGGCTTTTGTCTGTATGTGATTCCTGCTCACATTTCACTTCATACAGTTGGCCTTGCATAAACTAGATACCTCTCTGGACAGATTTGCATAGAAACACCCTGCAACGTGGTGAAAAGGGAGCAATTAAGATTCATAACGGCACCTCCCCTCCGGATGCTGTGCTGCCATGTGAGACAGCAGCAGCTGATTGAAATGGAGGAGCATGGCCTTGTTCATGTGCTCTGTCTTCTTTCTATCTCTGTCCTCTGGGGGGGGGAAGCAAGCAGGGCCGACTCCAGCCTTGAGGTCCGGTTCGGTCTCCTCCTCCTCGCCCTCCTCCCCTTTTTTCCATCACCCATTCATTGTCATTCCCCTCTGAAGCTCAGATTAGCAGCAGCTCAGGGCTTGGTAGCACTGGTTGGAACTTTTGTAAGGAGCCTGAGGGGAGGAACCTCTCATGGAGCAGGTTAACAACATCATCAAACACGGTGTGATTAGTAGTTAACGGATGCAGCAGGTCACATTGTGCAGTTGTTTGAAACAGGTGATGTAGTCCTTGCTGCTGGTATGTGGCTGCTCGGAGCGAGTGGGAGGTGGTTGACACAAACAAGGCTTCCAGCTCACAGAACCAAGAACAGATGGTGCCGGAAAATGAGGCACCTCTCAGAAGCATTGAAACCCCCTCCAACAACCCTCCCCACACTTCTCCTCCTCTCTCTCTCTCTCCCTCTTTCCTTCATAAATGAACTGTTTTCTGCCAAGATTATTTAAGAGCACTTGTTATTGCTCATAAAAGTGTCCTGTTTTTTGACTTATAATCGATGCTTATGAAGTCTAGGAACCATAGCTGCCGGGGTACAAGGATGTTTGACATCTTTTTGGAAACACCAGATGCCTTGGGGTCATATGAGGTTTTGTTCACCTGGATGGAGCTACCAGATGGCAGGGCCGAGTCCGAGGCTCTCCAGGGGAATGGCAGCAGAAAGCCAAAAAACAAGGCTGGATTTGCAGATCACAAATGCAGCCTGTTATAAGTTGTCTGCCACAAGTAAATATGATGGCAGCCAGAGGAGGCTGTACCATTTCTTCTGAACTGTGATGTAATGTACGTTGACATGACCATTTGGATAGAGTAAATGATAAAATGGTTAATCTGATTTATTTGTTGACTCTTAAGCTCAGTTTGTGCAGCAAGGTGCTGTAAAGATTACACTCATGTTGTTGCATGATGGCTGCCATGAATATCTTGTATTGGTTTGAAACACTGATTATGCTCAATCTCACAAAAATAACTTTTGGATGAAAATTCTGCCTTGAACAGATGCCACGGATGTGTTCATTTACTGGCCATGAAATGCAAACAGAAATATGTCACCTGTGTGAGTTAAAAAGCTATTTTTCACTCTTTTTTTTTTTTCTTTCTTTCTTTCTTTCTTGTTTTTGGATAGCTTTCTCATGGGACTTTCTGTCAGTAAATCATAATAGCCAGATTGTGGAAGTGGTCATGCAAAAAGTTCAGTTTCTTAGCACTTACAGGAATTAATGTGTGCTCTTATAATCCACCTCAGGTGAATGGTAGCAACATTTCAATGGTGAATACAACTGTATATCATAAGTATGTGTAATTTGCCTTTGACATGAAAGAAGAGAATTGTAGTGTTCTTTTACAATATATTATGCAAATACATTGGTAGGTCAGGGACTCTGGGAGTAACTCAACATTATTACAGTTTACAGCTTGTATAATTGGTTGAATAATGAAAGTAATAAATTAACAAGCTTTGCATGTTCATTGGTGTGAACAAGTAGTGGAAGATACGTATGAAATACTATAATGAGTCTTGCTAATGAGAATAAAAGGCTTGAATTTTAGGCTGTGCTAAAAAAATCTTTATCAATAATTGTAAAAAAGAATTAAATGCTTTGCCATTTGTCCAATCAGTTTCCCAAATGTATTTCCTTTTTTTTTTTTTTTTTTTTAAATTTCATCATATCACTGTAAATTCAATCCCTTTGGGCTGATTAACTGTTGCTTAGCCAAAAACAAGCAATTTTAGGACATGATTTTAAGAATTTGTTAAAATTTTTTGATATATTGTCACAACCATAATTACTCATTTAATACCAACTTTATGTAAAGGCGCTGCACATTTATTGAGCATATTATTTTGGGGTATCTTGGTCTAGTGTATTTTTCCGGGCTGCACTGTGGTTGGTTGGTTTCATTCAGCAGACTCGGCTTGTGTATCATTCCAGTCGTGTTTGCTCCCCTCCTGAGCTCCTGTCTCCTGCAGCAATCTGTCTGAAAAATGCATATATAACATCCTGTGAAAATAGCTTTCTGCAGGGACTCCACTAAAAAGCCCCGCCGCATCAAATGTTCCTGTCATTCTCTGGTAGGCCAAGTTGATGGCAAAACATTTGCATACTGCACAATCTGAGAGATCAGAGCAGCATGAAAGGGAGTGTGTACAAGTGTGTGTGTGTATTAATACACACCTCAATATAATTCTCCTTTCTGAAGAAAAATATATGCAATAACAATGGAAACCAAATTTGGCCTATCTGCAATCAGTGAATGTGACTGACACTAACTGGGCAGAACCCCCTTTCCCAAAAAGCGTCTTAAGGCAAAGATATCAGTGAAATTCATCATAAGAGGGTTCATAACCCTAAGAGGTGTTTTCAAAAAGCATCAGCACTTAAGACACTCTTAGACATTATTGTATATTAAAGAGGCTCCCTACCCACTTGTAGAAAGCTTGACTGCCTAAGGTCTGGTGCAGTGAGAGACACATCATGGACGCAGGTGGCTCCAAAACAAAATGTCCACATGTCCTGACATTCATGGTTCTCATGCTTTCCAAAGTTGTCTGTGCTTTAGAAATGATGAAAGCTCAGACAACCACCACGGTAAGCGCTTCAGCTCCACCAGGATCCTCACTTCTTAGTTGGTTTCTTTCAAGACAGTATTTCTTTTTTTTCTGCTACAGTATGTTAAACTCTTCAACATGTATCCATGTGTCCAAGTCAGGCTCTACGTGCCAAAAAGCCTCTTCAAGTAATTAACTTATTTAATAATGATTAAATTTTTCACTAAATGCTTCAAGTTTTTTTTTTTTAAAGCACCACACATTTTAGTTTGATTTATCATTGACATGATAATATACTGCCTTATTAAATAATTTTTCACCCTAATTAAACCAGTGGAAAGAAAAAAACTACCAAATCAGTATGCCATTGGCCAAAAAGACAATTAAGGCAGAGAGGAGGGTTATTTCATTAGACTCCTCTCCCTAGTGGAGCGGGAGTGTAGTCGATTAGATTCTCTGGCTATGATTACCCAGCCCTTGGCTATGAGATAGATGACTATGAATCAGTTGTGTCCAAAGGGACTCTCATTGGGCCACTGTAGTAGTTAAAGAGGAGAGGGAGTCTACTGAAAGCAGCTGGTCTTGCTTAAACAGACCATCAGGTAATCTCATCGACTACAAAGTCCATATTCTCATGCGCCGCCTTAAATATTCATGTGTGTGTACTTAGGGGAGAAATGAAACCAGCAGCAGCATTCAAGCAAATGCCCTCTGCCTCAGTATCTGCCACGGTTAAACGAGCAGTCACACTGACTGCATGGGAAATGTTTAGTCTTGCTCTGTGTCATCCAATCAGGATTTAATATGAGCCCAAGACAATACTAATCACGGCAGGCTGCTGCTCATTACAGGTTTACGTAATGCCTGTGAGAGAATCCCAGGCATGTCTCTGCCACGGCAGCCATGTAAGAGACAAGAGAACAACATGCAATGTTACATGTCCAAAAGCAAACGTGCTATGAGGCTTTTTATGTTCACTGGCAATCAGAGTAAAGACAAGTAGAGGCCTGCAATAAAACATGGCCTTTTGATGCTGATAGTGTGCATTTTCTGTTGCTACTACGTAATAGATGCAATCATTCAACTTTGCTGTAGTTAATCTGTTGCCCACCATCATTTACATACATGGGGGGGGGGGGNGGGGGGGGGGGGGGGGGGGATGTTAAATTCACCTCTCAACATAATGCAGACCAATTAGAGCTGGCTAAAGCCAGGATTGTATACAATCCAGTAAAATCCTGGCCTTACCAGCCTTAATTGACCTACATTATATATGACCAAAGCACACAGTTGCTTGCTACACAAGTGGTGTTGCTCAAGTAAAGCCTTTGTGTACTTAATGACAGTCTTGAGGAACAAATATTATATCCACCAGGGTACGATGTGAAAGGCAAAAACAACTCAATCCTAGACAACTCTTGAACACCTTAAAAACTACTTGGATTTCACTCAACAGTGTACAACAGAAAAATTAAAAAACACATGGGTGATGATGCTACAACTGTGATAGCGGTACTGAGGCTATAAAACAAATTCAAAGCCCATTTTGCATTTAATTCTGGTCTTGCCTTCAAACTATTACCTCTACGGGTGTCAAAATCTGTCTGAAAATTAAAAAAAAATCCCCCAAAAAAATTAATTGATGAGATTATGTCTCTGAAAGCACAGCTAATCAAGAAAACATTTAATTTTAGAAAGTTCTTGATTTTATTTCTTCAGTTTTATAAAAAAAAAAGAAATCTTAATTATAAATAATACAAAATCTAAAAAAATATGGAGGAAATAAAGTTTGAAAAATTTTGTAAAATGTATAAAATACAAATCCAAACATGTTTAAAAAAAATAATTCTAGAAAATTCATGATGCTAGAAAATTTGAAATACCCAAAAAATTTAGAGATAATAATTTTTAAAACTTACCATTTAAAAAAAAAAACTATGATGACAGGTAATCTAGGTATCCATAGCTATTGAAACATGAGACATTGAATGAAACTGCATTTCTCAATACTTGGCTGTTGGTTAAACTATTGATGCATTTCAGTGGATACCAAAAAAAAAAAAAAAAAAAAAAAAAATCAAAAATTAATATGTAGCTTTTTTCATCCAGTGCAACACCATCCCAACTATGACCTCAAACATGACTGTAGAATTGAACCACCAGCACAATGTCACCAAAAACTGAACATTCTATTGCATTGCATTGCATTAGGCTGTACCTACTAATCTTGTCCCCACATTTTACTGTAAGCAGACCTCCAAAGTAATATTCTTCAAGTGTCCTTTAGTTGCACAATGGTAAGATACAACAGAATGACTGCAGTTCTGATGCTGCAGCCACTTGACCTGTTTGTACTCTTGACAAACTCATCCTAACTCACTCAGGCCCTGCTGCCAGTCATGTTTGGGTGTATTGTTTTTTTCTTAGAATGGATCAAGATTGAGCTGGATCTTGTGCCCCCTCCCTCCCCGGTGAAGTTCTTTTCTCTGACACATTCAATACCACCCAACACTATTGACCTGACATATTGATGCGAAGGGGTCCGGCTGCTAAGAGGCATCTGGCCACAGCAGATTGAGCACAGTCATCTGGAGAGCAGACCAACCCAGAAATGATACAATGAAAAACAGCATGATTGGTTGTGTTGTACCTTGTTGAATTAGATAGATGGTTAGATGGACAGGCGGACAGATAAATGATAGATAAGTGAATGGATGGGTGGATTGATGGATGATGGAAAGATGGAGGGATACAGTAGATGGTTGGATAGATGGATGCATAAAGGATGGATGTACGTAGGATGGATGTATGGATAGATAGATGGACAACTGCAAAGATAAATATATATGGATAGATAGGTGGATATAAAGATGGATAGATATATATATGACTAGAGGGAAACATAAATGATAGCTGGATAAATGGAGGGATGGATGGATTAATGGATATGATAGACCAGTGCAGGATAGATAGATAGATAGATAGATAGATAGATAGATAGATAGANTAATGGATATGATAGACCAGTGCAGGATAGATAGATAGATAGATAGATAGATAGATAGATAGATAGACAGATAGAAAATTAGAAAAATATTTACCCATGTTATTGCACACACTGTATTTTTTATGAATTAACTAAACATGTCACATGAAATTATGTTCATTTTTTCTGACTTTTCTCTAATATTTCCTTTTTTTTGTGAAACAAAGGCTCGTTTCAACATCTTTGAACCTTTTAAATGAACAGTCACATTTACTTAAACTGCTTACAGCAGCTCATAGACTTACAACCCGACTTTAAGCCAAAAGCCAAAAAGCTGTGGAACTATTGTATTATTACACCATAAAACAGCATCACACCCTTACTATTTTGAATTTATATTGACTTAGTTTTATTTCTTCTCAGAGTCCAGTCATCAAAAGGAAACTCAGGTTCACCAGCACACACTGTGTTTGAACAATAGGTGGCGCTAACTCACCAGATTTGTGGTCCAATCAGGTCAAAGGACGTCACAGTGGGTAGCATCCAAGCATGTTAGAGTGACAGTGAGTGAATGAGAACATGAGCTGCTACACTGGAGCAGAAAGAAATGACATATTTTCCCTCACACACACACACACACGCCCTACCAATCCCATCATGCTCTCTCCCTCCCCCCATCCCCTTGAGGAATAAGAGAGGATTATGTCAAAGCAATTCAATTGTATGAGTGGAGGTAATGAATTCTTCCTTTTATCTATTCATTTGTGTATTAAAGTACTTATTTGTGCCTGTTATCTGCAAATGCTAATAAAAACAGGAAGGTAGGATTAGATGCTTGTGGTGACAAATTGATGGAAATGTCAGATACAAATATTTATTTAAGATGTGTTTTTAATACATTACTTTGTAAAAAAAAAAAAAAACCAAAACAAAACAAAAAAACTATTCTTTGCAATTGTATTTTTCATTTATTTAAAAGAAAAAAGCAAAAACAAAAACAAATTTGGCTTTAAAAAACTGTTGACATTTCTGCCAAACCTGTTAGTTTTATACTTATTTATTATTACTTTTAAAACTCGTTTAGGTCTGGCTCCTAGTTATATTTGTGCATTGTTAACATCTTATGAGCCGCACACAGCCTCAGATCCTCAGGCTCTAACCTCCTTTTGCCAATTCTAACCTGAAAACCAAAGGTGACCAGGCCTTTGCGGTTAGAGCCCCAAAGTTCTGAACGATCTGCCAGATGATCTGAGGCCAAATCAGTACCTGCTTTTAAATAATCGCAGCTCAATACCCATTATATGATGTCATTTTTTAGTGTTTGCTGTATTGTTTTTAATGCCTTATTTTTTGTTTTGTGTTGATCTGTTTTGTTTCTTTTATTGTCAAAGCACTTTGTAAACTGTTTTTAAAGGTGCTATAGAAATAAAGATATTATTATTATTATTGTTATTATTATTATTATTATTATTACTATTATTATTATTATTATTATTATTATTATTTCAACTTGATTCTAGAAAATTCCTGATTCTAGGAAAAAACTGTCAACAACTGTCAGCAGGAAATTCTTGAAAATTTTTTTTAAAATTATTTTTAAGAAATGGAAAATTGTAGAAAATTTAAAAAAAAAGTCTGAAGTCAGTGAAAAATCTAGAAATATTGTACCAGAAATATTTTTTTAATTATTTTTTAAAAATTCTAGAAATATTTAGAAAAATATATTTCAACAGTTTACAGCTGAAATATTCAGATTTTTACAACCCAAAATGTATCTTCCTGTCAAAAAGATTTTCTTTTTGTTTTTTTTTTTTACAATGCACATTATTATTATTATTATTATTATTAGGAAGCACATAAAAACCAAATTCAACGAAAAAGATTTGCTGTATACACTCCACATGCATTTTCCACTTGAACGATAAAATTGCTGCTCCTTGTTTGGATCTGTCCTTTTGCTATTTAGGTCAGTGGTCTTCAGTCCATTTCATGTTCTGTTGCCTCTGCAGCCTAAATTGCCCAGCAGGCAGGTGCCATTAGAGCAGTTTGTTTGCAAGGTAAGCAGCTATGAGAAGTGACAGCAGTAGAATTACTAATGCACTTTGGCTGTCGTTTCTATGTGAAAGCCCCTGCAGGGAGGGCCTGATTAAATTGATATTCAGCCTCCTGCATGTTGTGGGCCCATTCTTCATTAGCATTAGCATTAGCATAGGGTTTAGATGACACAGAGAAGACTGGTTTCTGTGTTATAGAAAGCAGACTCTAAACTGTAACTAATTTTCCATTTATAATAACTGTCTACAGTGTAGTTGATTAATGATTCAAATCACATTATTAACAGCATTTATGTATAGAAATTGAGAGAATGTGTGTGAGAGGAGAGGAAGCTGCTGATTACAGGTTTATTTTAGTAAAAGAAGAAATATCACAATGGAAAATATCACAAAATAGTAGTCCTGCATTCCAATTTAATATTGTACATAAAAGTAGTTTTGGGCAATAAAAATAAATAGAAATGCATCTAGTAAGAAGAACCCATGATTCCTGAACTACCCTGAAAGCTTTGTTTTTAATTGGTCCTTTTCTTCTGTAACATGTTGACATCAACATGCAACACATGAATTTACTACCGCCTAGCATGAGGCTAGTAAGTCAGTGTTTAGACAGCATCCGTGTCTTGCAGTCTGTGGTTGATGCAAGCTGTGGCCTGATGCTGTTAGTCAATTGGAACAGAGTCAGCTGTTTGGAAGGAAGCCTTAAACAGACATTACCTGGTTTTCACTCAATGTGTAGAGCAATGCTGCAGCAAGAGAAAAGAGAAGTGGATCAATGTTTTTAGCTAAAAAAAAAAAAAAAAAAAANAAAAAAAAAAAAAAAAAAAAGCATTGCAGAGGTTTCAAAATAGATCCCTAATTAATTAAGAACATGAAAATCTGGATATTTTCATTTGACCTTTAAAAGCATGTGTTATATGCAATATGTACAAGATACAAAACTGTATTTAAATGTGTCAGAGATAGTATTTAAGGTAGTTATGAACAGTACAATATGGGGTTCTCTTATGTGGCTGAGTAAAGTTCACCAAAATACTCAAGTAAAGTACCAATATTTCAAAATTGAACTTAAGTCAGTATTTGAGTGCAAGTACTTAATTACAAGTATCAGTAAACATTAAAATCTGATGGGTTTAAAAAGTAAAATAGAAATGTCTCTACATTACACCACACAGGCAGTGTGTAAAGGTCAGTGTCAGGTTTCAAAGGTGTGGGGATAAAGACACACAGTTGCTTTTCACCATGAAGAAGTACTTTTCTGTGTACAGTAATGCAGTGGCAAATCCATTACTCACTGACCTCTCTTTAACCTGGGTGGCTGTTTCACCAGCCTCACACTGGGACACGCTGCCCATCAAGTGTGCACTTAGAAAGCACAAACGCAGCCTGACCCGGTGCTGCTTTCATGGACTGACAAAGTGCAAATAAGATCGCTGCTGTTTACTGATTATCCAGTTTCATGCAAGGTGTCCCAGGCATACATCACAGTATTTATCAGGAAATGGAAGGAAAAATGAATGTATTTGTGGTGATAATTTGATGATACGATACTTAATTCATTAAAATGGGCTTTTATGTTATTTGCCCTATGGATGTATGTTATCTTCTTGACAGTCCTCCTTTACACATCCAAATAAATGCCTGTAAAATCCTCAGTACTCCCTCCAGCATGAGCTGCATGTTAACATCACAAAACTGTGATGAAAGCTGTGGTTAGCACTAAGCAAATATTTAAAATCACAGCTAAACACTTCATAACCACTGCAAATAAATGAATTGAATTCTGCTTATAGCCCCTCCTCACCTAAATGGATATTTGATCCCCGGGGAGCACACTTTGCTTTGCAATCTGCACCGGCTTCCTGGTGGCGCTTCCCCATCTCTCCGAGAAGCAAGCGCAGACTTTGAAGTCTGTGAAGCTGATGATAAATATGCTAATGCGTCTGGAGGTGACTCAACGTAGCAGATAGCACTGTGAGGAGAAAGTGCCACCCATTGTTTAATATATGGAGAGGAGGAGGGAGGAGGGAGCATCACGCTACAGATAAGGCTTTACAACATAAACAATGGGAGCTAGGCAGCACTTAAAGTGACAGTTTGTCTGATTCAGGCCATGGATCTGAAGATATATGAGCTTGGTGTGAAGTCTTAAGATGGAATACATTCATTTCTGCTTCAAACTGCAAGGAGAGTTTCTTCAGTCCTCATGTACAAGTGCAGCTCAGAAAATTAGAATAATGTGAAAAAATTGCATATTTGTTCTCAGTTTTAGAATCTCAAAATTTGTAATGAATTATGCTCACTACATCTAAATTAAAAAACAACAACAAAAACAAATTCAGTGACTCAAAATAGTAGAACATATGATATTCACAACCAAAAATTCATGTAGAATAAAGTAAATTGCTCAAAAATGTAACGGTATGTACGGCAAGTCAGTCAGTACTTAGTTGGTGCTCCTTTTGCTTCTATGACTACCTGAATACGCCGTGGCATGGAGGAAACTAAAAGGTGGCACTGCTCGGTTGTAATGGAAG
>VXCM01001463.1:42460-57358 GCA_014773175.1 Lucifuga dentata | reverse complement strand
TGACTACCTGAATACGCCGTGGCATGGAGGAAACTAAAAGGTGGCACTGCTCGGTTGTAATGGAAGTCCAGGTGGTCTCAACAGCAGCCTTCAGCTCAGCTTGATTGCTAGGATGCAAGCTGGTCATTTTCCTCTCAACAGTACCCCATAAATTCTCTATGGGATTTAAGTCAGATGAGTTGGCTGGCCAAGAAATCACATTGATCTGATGGTCAGCAAACCAAGCAGTGGTNTTAAGTCAGATGAGTTGGCTGGCCAAGAAATCACATTGATCTGATGGTCAGCAAACCAAGCAGTGGTCATTTTGGTACTGTGAGCAGGTGCCAAAACAAAAATTCAGAATCTCCAAATAGTCTTTTGGCTGATGGAATCATAAAGTTCTCCAGGATTTCCTTGTAGACTGCTGTGTTGACTGTGGTCTTGAGGAAACAGAAAGGTCCAACACCTGCAGATGACATAGCACTCCAAACCATTACAGGCTGTGGGAATTTCACACTGGACTTGTAACAGCTGTGGTTCTGTGCCTCTCCAGCCCTTCTCCAAACCTGCAACCTTGGTTTCCCAATGAGATGCAAAACTTGCTCTCATCAGAAAGCAACACTTTGGACCACTGAGCAACACTCCAATCATGCTTCTCTTCAGCCCAAGTCAGCCGCTTGTGATGCTGCCTGGAGTTGAAAAGAGGCTTAATGCTGGGTATTCTGGACATGTACCCCATCTCTTGTAGCCATCTGTGTGCCATGGCCTTTGATGCATCAACTTGTGACTCTGTCCACTTCTTATGGATCTCTCCCACATTGTCAAAAACAACTCTTTTTCACAATTTTATTAAGGCTGCAGTCTTCCCTCTTACTGGTGCACCTCTTTCTACCACACCTTGTTCTTCCACTCGACTTTCCAGAAAGATGCTTAGACATGGCACTCTGGGAACAGCCAGCTTTCTCAGNGTTCTTCCACTCGACTTTCCAGAAAGATGCTTAGACATGGCACTCTGGGAACAGCCAGCTTTCTCAGTGATAACCTTATATTACTTCCTCTCTTGGTGGATTGTGTCAAGAATTCTTTTTTGCACAACTTTTAGATCAGAAGCCTTGTCCATGTCTGTAGCAATAAAGTTTACTTTGAAAAAATTATATTGGCTCAAGGAGCCCTACTTTTTTTTTTCTAATATTTTGAGACAACGTGAATTCACAAATTTGCTTGTAATCTTACACATTTGCTGTTTCAACATTCTGGTAGAAACCAGTGAATATGTTTATAGAGTAAACCAAAGCATGTGTGCTGCATTAACTTTGTATTAGACAACTAAACTTTTTCACAATATTCTAATTTTTTGAGCTGTCCTTGTAGTTTCATGCAAAATCTTATGATGGAGATTTCTTAGAGGACATTTCCTAGAGGACACTGAAAGTACTGAAAATACTTTTATGGCCCACTTAAGTGATGAGGAAGACGTTTCCTCTAGACTATATATATGAATAGGAAATGGAAGGAGGAATAGTACTGACTCTAGTTTGCCTTTGCATCCCACCTCCTGTTGTATTTTATTTGTTCTGTGCATATGTGTGTGCAGCACCTTCTCCATCTGGAGAGCAGCAGGAAACGTCATCACCTATTTAAATAGAAGTTTATCTGCCTTTACTGTATTATTTGTCACTGAGAGCACAGAGTGATTTAATGAAGCCAGTAATACCCTGAGTTATCACACACTAATAACCCTGTGTGTGTCTGTGTGCCGTCTAACAGTATTATTGTTGTTCCTGTACTTGCTTTTTCTATCTCACTTCTCTCTCTCTCTCTCTCTCTCTCTCTCTCTCTCTCTCTCTCTCATACACACACACGCTCCCTTTCTAAATTCCAGTAAAGAAATATTGCATTGTAGATTGCTATAGGTATAACTCCCATCCACCCGTCCTTGTCTGACTGTATCCTAGCAATGCACCAAGCTTATCACGTAGATGGGAAGCCCTCTGTTGTGTAACAGAGCACCAGCGTGCGTCACATTGCATAATGTAAAGCTAATGAAGCAGAGTTGAACCAAAGCCTCCCCGCTGTCCCTTTTCTTCCAGCCAGCTGCCTGGAGGGGGTCTAGGACTCCCAGTTTCTCTTCATCACTACCTCTGTTCTCTATCCATTGCTACACCAAGGACCAGGGGCTCTCTGTCTTCCTGTCTAGCTCATGATCAGACAGGTCTGGGGTTGTACACTGATAGATGTATTGCTAGAGCTTAGACCAGCTACCTTTTGCCTCTCCTTTGCTTCTGATCGTGTAGTTTTTTTTCCTATGTTACTTGTCACTCTCACAAGGCTCTTTTGAGCATGTATTTGAGATATGGAATTGACCTACTGCTTTTTCTAAAAGGCTTTCAACACCTATAAAGGCAGCACACCTGGGTCTCCTTTCTGTTCTATTATACTAAGTGCATCCATTTCAGCATCCCTCCTGCAGTGTAGGTGAAATGGAGTTGCCTGCTTCTAACAATGGCTGTTCAATAGTGTTAAAGTAGCCCTGCCTGCTCTCTGGTTAATGAAACTGCTCACCTTCAGACCTCCTGTGGTCCTTATTGAAAATATCTACTTTACATACATACGCCGTATTTGCCCTCTAGCCTCTACCCTCCTCCTCTCCCCTATGGACAACTTTGTCTTATTGTCCTTATTAACCATGCCTTTATTCACCCATTGCCTGTATAGCTACTGTACTTGATTGCCTTGATATTTCTAAGTACCTGCATATTATTTAGCATGAAAGTGCAGGATGTCCTTTCACACAGCAGGAATTAGAGGTTACGTTGTCTTTTTTCAAAGCAGCACGGCTCTTCTTCTCGATCATGAAACATTATATAAGACTTGAGGCAGAGGCCTCATTTGAAATCGTTATTAAATGATAAATAAGGTTGGTCTGAATTTTTAACGGCTATGAGACCCAGTTAGGGTTGGTAGAAATGTCGTAGCTTTCCAATCAGAGGACTGTTGTTGCTGCCTCTGGGTATGTCTGCCTACTCTACAGGCAGATTGCATGCTGCTGCTCACACAACACTGCAGCCAACCAGCGACCTTGTTCTTCTGACTGGCAGCCTCTTACATTTAGATTTATGCATTAACTGTCTACTCGGTTAATGCATAAATCTCGGTCTCCTGCTTCTCTCTCCTCTCTCTCTCTCTCTCTCTCTCTCTCTCTCTCNCCCCCCCCACTTTCTGTTTTGGCAGTGGTGAACACAGAATGTAGATGAGAATGATCACAGTAATAGGCTATTGTTTGGTTTTGTTGTGTGTCTGAATGCCTGTTAGGGACTTAGATACAGCATTGCAACATTTGCATTGTTTGATATTGTAGCAAGCGGTACCTTATTTTTATATTCATATCCACCTCCGCACAGGTTGAGAGTCCTTGTGAATACATTTAAATCATTAGGATAGTAGCACAAACATTTTGGGTCTGCTGAAATGACGAAGTTCTACTTTATGACCTTGAATTGGATTTTCTTCCAGTGTAAGCGTCTGGGTGAGCCCTGTAGATGCACACCATGATAGATGGGTGGGTCCAGAAATGAGTGGGTTGCACACTTCTCATCTGCTTGTAAAAGTGCTTCCAGAACAACTTTCTGAGCTGTAATGAAGCATAACTTTTGTTAGTTTGTCACATTAACCACACTGACCTTTGCATATTGTTTTTGCGTTGTTAGCAATCTGATAAATGTCAGCAAGAATTAGCATTGTGTTCATAACAAAAATGGGGAGAATTTAGAAACATTGCTAGACAGCTGTACCCAAATGACATATTGAACTTTTTAAAGCTTCAGTTTTTGATCTAGCACACACTGGGTTGAAGTCATAGTTGGCTGCAGTATTTTCTGATGATCCTGTGTTGTGCAGAGGGAAGGGAGAGCTGCAGGGGGAGGACTTAGTGTTATTGATTGACAGTATTGGGCTGTCAGGGTAGGGGCTGGAGTTTGTGCTATGCTGCATGCAGACACTGACCAATTATATTGCAACACAGTCATTGCAATGACGTCTACTCTGACCAGAAATCTCTCTGTCTCTACCTATCGCTCAAACACTCATATTCTTCATATCTCTCTGCCTCTATACCTCTTCCTTTTCAAGTATCTCACAGCAGTTTTCTGTCTCCTTGCTTCTATCTTTCTCTCTCTCTCTCTCTCTCTCTCACTGTCTCTCTGTCTCTTTCATGCTCTCTCTCTCTCTTTCAATGTCTCTGGCCAGACTGCTGCAGAGCTCTTACAGAAAAGAAGCATAGTGAGATATGGCACTGCATCATAATGCCTCAAACATGCATTTATCCTCCATTCACTACACTGCTCCTCTCCTCTGCTGAAACAGTGAATGTTCTCCCACATTTACTGACCCTGTGATAGCTCATGTCAGAAGCGTACTGTCAACTTGCCAAGTGTGAAAAACCACTTGGACTTGCATGTCGCTACATTGGCACAACATGCTTGTCACCTTCAGTAGTCCACGGTTTGCAAGGTATGGGAATGCAAGTTGTGAAGCTGTACTCGAGTGTTTCAGTTCTTTATGTTGTGCTGTAAACAGTCACCTCAGGGAAGCCTTGTGGAGATAGTCCTGCTATGGTAAGAGATGACAGAGGGGTAGGTGGGGGGCAGCGTTGCCCTCGAGCATGGTCCTGGGAGGCTTCACCATCCATGTGAGGTTGACTTGGCAGCACTGATGCATTTTCCTTAAGGCTTTATCTCTGGTTTAACTCTTCCCTTTTCCTCAATGCTGGTCTGCACCAACAGATGAGCACACATGCACAAACACATTGATATGCACCATCACATATGCACAGGGAGTCAAGGAACAAGGGTGAAACGGTGTTGTGAGTGTAAGCTTTGGATCACAAACAGGTTCTGAGGGAGGCAGGCTGACTTTCTGCACCAGAAGCCCTTTGCTGCTTATCCCTTCCTTGTATTCTGCTCTTGTTTTGTGCCACCCTACTGCATCAAAACGATGCAGCGCTGATTGTAGGTGTGTTTTCACCACCTCCTGCTTTTCATTGCCTGGGAACATTATGCTGTAACAGCTTGTGGTTTTGCATACAAAATCCTCAGACCATGTGTCCCAAGTTAAACCACAAATTAATTTTAAACTAGTGTTTGCCTGATGAAAAAGGCACACTGCTGTGCTACTCATTGAAAATAATACTCGGTCTGCTTGAGACTTTGAGAGCTCAGTAGATGTCCGCATTTATTTTTCATAATTTGTATATTAAATGCCTTTATTTTTTATTTTTTAAAAACAGTATAAAATACACAGTATTGCACATAATAAATCAATTGCACTTCTTTAAGGTACAGATAAACATCTAGGTCTCTCTCTTGATGCTACAGTACAACTAGTGAAGAATCCAGCCCAACATGTAGTACAAGATTGGAGGTGTGAGTCAACAACAGAAAGCAGCATGTTTCAGCTTGTGAAGGTCATTTTGCAGATGATAAACTAAATATCTCCTAGTTTGTTATGAATTGTTTTGTCAGTAGCAAAAGGTGATTTTTTTTATGCTCTTGAAACCACTTTGGCATGTTTTCTGTCTATCGGGAAGTGTGTTTTGGCTTTAGGGTGACTTCAGCTTTATGCTCCTGCAAGCACTGTTAACCTAATGTTTTCTTTTAAATATTGGCTGCTCTCCCACTCATTAAAATGACATTAGCCCTATTTGATGCTGTACAACACATGTATATAGTTTATGTAAATATTTTGGCTCTACATAGTGTCTGAACCCTGTATGGAGTTGTGTGAATTTTTCTTTATAGCCAAATAGATGGGAGGTGGTGAGCAGGAGCTAGTCATTTAAAAAGGAAAAAGAAGGAAAACACATTTTTTGATATATTCTTTAAAAATTGTTCCTTGAAAAGCTACAAAATGTCCTGCAAAATCTGAGGGTCGTAAAAAAGCATGCAAGGCTGCACGTCTGCCACCCTGCACTATAGAAGGCCTGGTCATTGTCTGCAGTGACACATTCAATCTTTCTGGCTTAATTTGAATAGCTGATGCAGGATAGTGCAGAAATACAATCACAGCTACTTTTCTTACAACTTGCATGTGCTGAGAATGGACCTTATACTGAGTGTCTTTATTTAAAAGAAAAAAAAAAATCTTTAATTTGTTTTGGTGTATGTGATGAACCGGAACTACCTGTACATTGCTCGTGATAAAGGAAGTTTGACTGCATGGGCTCCATCTTTTCTTTAGAGTATTAAATGTCAGTGATCATATATGATGAGTTTGTAAGAATCAAGTTTGACATATGAAAAGGAATTAAAAATTACAAACCATTCACCTCCTATGTATTGTAGTCTTTCAGATATGCAGCCCCTGTTCTGCAGCTTAAATAAATATTTTCTACTAAACCTTAAAGTAAATGTATATAGATATATATTTATATAGAAAAAAATTACATTGATGTTTAACTTTGCAAATAATAAGAAAATAAGTGTTATTTATTAATTCTTTACTTCAGAGTCCGTTGATTCAAGGAGATATTTTAACGATGGATAGAAAGTTGATCATTGAACTCCAAAAGACACCTCTGACTTTGTCTCTCTGTCTTCCTCAGATATTAATGAAGTCTTTATTCTGTCATGTCACTAGATGAACTATGTGTATAAGGTAATTGTCAAAATAGTTATTTAATTATTCTGGAGAAAATGTATCCTGAACAGTATTAATTGTGCTTTGCTGTATGGTGATATGCTGTTGATGTAGACCTCAAAGCATTGTGGTTGAATTGCCAACCTCTCCTGGAGGTTGAGAAGAAAGACAAAGTCCCAAATGGTGAATAGAAATGTCACTGAACCATTACCATAGAGTAGGACCCCATAGACTTCAGCTAGAAAAATATAAGCAAATAGACAGAGGGAAATCACATTCATTTTCTGATCTTGCTGATCTCCAAATAATTTGCCCGTGGTGTAATTTCATGCCCTGTTTTGAGAAATGAGTTCAAAATAACTTTTAATCCATTTCTGGTAAGTCATAGAATCCACTCGTGTTTTCCATTACTCATCCTGTAGAGGATCAGCATCCAGTAGTGGAGCTCTCCATTGTAGCTGGTTACCAAGCCTACAAAAAGCCAAAGATACGCTATTTGTGAAAGATGATGTATAAACAAATATAGATGACGTGACAGATGCATAACTCCTGTGCATCAGTAGCAGCGGGCAGTCCTGTATTTTCACAGGAACCAAAGTTTCCAGCGACCGTGCTTCTTTGAGTCAGCTTTGGACTTGCGTTTTGGGGTGGAGGTGAAGGCTTCTTGGGGGTAAGGCAGGGGAGAGAAATGGATGTCCTCGGTCGGGCACAGCCTCTTCATCAGTGGCTGCAGCTTGTCCTCCTGCTGCTTGAAGTCCAGCTCCACACTACAGCAAAGAGGAACATTACATAAGCATTACAAGGGCTTTATACTTATACTTACTCATTGCTGCATGCAGGTATCAAAGGGGACATATACAGATTTTCTTGTTCTTATTATAACAGTCTACTTGCCTTTGCAGTGCTTTAATCAAAAAAACATATTGATCCACTTCTACTCTCCCTTGCTACAGCACCACTGTGCACACTGAGTGATGGCAGATGCTTGCCAAACACTTGCTTGCTAGTCCCATTCTTCATGGGTGTGTATAATTAGGTGTTACATTTTGACAACATTGTTATGGAAGTAGAAGACCAGTTAAAAATAAATCTCTCAGGGTAGTTCCTGACCTATGGATTTGTTTTACTAGCATGAACCTTAAGTTTTGCAACTTTAAGACTCACATACTCTGAAACATTTCTGTTGTATTACACTATACAAATGAAGGATAAATAACAAGCATAATGTCCCATTTGAAGCCACCTTGTAAGGTTATTCAGTCCTCTAAAGTTGTTATTTTAATACATGAAAATGTTTTTAATCTGCATCTGGTTTCAGTCCACATCAGATTACACAGTGATAGACAATTAAGGAATATGTGTGCCTTGCTGTAATCATGTAATATTAGTACATCTTTAAAATCTGCATCAAAAGTGAATCACGTTCCTTGGCCTCTTACCAACTTGTTGAGGAATCCTGCTAACAAAGAAACAGGGAAAGAAAGAAAGTGGAACAAAAGAATAACAGCCTGCTTGGCGCAGGTAAAACTGTATATTCTCACTACATTGACATTGACACTGAAAAGACTCAGAGGAGATATAAACCACTTAAATGCAGGTTTCTGTTTTCCCTCCTCATGTCTCTTTTAACGGTTTCCCCACTAGTCACGTTAGTCATATTAAGTATCTACTTTGTGGCCTGTTCTCACTTGACCCCTGTACATGCATCTGTCACAGCACTGCTTAGCCTACTAGACTGACCTACATTTCCCTCTCTTATTCCATCTTTATTCCCAGTTATATCTCCCATTTCAGCTGTTTTTTTTTTTTTTTTTNTTTTTTTTTTTTTTTTGATTGAATCTGGCTGTCTACTTTAGCTGTTGCTGCTGCTGTTATTTTCATTCTTTTCATGAGTCATAACCAAAAGGGAAGCCCATTAGTATTTTTTTCCATTCATGAGTGCTGGGTCACTGGATGGGGTTTACCAAGGATCATTTGCTTTGTTAAAACTGCAATCAGGGCATGGGTATTGATGTGAGGCTTTTAGGATTTTATCTTGTATTGAATTTCCTTGAACTCTGTGTAATGTTACAGCATCAGCAACAGGTAAATGAGATTCTTTTACGCAGACAAACATAGTCTGTGTTGCATCAGGATGATAGGGGATTTATCTTGACCAGCCATCGTTAATGTGTTGTAATCCCACGCCCGCGCACATCTGACTCCAAGTTCGCATAAGTGAAACTCAGATTATAGCTGTGGTTAATGTAGAGAGGCTTTAATCTACTACTAAAGCTTCTTCTATCCACAAGGCTGAGTCAGGCTGTGGGGAGATTCAGACGATGACAACAGAATCCACTTTGTGAATATTGCTGTGTCTGACGTTAACGGCTGTAAGGGATTATGCAATGTCAAGGTGAGCTCGGAAGCTGGTTGCCTGCTTTGACTGAAATACAAGGCATTTGTTGTGCTTCTTGCTCATTGCAAAAGAATGTTTTCAAAGGCTTTCATCACCTGCAGTTGTATTTATCAGACATTTCCTCTGATAACATTGATACATCTTTCTTGAATTTCAGGCAAAAACGGAAATGATAACAAATATAACAGAAATTCATAGGTATTTGTTGCATTCCAGATGTGATTATGGTGCAGATTCTTTCTCTCTTGTAACTGAAAACACAACCAGATATCTACTTTTCCTCTCAAGTCAGACCAATTACAAATATGGTGTCATAATAAAATGAGAAAGTTTCATTTTGTAAGTTGATGTTTTTGGCATTGATCGGAACAGAATAGACGTAAATGTAAGCGTTTGACAGTGACTCCTCTACTGGGTATTGGGTGCAGATCCAGACTCTCAGCACTTTGCATTTGTTTGACTCAGGCATTTACACAGAGCCAAGAACACTGCAGCTATTTGCAATTAATCATGGAGTACAGGTTGTTAATTACGCTGGTATAAATCCAGTTTCTCTCTGAGGTTGTGTGCGTGTGCATGTGCAAGCATTTATATCTACTGTATGACTCGTATCATAGTAAGTTATAGGTTATGATGTTTAGTAATGTCTTCTGAAATCTTATGTACTCATATTAAACTAAATTTATTGCTTAAAAAATGAGCAGGCTCTTGCATAGTAACTCAGCACCAAAGGATTCTTTGATCAATGACTGTATTTATAGGAATAATGTGGTGGCGTTATTAGTGAAGCAGTCTGCACTCTTGTTCATTGTGCTTCTTTAAGCTCAGTTGAAAAGCTTCCAGTAATACTGTGAAAAGGTTTTGAGAGATAGATCCCTCTACCTTTTTTTTTTTTGGCATCCTTCTGAAAGTGCTGAAGCTTAATGCTGTGTCATTTTGTGTGGGATGTATTTCTCACACAGAATATAGAGATGACAGGATTTCCGTTGTCTTTTGGTGTAAGTCTCTAAATGCTGCTCAGACTGTTATTGTGTGGCCGTGGCTACAGGTTAAAACCCTGTATTGGTTACAAAGTGTTTCTGTCATACCTGATGGACACGCTGCACAAATAAAGTCATGTTTCGACCTGAATGGGTTGTTGGATTTATTTGACCTGTGACCCTCTTCTCAATGATGTGATATAATTGCATGTTGAAATTATTTCCATGTAACTTCCTCATTTTCTGCCATTTTTATTGTTTGTGTCACACTAAATTATCCAGTCAGTACCACCAAAAAAATATTTTTAAAGAATGAAAGTTGACAGTTACATCTCAACTCAGATGCAATAAGTAAAACTTTTATACATCATTTCTCTAAAGAGTATTTATGCACTCTTTATACTCTTTATTCTATTTAATATGTGATGTCAGATTTATTTTGAAAAGGCTTTGCGAAACAGATCAAAATGTTTATTTTCAAGCTTATTTTTATCTTATTAACAGTATGGTTCGCCAGGAGACTTTGTAACAGAGGTAAAACAGCAAGCATAGAAACCTGCATGACCTCATTAAGAAAAAAGAGCAGAGTGAAAAGATAATCATCTCATCAGTGAAAGATACTCAAAAGGCCTTTTAATGAAAGATTATTAGTCTCTACCTGGCCCAATTATCAGCGTCTCCTTATGAAACTGTCATGGGCCCTATCTGTCTGTACCCGTGGCACAGCTTTCATTTTGATTTTTGCTGAAAAAGTAAAGTGAACATTTTTGGCATTTTCCTGTCCCCTAGCTTCAACTCCCTCGAGTGAGTTGTTGGATCGGAACAAATTGAAGAAGGCATTTTGGACCTTGTCAGTCTTTAACCTCTCTCTGCCTGCCCTCCTCTCTCTCTTCTCCTAGCTCTTCCTTCATGTCTCTTGTTTCTGTCACGCTGTTTTTCTGTCATGTTCCTGCTGCTAAATAAGTAAATCTACAAGAAAAGAGAAGGAGTGTATTTCCACTACATGCCTAATCTCTTTGCTTTTTCTCTGTCATGTCTATATACCCCTTTACATGCTAGAAAGAAGACTAAAGTAGGGATCCAATTCATCATCATGGGCAGTTTTCATGAAAGCACAAGAACTATCAATTCCAGGACGTGTGCCTGGCCTATTTATGGAATTATTAAAATTCTGTCTTTTTCCGAATATACCTGACTCGTTGCTTAATTGGCTAATCAGGAGAGGTGAATGCACAGATTGCTTATGCCAGTTGTAAGCCAGTGGATTCTTTACATATTTGAGTAAAATTTGTGCCAATTTTGATGAGATTATGTTTACAAGATGCTTGAAAAAATCAATCTGTTGCCTTAATTAAGTAAAATATTAACTTTAATGTGCATACTCCCTTCTATTTTCTGTTTTCTTATCTTAACTGGTTATGGACTTGTTCGCGTGACTGTCCCCACTATCCTCTCACACTGTCCTACCGAGTATCACTCTTGTAACTATGGTAACCAGCTTGCCACCATGGTAGAAAACATCATTAAGTTTGCATAAAAAAGATATCTTCCTCCAGCAGAGTGGTGTGGTAGGACAGCTCAGCTGCTCAGTAATTTCCATATGTTACAATTTAATCAGCTCTTCAGCCTTTAGCAACGCTTAATTGATTCTCATAGCTTTCCTCAATAGATTGGGAATTTCTTTACTCCCTTTTGAAAACCTATTCCTTTGATTTTCATTATTCATTTTCACTGCGCAGTGTTATTCAAAGAATAGATAATAACAAAATAGACTGATGGGAAATAACTGCCATTCATTGTGAACAATGGTACCCTGTAATAATGGGAACCTCCCACATCTACGTCTTTAATAATAACCACTTAAGTCTATCTCCCTGTTGATCAGCACATTAACCCATATAAATACACTGTGAGGAAATGAGATTACAGCGTCTCTGGATCAACAGTATGTCAACACACAACCATGACTCAGTGCAGTGGGGTTGATATAAATGTATGCATTTCAAATCCCTTGGAACACTATCTCTTCTGCACCATTATGTCTGTCTCTTTCTTTTTCTCTAACTCTGTCTCTCTCTCTCTCTCTTCTCTCTCTCTCTGTTTGTNCCCCCCCCCCCCCTTCCATTTGTCTCAATAAGAGATATTACATGACTTGGCAAGAATGAATGTGTTGCAGTAATCTTTTCATCCCTATCTCTCCCGTTGTATTTCAGTGTCATGCTCAATATATTAGACCTTACGTCAACAAGTTCATTTGGGCACACAATGCTAGCTATTAGGAGATAAAGATTTCTGTAGAGGCAGAGACAGACATGAATGTAAGTAAAATACAATAACAGGATGACAGACTGAGAGTTCAGCAGAGTTTAAACTGTAGAAAGTGAGACCACACAAGACTACAGAAACTTTGTGTATTCTGTTTAAAGTCCATGGCCACAGCAAAGTATTGATCTGGAGCTATTGTTATGCTAAGAATGGGCTCTAAGATGATGCCATATCTTCAGGATAAATTGATTATGCTGAAGAGAGCATGGCTGTCTCCTTACCTTGCTGTGATTTATGGACCGATATGTCCATTTTAGTCATAAAACCAGATTCATCATAAACACAAGGCTTTAGGGGCACATAAGCACAACCGGGAAAAACAAAAAAAAAACTCTAATGGATAACATGGATAATAGCTATTCATTCATCCCACATTTGCTGTGTTTCGTCATGGTTTTGCCTTCTATCCTGGGTTCCTCCACCTCCAGAGAGGCTGTTTTCATGGAGATCTAAGTAATTAGATTGCCATTTAATCCTCCTGCCTGTGTGAATACAACTGCTATATTTGATTCTGTGTCCAATCAACACAATTTAACATGCCAAGCAATTCTCTTAAAGGAGAACTCAGGTCAATTTAACAGATTTCAAACATCTCACTGGAAAACTTCTGCCCTTTAAGAAGTAAACTCTGTCAGCCATTGGTGGGTTTATCAAAAATGATCCTTGTATTTTTTTTTTTTTTTNTTTTTTTTTTTTTTTTATTGGTTTCTGATTTCTAACCTTTCTCTATAGATTAAGCGCGTCAGTTGATTGTGCCACACCTCAAAATCCAAATCCAGAGTTTTAACGTTAATATAGTGCATGTTTGAAGATATTTTGTGTGGATTATAAGCATAGCAGTAACCAAGCTGAGGTGCAGATTTGACCTGACTCAGTCCGTGTTGTTTTATATATGTGTGTGTGTGTGTGTGTGTGTGTATATATACATATATATATATTTTTTTTTTTTGATTTTCTCAGGGGAATTTTAGGTAAGAACAACTTCAGATAAGATTGACCTGGTAGACCACTTGGTGACACAAACATATAATTGTCTCAGTTCAAATGAGCACACATAATCACAGTGTTTACTGCAGCCAATATTTTGCATAATCCAAGCCCTAATTGGAAAATCATGGTCATATATAACTGTAATACAGCGTAGGCACACACTGAGCTCCCTGTCGGACAAAAAGGGCATCAGAATGGAATCAGTCATATTTTTAATTTTAGACTTGTTATAAATCTCCAGCATGTGGTTTTACATTCTGAGGAATAATTAGGGAATGTCTCTAGAGTCTGCAGAGGTTGGTACACCAGTTCCAGCACAGTTGGCAGACAGGACAGATTGAAGATCAGTAAATCAGAAGAGCCAGGCTTTTAACTTCCCAAGGCTACATCACACAAACTTAGCATTAAACATGATGCTGACTTATTCATAATATTAGGCCTGCTCCTCCTGTCTGTCCTCATTCATCCATATCTTAACCCTGCACCCAACATTATTCCCCCATGCCATGTTTTTCTTCTTCCAGTGTCCTTGTCTCACTCCATCTTGCTCTCATTGTATTATTCGCGATGCGTCCATTCTTGTTGTGCACCCCTTGGCTATTACAGAGCACTTGCTGTGGTTTAAACACTCCAATTTATGGCACGATGCACCGTCCTCAGCTCAGATATCAAAGTGAATGCCGCTGTGCCCCACTCCTTCATTTTTAGGAGCCGATTGAAGTTTGGCTAGAGGCTTATTAGTTATTGAGAGCAATAGATAGAAAATGATTTAAATGGCTCTTTAGAGGCACAATGCCGACTAGGACAGCAGTAACAACTAAAAACTGTTTTATTGATTGCCTCTCCCTTTCCTTTTCTCTAAATCTTTCTTCCTTTTTCTCTTGTCTCTATCCCTGCTCCTGTTGGAAACGTGCTTTTTCTGTGTAACAAAAAAAAAAAGATAGATGGCTGCATGTATATAAACATGCACATGTTAATACAGATTCTGCAATTGAAGCTTGCAGAGTTAGTATCCCAGAATATGTGAGTGCTTCAGAACCAGCAGGCCAAAAGTCAGGGGCGCTGCCTGAAAGTTAAGCTGACCTCAACACATACAGGCATAAAGCTCCATCTACACCCACACAAAGAAATTTAACCACTAAAACGTGTACACTTATACACACACCCTCACAAGAAGAGAGCCGTGTACCCTGTTAAGCTAATGACTTGGGATTCACGTCGATTCTGCTTGTCAAATAACGAACTGAATTAGAAAATATGCAGAGGCTCAGTTGGCTTGGCAACAGCACACAGTGATGATATTTCATGATGTTTTGTCTGTAATTAATTTCACCTTTCCGAGCCCTGCAAGATCTCTCATTCTATTTTTCCTCCCCACTTTTCACCGTATGCCCTTTTGCCTCCAAATACAGCTAAACCCCTGCCCGTCAAATGTCCTTGAGTGAATGGAGAGGTGTGAAGGGAAGAAGATGTAGATTCAGAAAGGAGAGCATGGTGTGCAAATGTCGCACATCCCCATGTGCTCATTAACAGGATCCACATTAGTCTTGTTTGCATATTCTTCCTCTCTCTCTCTCTCCCTCTCTCTCTCTC